>CM077081.1:202274708-202622208 GCA_039513925.1 Platanthera zijinensis
CTATAATAAATAATGGAACAACAAAAAGTAAGAAATTTAACTATAACTCATGTGGCAGAAGCGCATAAGCAAAGGGATCTTTCTGCAAGCTCCGATCGTATTAAAGTGTCGCCATACCTGATAGTTTTACTTTCAAGACAACCTAAACACCTAGAGGGGGGGGTGAATAGGTTCTAATTTTTTGTCTATAAATCTAGGCAGAATTCAATTACAATTTAAAACATCTAGCACAGCATTCACAGACAACTAAGCATCACAGATTGCACAATGTTTTATAGTGGTTCCCCAAGGTCTGGGTACATCCACTTTCCCCCTTCACCTATCTAGCAATATGCTAGATTCGGCCAAACTTCCACTATACTCAGATCCTCAGATCCTACAGCTCAAAACCAGGATAGGTTCCTACAACTCAGGCTCAACAGCCCTACCTCAGCCTTGCCTCAAGGCCTACCACTCAGAGAATAACTTTCTCCTACACTCAGGCAAATAGCCCTACCACTCAGAGATCACCTCTCCTACACTCAGCCTTTATAACACAGGCTTACAACTCAGATCTGTGTAAACAGATCCTACAGAAATTTAGAAAAAGATATTTTGATGTCTTGCCTTTGTTGAGAGAGAAGAGGACAAGACACTTCTTGATCAGCTGATGAATCAACTGAATCTGAGCTTTCTTCAAAGCTTCTTGAATCTGAACTTAGCTGAGTTGATTTCCAAACAGCTTCTTGAGAAACCACTGATGGCTTCCTTCTTCTTCTTCAAGATGACTGGATCTCCCTCTATCCAACACCTTTACTGATACTTCAGACTTCTTCTTCTTAGACCTTCTGATGAAGATCTTCTTTTTTCACTTTCTTGAATTGAAACTTCAACAGGATCGTAATCCTTCTGTTTCTTCTTCTTAGATCTTCTTCTATTATTTTTCTTTTTTTTTTCTACTTTTTTAATTCCTTCTGAATGTGTCTATTTATAGACTTTCTTCATGGTAACCGGCTGATCCGGTTTCTAACTGTTTTCTCTGACAGGTCTGACAGCTTCAGTTAAACGGTGGCAACCCACAGCTGTCAAGTCTTCAAACAATTTTTTGTACCTTAGCCTTGACAGCAAAATGTCGAGACAGTCAGTTAGAAAGTGTCGAGACCAATCTGTCTATCTGTGTCGACACAAGTGACTTTGGTGTCGACACAGTCTTTGATGATGTCGACTAAGTTGCCTTTAAGTCGACACAGCTTCTTCAGAAAATAACTTGGTCTAGACTCTGCAGTGTGTCGACACAAGTCCTGTGTGTCGACACAGTTGTTGTAGATTCAGAACTCAGCATGTGTCGACTCAGCCTTCAGGTGTCGACAACAATCTTCAATTCTGCCAAAATGTGTCGACTCAGTCTTCTGGTGTCGACACAAGCATAGTCGACTTCTGCCAATATGTGTCGACACAGTCTTCTGGTGTCGACACATCCACCCAGTGTCGACACATTCTCTGGTGTCGACACATCCACCCAGTGTCGACTATCGTTGTGGTCGACTATCTTTTTCTGTGGTCGACTATCTTTCTCTGGTCGACTATCTTCACTAGTCGACTATCTTTCACGTGTCGACTAACTTCTCTGGTCGACTATCTTCACGGTGTCGACTAACTTCTCTGGTCGACTATCTTTCACTGTGTCGACACTGCTTCCCAGTGCTGAGGTCGACGATTTTCTTTATGTGTCGACACTGCTTCCCAGTGTCGACATAAATGTGGTCGACTATCATTCTCTGTGTCGACACTGATATTCTGAAGTGTCGACACAAATATTCTGAAGTGTCGACACAAATTTCTGATGTGTCGACATGTGGACTTAGAATATTTTTCTCTGCATTCTTTAATACTTCTTCACCTGCACATGTCAACTCAAAACAACATCAAATACACCTTGATGTATATCATTGAGCTAAGTTGGGCTTCTTCAAATCAGGTACACATTTTTCAATGTACCCAACAATCTCCCCTATTTGGAGAAGTCATAACCCTATAGCCAATGATATACACCATTTATAAAAAGTATAAACTGATGATATATGACATAACAGGAATACTTAATATAACAAAACATAAAAACAATCCATCACAGAATGAACATTATATGATACAAACCAACATTTTGTTTATAACTTGATAATGTTTGAATACAGAGATTTACATTTAATGATTTAATCAAAACATTACAAAATACTTTGAAAGAACTAAAGATTAAGACTGATCAGGCTCTTTAATGACAATTCCTTTGCCAGATAGAACTTGAGCCTTCACAGGAGCTTCAGAATCTTCAGCTGGCTTCTTGCCTTTTAGATCAGCCTTCTTCTTTGCTTCTTCCTTGAGCCTTTGCCTTTCAAAATAATGAAAGGGCTTTGGGAAGTACTTGCTTGGCTCCTGAGCATCTGAAGGCAGCCTACCCAGCTTGGCTTTTCTTCTAAACTGTACAATGGCCTCTTGCCTGGCTTCATACTTCTGCCATTCCATCTCATTGTACCACTTGCCTCTTTCCTGCACTTGGTCGTTGACAGCCTTCCATGCAGTGAGTATTATATTTCTGGAAGTAGGACTCCACTGCTCAAAGTCTGGCTTAAGTTCAGCCTGCTCTCTAAACCTTTTCTTAGATAGAAGAGCATCTTGCTGGTCTTCCAAAGTAGTCTCAGGCTTATCAACCTTCCCAATAACAATATTAGTAACCTCCTTTGGAGGACTATACATCCCTTGAACCTGCTGATCAATCATATCATAATCTGGAGGGGGGTAAATGACTTGGGCAACCTCAGGTTGATTGCCTTCAAGTAGACTTGTTTGTATTCCTGACTCAGCCACCATAGCATCATCACACAATGGGGGATATCCCAATGTGGCTCGAATACTATTGGTCACCCATTTGGAGTGCTCTGAGCCTGCATGAACTAGCATCCTCTCCCCCTTTATGGCTTCTCTAGAAACATGATAGTTTTACTTTCAGACAACCAAATTGATTTTATTATCTTGAGCTAAGTCAAACTGCAAGACTTGTTGTTCTCATCAACATATTTTTCAATGGCTACCCTGTGTCATCCAATTTCACTTGCAAATCTACCAAGAATTTGTTATAATCAAAGTCCAGAAGAGTGTGATGTGCTGTAGACTGTAGAGCCTGCTTATAGCTCTTGCTCCTTCTCTGAAAGACCATAAGTTTTCTCTTTTTAGCCACCCTGGCTTCTTCAGTCTCTGAATCAGAAGTGCTATCAATTTGAACTCTTTCTTTGGGAGGAGGAGAAACAGCTGCTTCAGTGCCATGTTGTACAGTCTCAACATGCACTGGCTCCCCCTCAATTTCTTGCTCCACTTCCAGACTATCAGTAATTATTTCATCATTTGGAAATAACTCCTCCAGAGTATATTCCTTCTGGGCTTGATCATTTGCAGTATTCAAATTTGGAGATTGATGAATTGGAGCATCTTCTTAGCACTTGCTCCCCCTGGACCTGTGCAGAAATAGAAATATTAGAAATCTCTTTTGTAGGAAAATACACCAGCTCCCCCTGCACCTGTACCTGGTCATGAGTAGATACAGTTTGTGTAGGTGAATAAACTTGCTGAGCTGGTATACTTACTTCTTCTTCTTGAACTGCAGGTATTGTGGCATCCTGAACTTGTGTAGATGCAGGCTGATCTTCAACCTCCAGTCTTACTTGCTCTTCTTGTGGATGCCCAGTACTGGTAGCATGACCTGGGGATTTCTCAGGTGAATCCTGCCTTTCCACTTCAGGCATCTCTTTGGTCAGCACCCTATCCCATCTGGAGAACAATCTCATGTCCATCCTTCTCATGTGATTAATTTTAGTTCCAGGTTGTTGTTGCATAACCTCAGGAATCTCCTTACTTAGATATATACTCATTATCCTAGCCAGATTTGGCTTCTTGATCCCTTCCTTAATCTTTTCAAAAATTACAGATGACCAATCCGTTGGAATTGTAAACACAATCCTGGTCATTAGGCTGAACATATAGGCAGAAATCCTATCATGTCCACCTGACTTGCACAGAATAACTTTTCCAACTACTTCTGACAGAACTTGCCTTGTTGATTCATTCCTTTCCGATTGAACGCAGCTCCAATTTTCATGGTGGATTCCAATCCACACCATTGAAGAGCCTCCCTAGATTTAGAAGGAGGGACATCCTCTTCATTCTCAATTGTAGGTAATTGCAGAATTGTTCTTATCTTACTTGGTGTAATCTCCACAGGTGACCCATGAACTGTGGATTTTATTTCATGACTTTCAGAGTTTACAGAGCAGAGGTAAAGAACTCATGCACCTCCTTCTTCCATATCTTTGAAGGTTCGGAGACCAGAAATTCTAAACCAGAGTCGGAGAGGAGAGAGATAACCCCAAGAACATCTGGAGGGGCAGCTGCAAAGGCCTGGCGCACCAACTCATATCCTTCATTAACATTATCTTCAATCTTCGCGCCATTGATCAGTCGAGAAAGCTTGAAAGATGAGAGAAAGAGAGAGAGAGAGAGAATGTCGACACAGGGTTTCGAAAACCTTGTAAGCGTGTCGACAGAATGAGTTTTTGACCTATTTATACCTTCTGTTTAAAGAAGATCAAAAGTCGCCAAAAACAGACTATAAGTGTCGACACAGATGGATTGTGTCGACACAAGCTTCTATTGTCTCGACTACAAGTTCGTCTACTATGTGTCGACACCAATTTGCAGTTATGTCGACACTAGGGATATATAGTAGAGCATCAGAAATTCTGTGTCGACTCTTAGTATAAGTGTCGACACAAAATCTGTAAGTGTCGACACCACTACCTGGTGAAGTCGACACTACATTCCTGGATAAGTCGACAATAAGATTCTTAAGTGTCGACACATATTTTCTGTGTCGACACAATATCTCTGACTTGTCGACATTACTACCCTGAGTCGACACATAATTACTGAATGTGTCGACACCATCTTACTTAGCCAATTTCTGTTTGTTCATCACAACTTATAAGTACAACAAAGTACTTTATACTACTTCAATGTGTCTTAATATCACTTGAATGTCTTGTTACCACTTCAACTTTATTGTTGATGATTTTGTGATTACACTAATCAATGGTTAACATACCTAATTCAATTTTGAATTTATTGAATTTTGTCTCATCTAGGGGCTTAGTAAACACATCTGCTATTTGATAATCTGTTTTCACAAATTCCAATGAGATGTCTTCTTTTTCTACATGTTCTCTAAGAAAATGGTATTTTATTTCTATATGCTTAGTTCTACTATGAGAAACAGGATTATTAGCAATAGAAATTGCACTCTTAGAATCACACAAAAGAGGTGTTCTACTTACTTGAATACCATAATCCTTTAGCTGATGCTGCATCCATAATAGCTGTGCACAGCAGCTTCCAGCAGCAACATACTCTGACTCAGCTGTGGAAATTGCCACACTAGTCTGCTTCTTACTACTCCATGATATTAGTCTTCCTCCCAGGAATTGACAAGTACCTGTAGTACTCTTTCTATCCTCTCTACATCCTGCAAAATCTGCATCTGAATAGCCTGTTAGTTGAAAATCTCTATTCCTAGGGTACCAAAGACCTAGATTAGGTGTGCCCTTAAGATATCTCAGAATCCTTTTACTGCAGTATAATGAGATTCTTTAGGGCAGGCTTGGTACCTAGCACAGACACATGTAGCATACATAATATCTGGTCTACTAGCAGTGAGATATAGTAGTGAGCCAACTATTCCTCTATACAAAGTCTCATCAACAGGTTTACCTGCATCATCTTTGCATATAGGCATACTTGTTCCCATAGGAGTTCTCATGGTGGAGGATGACTCCATACCATATTTCTTAATCAATTCTTTGGTGAACTTAGACTGGGATATGGACAAGCCATCATCAGTCTGTCTTACTTGGAGTCCCAAGAAGAATTTCAGTTCCCCCATACTGCTCATCTCAAACTTCCCTTGCATAAGTTTGGCAAACTTTTTACAAAGGTTGTTTTCAGTAGATCCAAAGATTATGTCATCAACATAGATCTGAACTAAGATGATCTTGCCTTTGGATTCCCTTTTCTAGAATAGAGTTTTGTCAATTTTTCCTCTTGAGAATTTATTCTCAATAAGGAAAGTAGACAGGGTTTCATACCAAGCCCTTGGGGCTTGCTTTAACCCATACAGAGCTTTCCTAAGCTTATAAACAAAATCAGGTTTAAGAGGATCTACAAAACCTGATGGCTGCTCTACATATACTTCTTCTTTAAGATCACCATTCAGAAATGCTGACTTCACATCCATCTGGTATACTTTGAAGTCTTGATAGGCTGCATAGGCAAGGAATATTCTGATTGCCTCCAGCCTTGCTACTGGAGCAAAGGTTTGATCAAAGTCAATCCCTTCTTCCTGCCTGTATCCTTTTGCAACCAACTTGCTTTATTCTTTACTATTATTCCACTTTCATCTAGCTTGTTCCTATAGATCCATTTTGTGCCAATTATGTTGTGGCCTCTTGGTTTAGGAACAAGCTCCCAGACATTGCACCTTCTGAATTGATTCAGCTCCTCTTGCATAGCATCAATCCAGTGCTGGTCTTGGATGCTTCTTCAAACTTCTTAGGCTCCATTTGTGACAGGAAACTTGAATGTAGAACTGTGTTTTGATTTCTGCTTCTAGTTTGCCCCTTGTCTTGGATCACCTATTATCTGATCAGCTGGATGATCTCTTAAATGTCTTGTAGCTGGAGGAAGATTCCTTCTGGTTGAACATCTCCAGCTCCTTCATTTAATGATTCTCTTGATTTTCATCAGCTTCTATAGTGTCTTGTTCTCCCCCTGGACTGAAGCCTTCATTTTCCAATGCCCCATCTTCCTTTGATACTTCAGTAATGGAAAGCTTGTCCATACTTTTGCTTATACCTGTTGAGTCATTTGATCTACAAGACAACTCACAGTTGATTAATCTTGTTTCATCAAACACAACATGCACAGATTCTTCAACAACTTGAGTAGTCAAGTTGAAGACTCTATAGGCCTTACTATTTGTGCTGTACCCAACAAATATCCCATCCTGGGATTTGGCAGCAAACTTAGTCAAATATGACTTGCCATTGTTAAGTATATAACACTTGCAACCAAAGATCCTAAAGTAAGATAGATTTGGTTTTCTGCCTTTCACAATCTCATAGGGAGTCATTTTGTGGCTTTTGGGTGATAGTAGCCCTATTGATTACATGACAAGCAGTGTTAACTGCCTCAGCCCAAAAATATTCTGGGAGAGAGGTGTCACTCAATAGAGTTCTACCAGCTTCAATTAATGTTCTATTCTTTCTTTCAGCAATTCCATTTTGCTGAGGTGTTCTAGGTGAGGAGAACTCTTGGAAAATCCCAAAGTCTTTACACAAGTTTGTTATGCTTTCAGATTGAAACTCAGTACCATGGTCACTTCTGATTTTGACCACTGTACTATTCAGTTCATTCTGAATTTGCTTTACAAAATTAAGTAATACACTTGGGGTTTCAGATTTTTGTCTCAGAAAGAACACCCATGTAAATCTAGAATAGTCATCTACAACCACAAAAGTGTAGACCTTCCTACCTAGACTATGAACTGGCATAGGACCAAAAAGATCCATATGCAAGAGGTATAAGCACCTCACAGAATCCTTGTTTTCAAGGCTTTGAAAGGAGGATTTTGTCTGCTTGCCCTTTTGACAAGCTGAGCATATCCCTTCCTTTATACACTTAATTTGAGGTCCATTCCTCACTAACTCTTTGCTAAAGAGTTGGCCAATTGTCTTGTAGTTTAGATGAGCCAATCTCTTGTGCCACTTAACACAATGAGAAGCATTGTCATCAGCTACAAGACAGATGGGAGAAGACCTTATTCTCACATTCAAAATTAAGACAATATACATTTCTCTTCCTATACCCAGTCAATATGATCTTTTGATCACTTGACCTCTTGATATGACATCCATCTTTAACAAATGAAATGTCATATCCTAAATCACTTAGCTGGCTTATGCTTATTAGATTATGTTTCAAACCTTTTACATAAGCCACTTGAGTGATAGTAATTAGGTTAGAAGAAATGTTACCAAACCCTTTGATGACTCCTTTTTCAGATCCACCAAAGATCACTTTAGGTCCATCTTTGACAGATGAATACTCCTTCAGCAGCCCTTTTTCCAGTCATGTGCCTGGAACAACCACTATCCAAGTACCATATAGGGGCATGGTTACTTGGATTCACCTGCAACACAGAATTACTTACCCTTAGAACCCAAGTAAGTCTTGGGTCCTTGTTCAGGTTAGCATTAATAAAGCTACCATAACCTCTTCTAACAGGTAGACTACTTGTTCTTTATAACACTTGTGTTATACCAGCAGTCTAGTGCAAAATGGCCTCTCTTGCCACAGCACCAACATTCAAACTTATTGTATCTAGATCTAGATACATCCTTGTCAGAAGAATTTCTGTTCATTGCTGGTGCTGCAGCAACTTCACCTACTGATTTCTTAAAACCATTGGGTTTATGACCATAGGTAGGCCTGCTTGCATTTACACCCTTGTTCTTCAGAACATTAGTCTTAATATGACCTTGAATATCTTCATGATCATATTTGTTAGAAGGCACTTTCACCTTACTAAACTTTATGGGGACTGAAAGGTTTAGTGGCTGAACAGGAGCTTTGCCTTTCCTCTTGAATCTGCCAGCCCTGGAAGTTACCTTTAAATCCTAATCCAGCCTTACCCTTTTGAGTGACAAATTCATCTATCAAGGGTAAGACAGATTTTGGCTTAGAGTAACTAGCCACTAAATCCCTTTCAATTCTAAGTCTGGCCTCCAGACTCTTCACTTGATCATTAGTATAATTAATTGTGCCCATCTGAATAATAGTTATATTCTTCAGCTTGGCAATTTCATTTAATTTTTGATCAATAACTTTTCTAACTCAGTTGTAGCAACCCTTAGTTCAGCAATTTCCTGAGCCTGAGATTTAACCAGGTTCTTGCTTTTCTTAAGGGCCTGCAACAAGTCCCCATACTTGTCTATCAATTGATAGACATCTCCTTCAGATTCAGATGCATCTACATTGTTGATGCAGATGTAGCTGATTCTTCACTTGTACAACAAACAGATGTAATAGAAGGACATTGTACCTTATTATGACCAGACTGATTCTGGCATATGTCCTCTTCTGATCCTGCCATCAGCCCCATACACTGATGATCCTTTTGTTCATTGATGGAGTCTAGCAACTGCAGAAACTCCTCTTCTTCAGATGCAGCATATAGTCCAATATATGCTTCAGCTTCAGATTCTGACTCTGAAGTTGACTGGTCTGTTAGACTCTTATCTTTCTTTGCAACAAGGATTTCTCCTTCTTGCCTTTCTGATAAGTCTTCTTTTGTCTGAAGATTCCTTTCTCTTATCAGGACAGTCAGCCACTACATGTCCAGGCCTATTGCAACAATAGCAGACAATCTTTGAAGTAGTGGCTTTGCTGGGCTTTGATCTGCTCTTCTCTTTCCTTGATGACCTTTTCTTCTGATAATAGTCATCAACTTGCTGTGATGTGGAAGGCCTAGACTTCCATTGCTTCTTTTTCAAGAACCTCTGGAATTGCCTTGTGAATGCAGCAAAGTCTGCATCTGAATCACAGCTTTCTGAACCCTTATCTGAATTTTCAGAACTATCTTCTGCAACTTCCTTAGGAGGAGATGGTGATTTCCTCCTATTCTTTCTAGTGGCTTCTGCATTGAATGCCACAGTCTTTTCTCTATGCTCTCCTCTTGAATTCTTTTCCTCCTTCCTCACCATAAGTTGCATTTCATAGGATAGCAACTTTCCAAACAAGGTGGGAGGAGATATCTCTGCCAATTTAGCCACTTCTCTTATGGCACAGATCTTTGTGTCCCAATCCTTTGTTAAGGATCTCAAGAATTTGTCATTCAGTTCATAAGTACTGAAGACTCTTCCATAGGACATAAGCTCATTCACAATTCTATAGAATTTCTTGTAGCACTCAGTTATGCTATCAGATTTTCCTTGTCTAAAACTTTCATACTCCTGATTGAGCATAGATTTCCTGTCCTGCCTTACTTCTTCAGATCCCTCCATGTAGACAATCAATGTGTCCCACATCTCTTTGGAGGTCTTGCAGTGAATCAGATTCTGAAATGTTGAATCATCTATGGCACTAACAATAATGTTCTGAGCTCTTTTATCCATGGTTGCCAAGATGATTTCATCCTTGGTCATTTCTGAATAACTCTTTGGAGTTTGGATATTTGCATCAAGAACTGATACCTTCATTGGAATGAAGGGGCCTTCCTGTACTGTGATGTAAATCCTTGGGTCAGATGCTTCCATAAACAGTCTGACTCTCTTCTTTCCAAATTCCAAAAATTTATTCTTTCTTGCATATGGGTAATTTCATAGACCCTAGCTCCTTATGATTCTCACCAGAACCCATCTTTTGAATCTTGATTCTGCCTATCAGATCTACCTCAGACTGTTAAGTCCTTTTTGAGGAACCTCCCTCTGATACCACTTGATAGTTTTACTTTCAAGACAACCTAAACACCTAGAGGGGGGGGGTGGAATATGGTTCTAATTTCTTGTCTATAAATCTAGGCAGAATTCAATTACAATTTAAACATCTAGCACAGCATTCACAGACAACTAAGCATCACAGATTGCACAATGTTTTATAGTGGTTCCCCAAGGTCTGGGTACATCCACTTTCCCCCTTCACCTATCTAGCAATATGCTAGATTCGGCCAAACTTCCACTATACTCAGATCCTCAGATCCTACAGCTCAGAACCAGGATAGGTTCCTACAACTCAGGCTCAACAGCCCTACCTCAGCCTTGCCTCAAGGCCTACCACTCAGAGAATAACTTTCTCCTACACTCAGGCAAATAGCCCTACCACTCAGAGATCACCTCTCCTACACTCAGCCTTTATAACATAGGCTTACAACTCAGATCTGTGTAAACAGATCCTACAGAAATTTAGAAAAAGATATTTTGATGTCTTGCCTTTGTTGAGAGAGAAGAGGACAAGACACTTCTTGATCAGCTGATGAAATCAACTGAATCTGAGCTTTCTTCAAAGCTTCTTGAATCTGAACTTAGCTGAGTTGATTTCCAAACAGCTTCTTGAGAAACACTGATGGCTTCCTTCTTCTTCTTCAAGATGACTGGATCTCCTCTATCCAACACCTTTACTGATACTTCAGACTTCTTCTTCTTAGACCTTCTGATGAAGATCTTCTTTTTCACTTTCTTGAATTGAAACTTCAACAGGATCGTAATCCTTCTGTTTCTTCTCTTAGATCTTCTTCTATTATTTTTCTTAGTTTTTTCTACTTTTAATTCCTTCTGAATGTGTCTATTTATAGACTTTCTTCATGGTAACGGCTGATCCGGTTTCTAACTGTTTTCTGACAGGTCTGACAGCTTCAGTTAAACGGTGGCAACCCACAGCTGTCAAGTCTTCAAACAGTTCTTGTACCTTAGCCTTGGACAGCAAAATGTCGAGACAGTCAGTTAGAAAGTGTCGAGACCAATCTGTCTATCTGTGTCGACACAAGTGACTTTGGTGTCGACACAGTCTTTGATGATGTCGACTAAGTTGCCTTTAAGTCGACACAGCTTCTTCAGAAAATAACTTGGTCTAGACTCTGCAGTGTGTCGACATAAGTCCTGTGTGTCGACACAGTTGTTGTAGATTCAGAACTCAGCATGTGTTGACTCAGCCTTCAGTGTCGACACAACAATCTTCAATCCTGCCAAAATGTGTCGACTCAGTCTTCTGGTGTCGACACAAGCATAGTCGACTTCTGCCAATATGTGTCGACACAGTCTTCTGGTGTCGACACATCCACCCAGTGTCGACACAGTCTTCTGGTGTCGACACATCCACCCAGTGTCGACACAGTTGTGGTCGACTATCTTCTTTTGTGAGTCGACTATCTTTCTCTGGTCGACTATCTTTCCTAGTCGACTATCTTTCACGGTGTCGACTAACCTTCTCTGGTCGACTATCTTTCACGGTGTCGACTAACTTCTCTGGTCGACTATCTTTCACGGTGTCGACACTGCTTCCCAGTGCTGAGGTCGACGATTTTCTTTATGTGTCGACACTGCTTCCCAGTGTCGACATAAATGTGGTCGACTATCATTCTCTGTGTCGACACTGATATTCTGATGTGTCGACACAAATATTCTGAAGTGTCGACACAAATATTCTGAAGTGTCGACATGTGGACTTAGAATATTTTTCTGCATTCTTTAATACTTCTTCACCTGCACATGTCAACTCAAAACAACATCAAATACACCTTGATGTATATCATTGAGCTAAGTTGGGCTTCTTCAAATCAGGTACACATTTTTCAATGTACCCAACAATACCACTTATTACGTCGGGGTGTCAGTTATCAAACATCAGTATATAATCATAGAATTTAACCTTAATTATAAACTTGCCCACACAAGCTTATAGACCAAGGGGTCGTTTTGCATGTCCTAATGTATAAGCGTCCTATTCCACTTATATATTAGGTGTTAGGATTAAATGAATCGATTATGCTATGACATACAATTGGGTATGATGGAACATGCAAGTGCAACTCACACACCCGACTCGGTGCACACAGAGCTTTAGTTCCGCCTTTTAGAGTCGTTACCTCCCAGGATACCTCCGTAGTGGCAGACGAAAGCGGTGGGTTGGGCCTCGCCCACCTCAAAACCTATAGCACTGCCGGTCTGACATATCGTACGCCTCAAGGCTTGGTACACAAAGCGGACTCCTGCATTACTCTTATTGACTGGACTGCCAGACTTTGCTTTGGCGAAGTGTAAAAACCACACTTGCTGAGTCATCGTACTGGCGTCGGTGCTACGACAACCCAGTATCGAAGACCCACCACCTTAATTTTTCTTTCCTTTTATGCACATGCAAATTTAATCGTAATAAAAAAAAACCGAGCTGAAGCTCCCCGGACCAAAACGTCCGTCTCTTAACCAATCGAGCTGAAGCTCCCCGGACCATTCCGTCCATCTCTTAACCAATCGAGCTGAAGCTCCCTGGACCATTCCGTCCGTATTTTAACCAATCGAGCGGCCACCCGACAATCCTCCTGTGTTAACAGTGTTTGTGAAATGTGAGATCCTAATTACTATGTTACTCTTTTCAGTTTGTTATTGTAGTTTACGTTAACAAAAAACTTCCGCCGGTATTCCCTGTGAAGGGCTCTCAAAGGGCACTAGCAACTATGATGGTATTTGAAGCCCATCGTTCTGTTTCGCAAGGCACTTATTGTTATTGGTTGATTCCCTTTACCCATTCCCTTCTAATATTATGATAGACTAACCTAAGGTGATTTTTAACCTTCCTCTCTTCGGAAAACGATCTTTCGTCGAACCCGAGCACCTCTTAACTCTAGCCATCATCACTTCTCACTACTCTTCCTATCCCTCTATATTGAAATCATCTACACTAGTCCACCCAGAAAAAACGAATAACTCCAACAACTATCCCAGATCACGCCCTATTGCAATTTAATAATTTGTTATATGTAGACCCACCTAGACTATATGTCAAACCGAATAGAAGGTAATCTAGATAATCATCCAAATGCCCTAAATTATTTACTGGAGACTTATCATTATATAATTAGTCTAAATCCAGAAAATGGTAATTTTCCTTATTTATCTGGCATTTAATTAATTTCCTCAAAAATTCTAAGGGCTACCGGTTTGAACATGAACGACCCTAAGTACTCATGCAAGATGTCCAACAAAATTACTATAAATATTTTGCTATCTTAATATAATAAATCCAAAGTATCACAATTTTTCTATCATCAAAGGGGCACTAAAACTATTTTAGCAATATTTTCTATCTCCCATTATTTATGAACCAAGTACAAAATATATCCATCCAAAAATTATACATTAATTATGTTATGCAGGTACAATCTTAAAAATAGTATTGACCAAGTTTCATAATTTCCAGCAACAATATCATCCATAATTAATTTTCAAAGCATAAAACCCCTTTTTAACATTTGTGAAGGAAGTACTGAATTTACTCAACTAATAATTATACAAAAATTCAGGAGCAACCATTCTGTCCTAAAACTTTTATTTCCAAGATTTCATGGGGTTTTAATGAACAGAAAGATTTAAATAATTAAAACATCAATTAGGTCTTTAACAATCGTTACAAATGAAGTGATGGAAATATACATCATAAAATTCCAATAAAATTGCTATAGGTTCTACCCCCCCCCCCAAAACATACTCTAATCTGTACTTAATTTGTATTTTATCCTAAGGTAAAGGTTAGTGTTTTGAGGTATCTACCTGTCTCCAAATCATCCAAGATTCCATCCAGATGATTCTTATCATGCTAATGTACACTCTACAGAATTTCAAGGCCATACGAGAGCATTTGCCCCCATGTCCTTCACAACCTCAAAACCCTCCATTTAGGGTTTGAGTTTGGATCCTAGGGTAAACCAACCCTAAACCACACAATTTTATTCCAAGTTGGTTATAATAACCCTTCTAAGTCAATGGCAAAAATATCAGCCTCTGTTGAGGCGATTTGACCGTTCCAACCTCTTAGTGCACTTTTTACTCAAAAACACCTCATTAAAGCCTAGTTAAGAATAGGTGACTTCCTATCCAAAACTCAACCAAATGAGTTGAAATTTTGTACATAACTAGGTTTTATAGCAAGGGACCACACCAAAATTCGGGAGGGTTTTGGAGGTCATTTGACCACTTAAATCAAGTACTCTAACTTTATTAAATTAAAACAAAAACATTAGGCAAAGTATCTCCAAAAATTCCCATTTTTGGACAGTCTCTAGGTATGGCTAAGGATAACCCTCTGCCCAAATTTCAAGTCATTTGGACAAAGGACGAGGAGTGGGCATCCATTTTAGTTTCTGCCCAACTCTATGTATAGCCCCCACTAAAACGGGTGATGCGGTAAAACTGCTTACCCAAACGAGTTGAAATATATTTCAAATTAATCTAGACTCAAAGGGATACAACTTTTGTGACTGGCCATTTTTCCTAAATCGGCGTCTAAGTGCCTCGTTTGCAGCATCAAAATACGCCCATTTTAAAAATATTTTCCTTATATATTATATTTAAAACTTTATAATATAAATATGTTTTACTGTTCTTCTTCTACAGAACCTGAAGACAGAACTAAGAAAACTATATTTCCTATAGCCTTTCCTCGATCCGTCGCCAGCCATCCGGTCATTTCTCTGGCCAGCCACAACCACCACCACCTCCATTGAGGCGATGGCTTTCGGTCGGCGGTGGTTTGGCCGCCGAAGGTGGTGGTTTCCGGCGTACCCGAAATTATGTTTTTCATGGTTTTTCCATGAAAACGCGAGATAGGACCGGCTCCGTTGCGCACAAACTCCTTTCTAAGATCCTAAGATTTACCCACAAAAAAGAAGTAGAGGAGGACCTTGTTCGCGGTTTGGAGTCGAGATGAGGGTCGGATTATCATGGCGCGGTGGTGGCGTTCCCGAACTTCTCCTATAGCAAGAACAATAATCTAAATCTGTTTGGTCAAGAGTGTAACCTTCTCATCTTGCTATAAGGGTGCTTTTATAGATCTCCATGTGGGGAGGGGAAAGGGTGAAGCATTCAGGGCCATGAAAGCTCTCTCTCTCTTAATAATATTTTGGTTATGGTGGAGGGAGAGGAAATGGTGGAAGATAAAATAGTTGATGTAGGTGGCGATTTCCTATTGGGTTAACTCTTCCTCATTTTATTAAGTAATTAGAGAAGAAAATGACCCATAAATACTCCTGGTGTAACTTCCCATAATTAAAATTAATTATGGCTTGGGTTACAGAAATTTCCAGCCTGGCTGACATTTCGGCCTTTGTCACGGGCGTGACACGTAGGTCACGGGTGTGACAGGTGTGTTGCAAATTAGGAGTTCGGCGATCATCTCCCTGAGATCGACGATCGTTGAAGGGGGCACGCCCTAGGTCACGGGCGTGACATGTCGGTCACGGGCGTGACGGGTCGGGTTGAAAAGCCTTCGGTCGCCGATCGTATTCCTGAGCTCGACGATCGTCGAAGGGGGTCACGGGCGTGACACGTAGGTCACGGGCATGACAGGCCCGGGTTGCAAATTCTACGCTCGCTGATCGTCTTCCTGAGATCGACGATCGTCGAAGGGGTCACTCCCTTGGTCACGGGCGTGACACGTAGGCCACGGGCGTGACACGTAGGTCACGGGCGTGACACGTAGCCCATGGGCGTGACAGGCCCGGGTTGCAAATTTTGCGCTCGTCGATCGTCTTACTGAGACCGACGATCGTCGAAGGGGGGTCACGCCCTGGGTTACAGGCGTGACGAATCAGTCACGGGCGTGACCAACCCGTGAGCCGAAATCTTGGTCGATGTATTTCGATTCTTGGGCATAATAGGGTTCTGTCACAACAGACCGACTTCTAGGGGTCTAGCCGTAAATGGGATGTTACATTGGTGGTGGGGAAGAAAAATCATTTTGTGGTGGCATACACATTGCGTTCGAGGGATTACTCAAAGAAAAGCTTGGGTGGTTCCGTAAAGCGGGATTATAACTAATAGGAAAAGTGAAACCCAGAGCAGGTAAATTAGTAGCAGAGAAATTATAAAAAGCATTTATAGGCATATCATTAACATAATCCAATTGTTCGGGAGCAGGTGTTGCAGATTCCCATACCTGAGGGGCGGAGGCAGCAGTCATCTCTGTTATCTTTTTACTTAATACTTCAACTTGCAGAGCTAGCTGGGAGATGTTATCTACTTCAAAGATACTAGCTGGTTTGTTCGGGTGGGAACTAGGCACTTTCCACTGATATGTGTTCATGGTCATGTCGTCAAAAAGCTCAAGAGATGCTTCTGGGGTTTAATGGTTTAGGTACCACTGGATGCTGCGTCTATCATTTGATTAGTGTTTTGATTTAGCCCGTTATAAAATGTCTGCACTTGCAACCATACAGGCAGTGCGTGATGGGGGCATCGTCTTGAGAGTTCTTTAATCCTTCCCAAGTTTCATACAAGGTTTCAGAGACTATTTGTCCAAAGGCATAGATATCGTTCCTAATTTTTGAGGTTTTAGCGGGCGGAAATACTTTGCCTTAAATTTTCCAGTTAGTTGATCCCAGGTGGTGATGCTGTTTTTTTTGCTAAAGTGTTCAGCCATTGCTTAGCCTTGGTTCTTAGGGAGAAAGGAAAAGTCTTAGCCTAATAACATCATTTGTGACACGATTGATCTTGAAGGTGTCACAAATCTCAAGAAAGCTAGCTAGCTATATGTGAGTTCAGATTTTCGTATTGAAGTCCTTCATATTGCACATACTGCTACACCATTGTAATTATTCTAGGTTTAAGTTCAAAATTATTGTTAGCTATAATAGGGCGGACTATGCTAGATTCCGTGACCTCTAGATTTGGTTGTGCATAATATGACATAGGCCTATACACGGCTTCCTCTACGTGAGGTTCTTCCATTCTTAAAGTAGAAATGACTTAGAATCACAACCGGTATTTTAGTAACTTGAAATCGCTGTCTTTTTCGAGAGTACTTGAATCAATTTTCTCACGATCTTCTCCGAAGAGTATGCTCAATTTCATGGTCCAAGTCCAAAATAACTGACAGATTTCCTCGGGTCATGCACTCATAGAAGAGAAGATAAAGAAAGAGAAAATAAACTAGAAAAAGAGAACAACTAATTTTTTGAATTTTTTTTTAGAGATTTAACTCACAAACTTCCCAAGGACTACCAAGTCAAGGGTTCGCGAGGTACAAGACAAGATAGTGGAAATAAGCCACATTGCCTTTTTCAAGAGAGTTAGGTGATGTAGAAAAATTATGATGTGGGTTTCTATTAAGAGCGTTAATATGTTTTTTTGAATTTTTGAATTTTAGGAAAGTGGGAGAGAAAGAGAAATGAGAAAGAGTAATAGGTTTGTGATTTCGAATTATCAACAAAAGTTGTCACTGAGAACGACGCCAAAAACTTGGTTGAGATTCTAATCGTGAAGAGAAAAAAAGCTGAACTAGCAATCCAGATAAGCCAAGTATACATATTAAACTGTAGCTAGGGGACACAATTGTCGTATTTAAATCTTGGAACCATTGAGTAATCTTACTCACACGAATAATAATATCTTACCGAGAAACTTATAGGTTTGTTAACTAAATTAAAATAAGAGACTACTTGTATAAAGAAAAGCACATGCACTTAATCAGAGAGACCACAACTAGCGATTAAAACGAGGGGTTAAATAATGATAAAGAAAAGCACTCGATCGAGAATCACCTCGGCCTAAATTGATCAAAAATGTGATAATAAACTATAACTTTAAAAGGAAAAGGACCTTGAACGTGGAGGTTCCTAAAGCATGAACACACTTCTATCGAATAAGTGCCCACCTGAGGTTAGGAAGGTCCGACCGAACTTTCTTCCAAATCTGTGGCCTAAAGCTCTCTTTACGCCGTGAAACCCGCTATTGGATTACACTCCAATCCGGGAGATTTAACGTCTACCTCTCTCTATGGGTGCGTGCAACTCTCTTTACTTTTGAGTGTTGAATCCAAACTATGAGCCTCTCGACTAGCTAAGACTAGAAACAAAGATGGAAAATATATATCGATGATATATCTCCAATCATAATTAATCAAGAGTAAATCAAGGTGTAAATCTTACAAAGGAAAAGTAAACTAGAGCATCATAACTTAATAAAACTCGAACCTCAGATCATCAAGATCGAGTACAAGGAGGATTAGTTACTCATGGTGATGTGGAGGAAGAGAGATGAGTAGGAGTGCATGGAAATAAAATAGAGACAAGTAAAAGTAAACAAGCTTTATATTAATTCAAACAGAGAGCTTACAACTTTAAATATAAAAACTATTACACTTGCAGGAAATGAAAAACTAAACAAGCATTAAAAGTAAAATAATTAAGAAATTTCAAGAACTATTACAAAATAAATAATACTGAAATTAAAACTAAGAAAAACTGAAATGAGAAAAGGAGAGTGGAAGAACCCTAATGAAGAACTGAAAATGGCAGCACTTCCCCTCCCCGAAGTTCTTTTTTTTAAAACACAAGGGGAGGGCTCTATTTATAGATTCTTTAAAGAGCAGGACATTCCCATGCTATTATCATGCATGGGGGGTTGAGCTCGATACGAAATCTAGAGGATAATGATGATTGCCTCATTATGGGTGACGTGCATTGATGGTGGCAGCATGCTTTTGTGGAAAAACGGAACTTGTCTCTAGCAGCGGGTAAAGCTCGACGAAAGAAGGAGAGAGGGCTTGATGAAATTAGAGGAGAAGGAGGGAAAGCTCAACGAACGAAAAAAAGAGAAGGTGGTGTGTTCGACGAAATTTTAGAAGAAGGAAGTTGTGGCGTTTGACAAAAATTTGCAGAAGGAGACCTTCAACAAAATTGGAAGAAAACGTCGAACACAGAAGGAGGAGTGGGTGTTCGATGAAATTTGAAGAATTTGTTTTGTACCAACCCCATCCGTTAAATGACGTATAGTAGAAGGTCTGGCCGGGGCCCACACTATATGCCACAAACAGACGGTGAGGTCACAGGATAATACCAAACCAAACTAGTCCTAACTCAGAGCATTCTAGCGGAAGCTTATTAAGTGCAAGAACTCATAACAATGAATGTACACTAATATATAAATCTCACATTTATATAAAAGACCAGGAATGTTTACAACACCACAACGCACAGGCCTTAAGGGCCTTACAAGTTACTCTTTACAATACATATAATTTCATACATTGGCACGCAGGCCGGCCACACATGAAATCCAACACTTCGCACGGCCTTCAAGGGCCTACCAGCAGCATGGGCTTTTGCCCGCTCAAATCCAATCAGCCCGCAACACCTGCATATGGACGTCCACCCCATGTGTTATAAACAATGCAACGGTCAGCATTCAGCTGACCAATTATAACGACCCCACCCCTTACCCGGGGCAGTGGTTCCTTCCCTGCATGTATAGCAATTTTCAACAATATATAACATACACACCACATCACAAACGCCGGCCTCAATGCCAGGCGCTCCGTGCACTCAGGGCACCTTTATGGTTTGTACTTGGTAGGCGGGCATAAGCCTCCAAACCCCTGTTGAAGACCTCACGCACCCGTCTCACTCAGAGGTACGCACCACACCAAAACCCGTGAGCACTACCGGTCGACCTACCCACGTAGTGTAACAAGCCTAGGGAATTCGCCCTGCTGCTTTACTACCAATCGACCGCTCATCCGATCTTAACATCGCCACTTGGTGGAATGGGCATAAGCCTCCAAACCCCTGTTGAAGACCTCCCGCGCCCACCCACTCAGAGGTGTCTGCACTCCATCAACCAGCTCTTAGCAAGCATGCAACCAAAGGAGCTATGCAAAGCATCCTGACCACCAAGCACATCGTCCTCACCATCTCCGCAGGCTAGACGATGAATACACGGAGTCTTCTCCGGTTCGCACTATAAACATCACCAATCCCGACATACGTTTGGATGGGCTTCACACAGCATGCCTATGCCGTACTACATCTTTCCGGCTCTAGATGCAGACTCAATTGCTGGAATCACTTACGCATTTCCATCTCTTGATGGAGGATCCCATGCACATGCAAAACAAAGGGCTTCACCTGCCCAAGGAAGAAAGATCGTTACCCTTGACGATCGCTTCGGCGCCATAGAAGAACTAGCCGGATGGAAATCACCACAGCGGCCTTGCCTCCGCAACGCTGCACTCGGCTCTCTATTCGGCTCGACGAAGCTCCACCGGCGGCCGGAAAGCTCCTCCTCCTCCTCCTCCAAGCTCTCCTCTCTTTCTTCTCTTTAGAGAGAGAAAGGCAGCTCAATTGGTGATGAAGGTTGAAAGAACTCCATAGTTAAGCGTGCTCGGGCTGGAGTAGTACTGGGATGGGTGACCTCCTGGGAAGTCCCCGTACGGCCCAACTTAACTGTCGAGTTCGCTCATCAAAGGGAGGCTGTGGCACCAACAACCCGCCTGTGGAGGGAGGGGGTTGGGGTGCTTGGCTGCAGCCCGGTAGCGACGCCTAGAGCGAAGCAGTGCGGAGAGGGGTTGGGGTGCTTGGGCTGCAGCCCCGGTAGCGACGCCTAGAGCGAAGCCGTGGCACTGCCACGTTGGATCGGCTAGGGTCGTTACAATAAAAAGTGCACTTTTTATTGTAACGACCCTGGCGCGTACGTAACAGCGTTACGGCTCCGCTCTCCAGGCATCGCTACCGGGCTGCAGCCCAAGCACCCCAACCCCTCTCCCTCCACAGGCGGGTTGTTGGTGGCCACAGCCTCCCTTTGATGAGCGAACTCGACATTTAAGTTGGGCCGTACGGGGACTTCCCAGGAGGTCACCATCCCAGTACTACTCTCGCCCAAGCACGCTTAACTATGGAGTTCTTTCAACCTTCATCACCAATTGAGCCAGCTCAATTGGTGATGAAGGTTGAAAGAACTCCATAGTTAAGCGTGCTTGGGCGAGAGTAGTACTGGGATGGGTGACCTCCTGGGAAGTCCCCATACGGCCCAACTTAACTGTCGAGTTCGCTCATCAAAGGGAGGCTGTGGCCACCAACAACCCGCCTGTGGAGGGAGAGGGGTTGGGGTGCTTGGGCTGCAGCCCGGTAGCGATGCCTGGAGAGCGGAGCCGTAGCGCTGGAAATGAGATTTCATCTCAATCTACGGCCTTAAAGAGGCTGGAAAAGCTTTGGACCACAAGATCCAAATAGAAGGAAACGAACGGCCAAGATCTGCCAAAAACCCAATTTTTGGCTGACACGGCCTGTGACACGACCGTGTCACAGGCCGTGTACCCTTAAGCGGCACACGCGGTTTCGAACCGACTGAACAACACGGGCATCGACACGCCCGTGTCGTACCTGACACGCCCGTGTCATTCTTGAGACACGCCCGTGTCTCCTACTACACGTTACTCACCGATTTCCAAAACCAGTACACGGGTCAAAACACTGCAGCTGACACGCCCGTGTCCAGCCTGACACGCCCGTGTTCAAGGCCGTGTTCAAGGCCGTGTACGGCTCTGCCTCGAATAGGCCAAATTCGAAATTTAATTCGAACACGCCCTGGGACACGCCGTGTCGAAGGCCGTGTCCCCAGGCTCGACGATCGTCGACTCTAAATCGTCGACTAAGCTGAACACGCCCTGGGACACGCCCGTGTCCCAGGCCGTGTACCCCCGACACGCCCTGGGACACGCCCGTGTCCCAGGCCGTGTCTAACAGCCTGCTACTCAAAACTGTGTACAAACATATTTTGAGATTCTGGGGTGTTACATGTTTAACACAGAACTGGAAGCGTTCGACGAAATTGGATGAATTTGTCGATCAGAGAAAGTGGAAGGAGGTCAACAAACATAGAAAGGTTTGTGGAACGGAGAAAGTGGAAGGGAGGTCGACGAACATGGGAGAATTTTTCAAACGCAGAGCTAGAAGGGAGGTCGATGAACATTGGAGAATTCGTTGAACTCAGAGCTGGAAGGGAGGTTGACGAACATGGGAGAATTCGTCGAACACAGAGATGGAAGGGAGGTCGACGAACATGGGAGAATTTATCGAATGCAGAGCTGGAAGGCTGGTCGACGAACATGGGAGAATTTTTCGAACACAGAGCTGGAAGCGTTCAATGAACTTTGAACTGATGGAATTCGACGAAATCTTGTCGATCGACCAATTCTGAGCTAAAAAACTGCAAACTTGTAAAAGAAATAAACAATCATTAGTGGTATTAATATATACAAATGGAGGTCAAAAAAATATTTAAAATATATAATTTGTATAATAAAATCCTGTAATTACCCTAGTAGTTTAAACTATAAAATGTATTTTCACTACTCCAAATTGATATATCCATCAAGAAAAAATCCACCACAAGAGAATCCAAAGAAAGGTAATAAAGGTGGCCTTATACCTTAACACACACAAAACTGGCGAAAACCGGCACCAGTGGGGGAGAACCCTCGGCCAGCACGCACACCTACATTCACAAATCCACCAGGGTCAGAAGATTCATAGCCAACCATGGCCACACCAAAATACCTTTAATAAATATAAAACCACAACTTAAACCACAAGTCACCACTACAACGAAGGGAGAAAGCCCCAAATCACACTAAGGCTCGACTCACCCATGAAAAATACCAAAAAAATACCCGATGAACTACATGGATACTCGACGAATTTCTACAATACTCGGCGAATACGACTTGCGATACTCGGTGAATCGGCTTGATTCGGCGTGCATACTCGACGAAAACGACCTGATGGCCATGTTACTCAATGCCTAGACCATTGATACTCGACAAACTCTATTGATACTCGCCGAAAAATACTTAGAATAACAATCAACACTCGGTGAATCGTTACTCGATGAAATTCCCTTAACGCAATTCGGCGATACTCGCCAAATCTGCCTAAACCACTACTTGACAAAGTGCATTAATAATCACCGAATTATACTTAGACTAAATCCATCCATTCCTGGCGAATTCTACCGTCGATACTTGATGAATCCTACCTACCAAAACTCTACAAACTCGGCTATGATACTCATCAAATTTCTAACCTAAACCCGTCGAACTCTACATTTTGTTATACGCCGAATTTTACTTAAACCCCTTAACCTATTTTCTAGGTCTTTGCCAAAAACTTGACCTACTCTACGAGTTCTTTCATAGTTGACTTACACTAATACTACTCTCTAAGGGAGGAGGAAAGGAAGGGAAATAAAACTAGAAATGGACATGCAAGGTGGGAAATCCACTTGCCTTGAAACTATAGAAAAACACTTCCCGCTCGCACTGCGATAAGGATCCGCTTCCAAATGACCTTAGCAATGTTTTTAGAAACATTTAGAAGAATAAGGAGGTTAAAATGACTAACCATAATTCCTAGGAATCGAGGAATTTGGAAATGCTTACAACGATCGTGTAGCTCTCGGCGAGTGCTTTATGAATCTTTACTCCGGCGACAAGAACGACAACCTAGCACACTCTACTGCTGGTCAAATGAACGCGAAGTCCTTTGTTTCTCCTCTCGCGAAAATGGCTGCCGCTCGGTTTTGGGAAGAATATGAATAGGAAATAAGGTTTCGACTTGACGGATTCCAATTTATACTTGTAAATATAATATATATTATTAATAAATTAAATAACATCAAAACGGCCCGAAATCCAAATCAACTCGAAATTCTACGAAAATCGCATCGTAGATAAATACCGACGCTACAAATCCAACGACGTAGTCGAAATTGAAATCCGACAAACCCAACTCAGGCAAACATTGCCGAAGCCATAACACAAACATTCCCAAAAAATCTTCACTGAGTCACCAAAATAGACACCGCTCACAAGGGAACCTTGCAAATAGGATAAAACCCAGCCATACTACCAAACCTACTAAGCAACACCACGCTCTAATCATAACACATGCTAATATAAGTCAACGTAAAGCCCTGGCGCCATAAACACGCCTATAAAAGAATTAACATAAACATCGAAAAATCACGGGCGTTACAAGAGACAAACTTACTAAATATAAGAAAGCTTGAATTACTAAAATACAAAGTAAATTAAAACTAGGAAGGAAATTAACTAAGTTAAACTTTATCTTGAAGCGAAAAAAATTAGAAGATAAACCAAAATTATAGAATTTCTTCACAAAAGTCTCCCTCCAGAGCTGAAAGAGAAGACAGGTATTTTAAGAATTTTTGCATGGGAGTCACGCCCCCTGGTCACCCTCATGACCAGGGTATGAAAGGTATAGAAATAGAGACTTGAAAGCCCAGGAATGCTGGGAAATCAAATCGCCAAAAGTCATTTCATTATGGATCCAGCCCCATGGTCAGGCTCGTGACCAGGTTGTAGCGAAGAGATCTGGAAACGTTAGGAAAACTACTCGATCTGGATTGAATAAGGCAATTGCTGAAGAGATAATACATATGGGTAATGCCCATGACCAGGGCATGACTATTGAAACGGTTGATGGAAGAAATTGACATTCATAACTCTAAAGCACGCCCGATATCTGGATGCCACACCCTCCCTATCACGCCAGTGATAGGGGCGTGTAACTTTAAAATAACTTGGTAACTTAATCTAAACAGTGAACACGCCTGATGTCGTGGCCCCTCCGCCACTTCTTGATGATGACCCGGTTACTGAGGCACAATGACATAAAGATCTTACATGTCATGATGATGCTGAAGGAAGACCGCGTTACAACATCCGCCCGCGGCGTGCTAAATCCGCCGCGAAGAATTAATTATCTTATTTCATGCACTTTTATTTTATATTGATGAATATAAAATTATTCCATGTTTGGATGATAATTTTATATTCATAAATGTTATGAAATTTTAAATTTGGACACTTTATATTTGTGGTGTGTATTTAACCATACGGATGGATGAGATTATATTTCCATCATAGATGGTTAAGGGCTTGTTGTAACTCCTATATAAGGAGGCTTTAATCAGGATTTTATCATTGAAGAAAAATAAACCCTATTTTCCCCTTGTGAGAAGTTTGGCCAAAAGGGTTCCCCCCTTGCTGCCGCCCTATAGGTGTGAAGCCTGCCCTTTGCTACCTCCATCCCATTTGGTGCGACTCCGGCATGGCTTACTTCAGTGCGACTCCAAGGAAGAAGGTTGCATCCCCATTCGGTGTGAAGCCGGTGGTTTTGTGGAGAGAGTGAATCTCCCGCCATATCTTGTGTGATTGATGTTCTTCGTTAGGTAATCTCTTCCTCCCTTAGTGATTCTTGCTTTGAGTTTGTGGAGGTTTTTGCGAACTGTCTTTCCAGTGGTTTTTAAATACATCGCTTGCAAAATCTAATTCGATTTCTTTCTATTGAATCTCTTGTAATCCGAATCGGGAAGATCCGTTGCAGGAGCGAGACTTGGCCTAGCCTTGACTTGCTCTCCAAGATTGGTACACTTTGTGTTAACAAGGGAGTTAATCAAAACTGGAACTCGACCGCCATTTGAAGTTTGCCGCTGCTCCGAAATAAATTATTGCAGCATTTTGAAATGGCTCAAGTTGATAAAAAAGGTGATTGTGTAGGTGCGGTGAGTTGTGTGCTTGTTGGAGAGGTAGGTCTTAAGGACATTTTATCGAGTCCGGCTTGAATCTTCTATAATGAATTTATCATTCGGATTTGGGAGCCATCCCGATCCTTTTTCGCTCGCTTTTGGTCGGATCCCTCCTATCTTTTTTGTATGTTCTATGACGATAGTTTCCGTTAGTGTAATCAAGCACGTATCACGGACCCACTCTACATCAATTTGGTATCAGAGGCGGTCGTGTCAATTTTCTAATTGAAATGTCCACGCTTTAGTCTTGTCGGAACGCAAAAAAAAAAATTTCTTGTTTGCCAATAGAGCTCTAAATTCTGTAATTTTCAGCGAAAAGTTTTAAAAATTTTTTTAACGATCTACATGTTTCTCATGTCGGGAATCTATAAAAATATCTTATTTCTAGTATAGCTACAGCCCTAGGAAAAATCATCTTTCCTAGATTTTTCTAAACCTGAATGCGCACTAGGCTATGATCGGAATACATGACACCGTCTACGTATAGGATGGCTGCGAGTAAGCGTGGGATCCCAACACTGAGGCCATTGTAGGTCTACGTAATGATAATGGAGCTTAGGAACATGTTAGCACAGATCCTACAAAATCAAGCAAGTCCACCCCCGCCACCCATTAATGTTGAGCAACCCAACCGGCGCCAACAAACTCCTGATTCGGATTCTGATGTGGACTTCCCCCGAGTACCCCCTCATGAACACCGCCACGAGTGAGGTTTTGATATCACAAGGGCCATTAAGATTAATGCCCCCACTTACGATTGCATGGGAGATCCCCAGATCTTCCTTAACTAGACGGTGGACATAGAGTGTTACTTCGAATGGCACAACCTTACGGATCCCCAAAAGGTCCAAGTTTCCCGGATGAAGTTTATAGGTCGTGCGAAGACATTTTGGCTGAATGAGGGGCGGTGGTTAGGAACCGTACATGGAGCCCGCCTTATTGGTTGGCCCGTGATGAAGAACTTATTGACCGATCAGTACGTTCACGCGTACCATCGGACACAGATGTTCGATGAGCTTGCCACTCTGCGGAAGGGCTCAAACTCAGTAGCTGAGTATATGGGAGAACTGAAAGACCGTATGGTGCGTTGTGATCTGAGGGAGATCCTTGAGGTCACCCTATCCAGATTTCG
The DNA here is from genome assembly GCA_039513925.1 of Platanthera zijinensis. Classification (NCBI taxonomy): domain Eukaryota; kingdom Viridiplantae; phylum Streptophyta; class Magnoliopsida; order Asparagales; family Orchidaceae; genus Platanthera; species Platanthera zijinensis. The sequence goes on from CM077081.1 coordinate 202,302,072, forward strand.
TAAGGGGCTTCAACCCGATATTCAGCGGAAGCTCTTACGATATGGTCATACGGACCTGAACACGACATTCAATGCCGCCCTCGTCATCGAAAAGCACTTAGCCTCTAAAGCTCACTCCCGTTATTCCCATGCGAAGGGAAAGTCCACAGCAGGAGCATCTTCCTCCACATATAGAGACAAAAGGAAGTTTCGGTCAACCGAGTCAAAGTCTGTCGTGATCACTGGTAGGAACGACAAGAACCCAGCATGTGAGCGTATCCCCATCAGGAAAGTTAGTAAGTGTAACACGACATGTTACTCTTGCAGAATTCAAGGTCACTACTCCTTTGAATGCCCAACAAATACTAAAGCCATAGCCCTATTAGAGTCGACTACCGACCTTGCTGATTACGTATATGAGGCTGCTGAGGAGAGTGACCCAGATGGGGTCCCAAGTGACTTAAAGAACGATCACCCCCTTATGGTGATGCGTTGTATTTTGACCACTCCTCGTCCGTTAGATGACTGGAATAGGACGAGTATATTGTCCCTGATCTTTAAGAGTGGTGAGAAGTTGTGCAAGTTGATCATTGATAGTGGCAGTTATGTAAACTTCATCTCTGAGAATGCTGTTACATGTATGTCCTTGAATACGCAGCCCCACCTAACTCCCTATCAGGTAGCTTGGATTAATAAGGTTACCGTCCCGGTCACCAAGCGATGCCTTGTACCCCTCTCGATTAAATCCTATACTGACGAGGTGTGGTGTGATGTCCTTCCTATGGACGCTTGTCACGTGTTGTTGGGCCACCCTTGGCTTTAAGACCGTGACGTGAACCACTTTGGGAGAGCCAACACGTACGAATTTAAATTTAATGGTAAGGTCATTATGTTGAGGTCGACCATCCCGAAGGAGCCAGTAGCTTTGGCTAAGGACACAACTGTTCTGGTCAAGAGGAAGACGTTGAGTCTAGTAGGTAGAAAAGAATTTGTGAAGGATCCCTTTCTTGATGGGATGATGTGCGCACTAGTTCTTATAAGTGCGAAGGAGGATTCAAGAGCATTGGACGATTTGCCTAAAGAGTTACGGGTATTGTTGGACGAATATAAGGACGTGTACCAGGATGAGCTGCCTTCGATGTTACCATCGCTGAGGAATATACAGCATGTGATAGACCTTATCCCTGGTTCCTCCTTACCAAACAAGCCCCACTATAGGCTTCATCCCACCGCCCATAAAGAGTTGCAGACCCTGATCGAGGATTTGATGAAAAAAGGGTTCATTAGGACTAGTATGCGTCCATGTACGGTACCTGCCCTTCTTGCTTCAAAGAAGGATGGTACGTAGCGAATGTGTGTTGATAGTCGTGCTATCAACAAGATTACCATCAAATATAGATTTCCTATTCCGCGATTAGATTACCTCCTAGATGTCTTATCTGGCACTACCATTTTTTCAAAGTTAGATTTTCGGATTGGCTATCAGCAGATCAGGATCCGTGAGGGGGACGAATGGAAGACCTCATTTAAGTCTAAGGATTGGTTATACGAGTGGCTTGTGATGCCCTTTGGGCTATCCAATGCCCACAGTACCTTCTCCCAGATGATGACACATGTCTTTCAGCCTTATATGGGGAAGTTTCTGGTCGTCTATTTAGATGAAATCTTAGTCTTTATTACATCCACAACTGAGCACGTCTCCCACATGAGGTCGGTTCTTTCCACCTTGCGGAAGGAAACCTTATTCCTTAATCTCAAGAAGTGCACATTATATTTCACTGAAGTGGTGTTCTTAGGCTAGATAGTCGGTTCGGAAGGCATTAGAGTTGACCCTAATAAGGTTAAGGTCATTAAGGATAGGCCCGAACCGAGCACATTACGAGAGGTGCGAAGTTTCCATGGGTTAGCTACTTTTTACAACCGTTTCATTCGAGACTTTAGTAGCAGTATGGCCCCCATTTGAGATTGCATGAAGAAAGGTGAGTTCACTTGGACAAAGTCCGACACTATTGCTTTCCAATGCATTAAGGAACTTATGACTGAGGCACCTTTCTTACGTCTACCTGACTTCACAAAGGTCTTTGAGCTTACGTGTGATGCTTCTGGCGTGGGAATAAGAGGTGTCTTGAGTCAGGAAGGACACCCTGTGAGTTATTTTAATGAGAAGTTAGCGGGTGCCAAATTGAATTACTCAAATTATGATAGGGAGTTTTATGCCGTCATTAGATGTTTGCATCATTGGAGGCACTATCTCCTCTCTAAGGAGTTTGTGATCATCTCCGATCACGAAACATTGCGGTTCATAAATAGCCACCATAAAATCAGCTCACGTCACGCTAAGTGGGTATCTTTCCTACAAGGTTACACTTTTAATCTCAAACACCTTAATACAGCTAACAATCAAGTCACGGATGCTCTTAGTCGCCTAACCATGTTACTCACCACTATGGAGGTTAATGTGGTAGGATTCTAGCGAATCAAGGATGAGTACACCACATGCCCTGATTTTCAGGATGCATATTTGTCTGCCCAAGATAGCTCACCCACGATTATATATGTGTTCGTCATTAAGGATGGCTATCTATTAAAACATGCGAAGTTGTGTATTCCACAATCATCGTTACGCCTCCATATCATCTGGGAACTGCATAGAAGAGGGTTGAGTGGTCATATCAGTAGAGATAAGACCATTACGTTAGTTGAGGAAAAATTCTATTGGCCAAAACTTAAGGCAATGGTGGGACGGGTGGTGAGTAGTTGTCGTACTTGTCAGGTATCCAAGGGCACCAAGACCAACGTCGGGTTATATACACCATTGGCTATACCTTCTACACCATGGGAAGACGTGAGCATGAACTTTGTCTTGGACCTACCCACTACTTTTCGTCATCACGATACCATTTTTGTAGTTGTGGATAGGTTCTCTAAAATGGCGTACTTTATTCCGTGCGTTAGAACCAACGATGAATCTCATATTGCAAAATTATTTTTTAAAGAAGTAGTTAGTCATCGACGAGTGCCGAAGACAATAGTCTCGGATAGAGATGTTAATTATACGAGCTATTTCTGGAAAACACTTTGGGTCTTAATGGGTATCAAGTTATTGTTTTCCTCCGCCTATCACCCTCAGACCGATGGGCAGACGGAGGTGGTCAATCGGAGTATAGGAAACCTTCTTAGATGCCTAGTGAGCGATCACAAAGGTACGTGGGATCTTCTTCTCCCCCACGCCTAGTTGGCCTATAATAATTCCAAAAATCGGTCCACCGGTCTGTCTCCAAACAAGATTGTTCATGGGTACAAGGCCCCTGTGCCTCTTGAATTGGTTTCGTTGCCCCCAACATACAAGTCAAGTAAGTTTGCACAATCCTTCGCCAACATATTCATGAGCTACATGCACGTATACGAGCTACCTTGACTGCTCAATACGAGTCTTATGAAATGCACGCTAATTTACATAGGAGGGTGTCACACTTTAAAGTCAGCGATTTGGTCCTAGTCCGATTAGTTCCCGAATGTTTGCCATCTGGAAACGTTAAAAAGTTGGCACCAAATCACGCCAGCCCTTTTCGGATTATAAAAAAACTAGGTGACAGTGCTTTCGTGTTGGATTTGCCAGCTGATTGGGGTATCTCCCCTATTTTTAATGTCTCGGATTTGACGCCGTTTGTTTTGCCTCCACATGAGTTGAATTCTTTGTCATCTTCTCCCTCCAATAAAATTTCAAATTGGTTGAGGAGTTGTAGTTTAGATGACTTCTCTCTTTCGGTCCCCACAGGTATAACATCAGATGGTACATTGCCTTCTTGTATTCCTACCGCTGACATGTTTCCCAGGTTTCCCAAGACATTTCTCACTCCATATATGATACTTCTGCTGAGCCACTTACCACTCCTGATGGTTCTACCTACCGCTTCCTCATCCGTTTGCTTGATCACCCCCCTTCAGACGACTCATGGGTACTCGTAACAGAGCTTCAATGTTTGGATGTCGAGCTTCTCCGCAGCGACCTCTCGGACTACGCATCGGAGATACGTGATTTTGCGTGGGGGAGGATTGATGCAGCGGCCTCTCCGCCACCTCCGTCACTACTTGATGATGACCCGGTTGCCGAGGCACAATGACACAAAGATCTTATGTGCCACGATGATACTGAAGGAAAACTGCATTACAACCTCCGCCCGCGGCGTGCTAAATCCACCGCGAAGAATGAATTATCTTATTTCATGCACTTTTATTTTATATTGATGAATATAAAATTATTCGATGTTTGGATGATAATTTTATATTCATAAAAGTTTTGTAATTTTAATTTTGGACACTTTATATTGGAGGTGTGTATTTAACCATACAGATGGATGAGATTATATCTCCATCATGGATGGTTAAGGGCTTGTTGTAACTCCTATATAAGGAGGCTTTTATGAGGATTTTATCATTGAAGAAGAAGAAACCCTATTTTCCCCTTGTGAGAAGTTCAGCAAAGAGGGTTCCCCCCTTGCCGCCACCCCACATAGGTGTGAAGCCTCCCCTTTGCTACCTCCATCCCATTTGGTGTGACACTGGCATGGCTTCATTCATTGCGACTCCAAGGAAGAAGGTTGCAGCCCTATTCGGTGTGAAGCCGGTGGTTCCGTTTAGAGAGTGAATCTCCCACCATATCTTGTGTGATTGATATTCTTGGTTAGGTAATCTCTTCCTCCCTTAGTGATTCTTTCTTTGAGTTTGTGGAGGTTTTTGCGAACCGTTTTTTTCGTGGTTTTTAAATACATCGCTTGCAAAATCTGATTCGACTTCATTGCTTTAAAATCTCTTGTAATCCGGATCGAGAAGATCCGTTGCGGGAGCGAGACTTGGCCTAGCCTTGACTTGCTCTCCAAGATTGGTAGACTTTGTGTTAATAAGGGTGTTAATCTCAACTTGAACTCGACTGCCATTTGAAGTGTGCCGCTGCTCCGAAATAAATTATTGCTGCATTTTGAAATGGCTTAAGTTGATAAAATAGGAGCTTGTGTAGGTGCGGTGAGTTGTGTGCTTGTTGGAGAGCTAGGTCTTAAGGACGTTGTATCGAGTCCGGCTTACAGTGTGCTTGTTGGAGAGGTAGGTCTTAATGACGTTGTATCGAGTCTGCCTTGAATCTTCTATATTAATTTTATCATTCGGATTTTGGAGCCAACATGACCCCTTTTCGCTCGCTTTTGGTTGGAGCCCTCCTATCTTATTTATATGTTCGGTGATGATAGTTTCCATTAGCGTAATTGAGCACGTATCACGGTCCCATTTTTTTAATCTCATATGGAAGCAACTTTTTAGCAGTGGGATGCAGGTCATGGTCTGTGACTGAGGTCATGCCCCTTGATTATGCCACTGAAAAGGTCGCATAATACTTGATTTTTCAAAGAAGCTCCAAAAATTTTCCCTGTTTGAACCAATGAGCTCCCATTTTATATTAGCAGCCAAGAATTACCAGAATTTCAGATAGATGACAATTAGGGACTCAAATTAGGAAAATATAAATAAAATTCGATAATTTATTAAATAAATACTATAATAAAAATATGATAAAATAAGAGTTATCAAGCCATTAACAATTACCTTTTCGAATAAAAGAACAATGCAGCCTAACCCGCTCCCTGAGGCATCTCTATATATCTCATAGCCTTATGTACCATATGGAGATCACAAGATTGACGATGTGGTCGGATGACTCTTTTATTATTCGAAAGCTCGTACACACCCTAGCATCCAGATGAACTTCTAATCCTTCCTTGTCAAGGTAGTGAGAGGAAGTGTTATCATCAAGAAGTTCTCTTTGAAGAGCCTATTGTAGCTGACAAGTCCAAGAAAACTCCTGACTTTAGCCACAGTAGTCAAAATAGGTGACTTTCGTATCGTAATAATCTTCTTTGGATCCACAAAATTACCCTATCCACTATCACATGACCAAGGAAGGCCACCGATGTTAGCCAAAACTCACACTTAGAAAATTTTGCATAGTACTGACTCAGCCCCAGGGTCTGCAAAATAACACGCAAATGGTTCGCATGATCCTCTTCAGATTGAGAGTACACTTGTATATCATCTATAATACTTTTGAAAGCTTCTGTGCATCATATCTATGAATACTGATGACACATTCGTTAGCCCAAATGACATCATGTTGAACTCAAAATGTCCATATTATGTACTAAAAGTTGTTTTGGGAATATCACATTCCATAATCCTCAACTTGAAATAATCGGACTTCAAATCCATCTTCGAGTATATAGTTGATGCAAATAGTTGATCAAACAAATTGTCGATTCTTAGAATCAAATAATTGTTCTTCTCCATCACCTTATTCTGTTCCATGCAGTTGATACATTAATGTATGCTTCTATCCTTATTCTTCACAAAAGGGACTGGTTCACTCCAAGATAATAAAATCGAGCGTATATAGCTTTGCTCTAGCAACTGCTGTAACTGAACCTTCAATTCCGCCATCTCTTTTGGTACTATAAATTACGGTAAGCATGACACATGTTTCGCACATAAAACTAACTCAATAGTGAAGTCGATCTCTCATTGTGGTAGAATTCCAGGGAGATCTTTCAAAAATACATTCGCATACTCCAATATTATAGGAACATGACTCAAACTGGGCTTCGTCTTTATAACCTCCATCAACATGAAGAATAACTCCAGACCTTTCCAAAAGTCTTGAACACTTGGAGAGCATATATAAATATCTTACTCGATCCTCGCATACCAACAAACATAGTCTTGTGTTCGGTGTTTTACCCAAGTATGATTTCCTTTAAGTTGCAATCTATGCATACACGCTGCATTGAAAGTCAGTCCACGCAAAAAATCACATCAAACTCTGATATCGGTAGTATTGATTCTTCAAACATAAACTCATAACTTCTTATCTACACCTTCACATGGCAAACTCTATCTGTACTCATCAAGCACTTATTGGGCGGCAACACATCCAATCTATCTGTTGATAAGAAAAAAAGGCACTCTTACATCTAATACAAAGTTATCTGACAGAAAGGAGTTAGAAGCTCATGTATCAAACAGTGCACTCGTCGGTCAGTCTAGAATTAGAACAAAGGCTAATATAAACATGTTAAATAATAAATGCACAAGGTAGCATGTATATAAAGTAATAAAATCTAAATACTAAATCATACCTATCACCACATCGCTTTGTTTAATGGCATCTTGCTGGCCAGGATTGTATACTGAAGAAAAGATGAAGTATAATGGGACGCAATTAACTCTACTGCCTTCCCTTTCTTTGCATATAACATACCCATCTTTTACTCTATACTTGTAAGACTACTAGGAAACTCTCAGGCAATGTTTTTTGGCTTGCCACAAGTACAGCAAGTGAGCGTACCTTGTCTAGTAGTCACTCCAAAAACAATATAAGAAGCTGGCTCTGAAAAACTAGACTTCTTTATCCACCTGTTGTGTCCAGACTTTGAAGAGCTCGATAAATTGAGCTCTGGCATTTTCACCGCCAAGACCATTTTACGTTTGACCCCCTTTATATCTTACTCTAGTTATCAGGTTGTTTTCAACAAGGTTAAAAAGACTTGTGTCATCGAACCTGATAAAAGTAACCTCAGATCATCCCGCAAACCTTCATAAAACATGTTTGTCTCACGCTCCTCGTCAACAAATGTGGAGCGTGCATGTTGACCAAGTCTGGTAAACTCGTGTAGGTAATAGTCTACCAAACTGTCACCTTGAGTCAAACTCTAGAACTTTTCTCCATCATAATACACCGCAGAGAAGGGAGATACCTTGCTAGAAAAAATCTTGAAAAATTGTCCATTGAGACTGAAGTCAGTTACCTGCCTGCAAACTGATGCAACTCTAACTCATCCCACCAAAGCCTTTCCTCTCCTTCCAATAAAAAAGTAGCTAAGTTAACATTCCGTCCTTCTTCCATCTCTTTTGTCGTCAAGGTTATCTTTATCCTCGAGTGCCAAACTTAGTCTTGAGTTGTGGATCAAGTTCTGGTAAATGTAGGAGGATTGAAGCTTAGAAAGTGCTTTAGTTTCCTCTTAATCGCTTGTCTTTCTGCTACGGGCTCTTCCGGCACTTGCCTCACCACCACGAGCTCAACTAAGCCAACTTTTGGGGTCACTACAGGAGTAGAAGGCTGAACCATCCTTCCCAGATATGCATTGATCACTACAAAGATGACTTAAGAAACTAATCGATCAGACTCCGCAGAAGGAGGAGGTGTAAGCACATCAACTGGTGCACTACTCTCAGTAGAGTGCAGGGGTTCATACTGCCCTGCACCACTCCTAGTCACGTATAATTATGAAGCACATAATTAAGTGACTATTAACATTTATTAACAACAATCATAGGAATACACAGATTCCTCAAACATGTGTTGTTTTCATCCCTAAGTTGACATTCATGGGTTATTTCATGTTGTAATAATGGCGCACTCACGTGCTCACTACCCCTTAAAAAGAAGTCAACCACAAATTTTAATGAGAAGGAATTGAAACCAAAAGCAAATACAAAATTGTAACACAATGCCCATCATGAAAAAAATAATAGAAGGTCTGGTCGAAGCCCCATGCCATATTCAACGAAATAAAATGGGGTTACAAAATGAAACCAAACATCTAAGCAACCTAATATAGAGTTACATTATAGCGGAAGCAATTTAAAATTACAATAACCCATAACTAGGAATGTCCACTATATACGATTCATCTAAGAATGAGTTTATACAAACTTTTGGCCTTAAGGCATTACAAACTTATTAATGTTTACACCATATTATGATTTCCATACATCGACACGCAGGCCAGCAATACATCAAAAGAGTAAATAAGCACTTGGGCCTTTGAGGGCCATCACATCATTTTAGCTTCAGCCTATAATTTCCTGCTAGGTTATCCAGCACCAGCGCAGGTTCATTCCAAAAAATTCTGGCAAAACAAAACACTAGTTAGCTTTAGCTGACAAAAATTATAATGACCCTACCCCATTTCCGGGGTGGTGGTACTCCTTCCCTACAAATAAGTAGTATGGTGTTATATTTAATTGCATAATCACTACAAATGTTGGCACACAGAACCAAATGTCGTGTTCCCTCATGGTACACTTTAGGTGTACTGAAATTCAAGTCCCACCACCATCCTAAATATCATCGACTTAGATAGTTTCGTTTGAGTAACTAACGATCATAAACTATTATGTTTTCCAGACTTCCCTATGACTGGTATATAAAAGGAGCTACCTCTTTACCATCTCATACTAGACGGATTCAAAACAGCTTTTCACAGCTCAATCATCGAAAAACATCAAGCATGATATGGGTTAGACACAGCTTAACCTGTTAATATGATAACCACCAGTATCCCATGGTCGGCACATAAGGACAACAAGCCAGAAACAACATGGCTTCATCTTAATATGCTACGTACCTATCTCTAGGACATAGGCTTCATGTTCATCACATCAACTAATTAGGAGCTATCGCTAGTGATAGTCACAATCACCAGGTCATATCAACAAAACATCAAATATGTTAGTCTCAGGTAAAACATAGCAATCACATAAAACTGCTCACTTGTCTCAACCAGAAGAGTTATTACCAGGGATAACACTATCGTAGGAGATAATAATACAACTTACTTCTATTACCACTTTGGGTGTTTCCTGGAGTAAATCACCTATACTTCCTGGAGTCACCTATAATACCCCAAAACCCCGTAAACCAACTCGTTTTTCCACAGAGCCTTCTCTGACACGCAAATCAAACATCACCAATCCATACCAACTTGTCACAAATAAGTTTAACATAGTATGCCTATATTCGTACTTTGTTCTGAACTCTATATACAATATCTATAAGGGATACTCCTTATCAACCCGTTGAAAGCCTCACCCCCACAAATTAGTAGATATGCTTCAATACAACAAAACTAAATTAATGGACTAGCTTGCCCTTGAATTTAGAAGGAAATTCATTACCCTCGTAGATCATTTCAAAACAATGAATTGGGAGTTAATCTAGATGGAAACAGTCAGAGAACTTTCCTTTCTATAGATCTACCTTCGGCTTGAGAATCCAAGCTCAAATACTCCTCCAAAGACTAAGTTTAGCCTTTTCCACCTCTTCCTCTCCCTTCATTTCTCTTTTCTCAAAGTTTAGAGAGAGAGATAAGGGAAGAGGCTGAAAAAAGAGAAATGACAAGAGTTTTCTCCTTAGCCAGCTTAATAATATCAATCCCAACCTCAACCACAGGATATCCACGCCAAAAGAAATTGATAGTCCTAAATTCACATATGAAATCTTTTAAAAATGCTATCACTTGGCGATATCGCTATAGTCAGGCGATATCTTTAGCAGCGGATGGTTGACCTAGTCAACACCGCTCAACAGTCGCTTCATGGCCAACTGACACGTGGTTGACTACAACATGTCAAAATATCGCCTGACAATATAACAACTGCCAGTGGTAGCAAATTGACTTCATCATTTTATCGGCTATATCATTTTGTCAACTGTATCATTTTACTAATAGTATCATTTTGAACACTATTGCAAGCGATATCGTTATTGCAAACAGTATCTCTAAAAACTGGATCGTTATAATGCAACTGTCAATTTTCTCTATATCATAGGATTCCACCTTTACACATATCCTAAATGAGTGAGTTCAACACAATCCTTCCTCCAATTTCTCCAAACACACTTATTTGCGACCCTATAGGCTCATATTGTGTTGGTAGAGAGATTAAGTGCTTGATTAGTTCTAGACCACATTAGAAACACAAATAATTAAAAATAAATATAGATTGAAAATTGAATAGAAACCCAAACATTTTTCAAGCTTAACACAACTTCGTTCAGATATAAATTCAAAATGATGATATATGTTTTCTTGTCTAAATTTAAATATAAAGTGATTTCTTTCAAAAAGTTAAGCCAGTTAAGTATGTCGATATATTTTTATCATAGGAGTGAATGCCCATGCCTTAATAGGATAAACTTTTATACATTATAGTGAGAACATCTATACCGATGAACGAATACCTTACATGAATGCCTTTCTCTTTTAAGAACCTTAAAACTACTTGTTAGGATGGACCACCTGGGCATACAGAATCCGCGGAGCTTTCCCTCACTCGGATCATCCATTGGGGTTATGGGTGTCTAGTGATATTACACTCTTCAAAAAGGATGTATGGGAGGTAAAAGGCATTCATGAATTGTTCATGTAAAGTCATCCAAATGGTAGTAGTGTTATTCTCCAACTCCTTATACCCTAGCTAACTATCAAGGTGGACTAGTTGGGCATAAGGCATTTGTGGAGCTTTCGTCATTAGGATATTCTTGTGGGGTTATGGGTGTCTGGAGATAGTACTCTCCTTTGAAAGGATGCCTGAGAGGTATAATGCATTTGTGACTTAGAATCTTGTCCTTAAAAAGGCACCATAATTGTAGCATTTTTTTCCAGATGATTTTCAACAAAGCTATTCTTCTCAGATCTTACACTTAAGGTCCTACACATGAAAACGGATCCTATGATCTTGGTTCAAGGGGCACATATAAAATTTGTCAATCATTGGTTCCTCAAAGATTCTTCAAAGTGATGAGTCTAGGAACATATAAGAGAATTAAAAAAAGTATTTTTATGGAAAATACAAGAATAACTTTAGGGGTAAAATCTCTTTATGTCATCATCGCTCTAAGTATTTTAAATGCCATATCCTTAGCTATTCTGCATTTTATATCCTCTATTTTTAAGGAACTCCTAAATAATGTCAGGTCCAACCTAGTTTGGATTAAGCTTTCTAACTTACTGCATTCTTTTGACCGAATGCACTTTCTTTAAGACCAAATCTCTCACCACAAACTGCTTGATTCTAACTTTCTTATCAAATATTTTTACATTCTTCTCTTAACCTCCTCTTGCCTGATGATGACTAAGTCTCAGAGTTCTTTAATCAAATACAAACAATAGTGCATATTTTCTTTGTGTTCTCCACTCTAGTTTTTATTTCCTCGCCATGACAACAAGACTCTTTACCCTATCATATTGAATGCTTTTGGGATCACTGCCTCTTATCGATGAAATAATTTGAATGATGTTTATCCTTTCAAAGATATGTGTATTGTTCAAAATGCCCACAATATTGAAGATGGCCTTTCGACCCAATTTCGCCATGTAACATCCCAATTTTAAATAGGAACCCTGAAAGTATCGGTACCCTAATAGGTGCACTACACTACCTTGGAGACAAGGTAGAAACCTTAGATATAACAAAGATGCAATTGGCCATGTCAACTCCATTGGTTATAATCTTTACCCATTATTCTATCCATTGCGTCCCCATACCCTAGGTGGGTCAAATCATCCATTAGAACCCTAACTAGTGCCCTACCTCACCCTTATTATAAGGTAAATCCCTTAAGAGGTAATTATGTGCACTCAGCCAACGTTTCTCAAACCAAGTCAATTTGGAATCACCCTTGACTAATTGACTAAACCAAACCCTTCATCATGAACAAAAGTAATATGCCCCACTATTTGCACATAAAAATAAATGCTCCACCATATTATGATTGACGTAGAACCCTTATATTGAGTAGGATGTGCATTTAGCCACTTTGACTTAAAACAATTAATTAAACCTTCCCCTTGGACAAATAAAGCAAACACCTCTTCCATAATGACCCAATGTAAGTTACATACCTATTGGCACCCCAAGAACTGCACCCCACCCTATGGAGAACCCTTTAGAAGAGTAGGGTGTGCATTTAACAATTTTAACATAAACCACTCAACTGAAGCTCCTTTGAAAAAATGAATGGACTACCCAATGAGAAAATATAAAGGCCAACTAAACCCTAAAATGTGGAATTTGGTCAACCCAAAGTCATCAAAATTTAAGCCATAACCTAAGCTAAAACTCCATTTAAGTAAAATTTACCAATAATGGAAAATTTCCAATTCAAGTGAGCCTAAACATTCTTTCCTATTCAGGTTGGATGATGTAGTAGTTGTCATGCTTATCCAAACTCTCCCTTGCTTGTAAGGTGTCTGGGAGGACAGACTAAGACCATTGCCATGACCCACTATCATGAAGTTAAGGACTAGCTCCAATCCTCACCCTTAACATATAAAAAAACATCAACCCCTTCAGAAATCTCAGATCAATCCCAAGTAATAGATCTAAGCTGAGAATTTGACCCGAAGACCTCTCAAGAAACCTAGCCTTCTCAGCCAAGAAAGCCATAAGTGCTCAATCCCATACTTAGAGTGTGATGAGTCCTATTTATATACTTATTTTTGGACTCATCTGGTCTAGTTTTCTCGTTGACGCACTACACTTTAGAGCCATAATTATTCATATTTGTTATTATGCCCATTTCACGTTAAGGTGCACTTTTGGCCCGTTTTCTGTGTAATTTCTTAGTTATTATTCTTTTGCCCTACTTGGTATTTTTTGTGTATGGAGAATGCAGTATGCCCGTTTCGGTGGCTCGTAAGTTTTTACTGTAGGTACAAAGGTCATATACGTGTATCAGAATTGTTTGGGAAAGTTTTTTGCCTAAGAGCCACTGATCGTACATTTTTACACGCGCACGCTCAGTTGACTCCTTAGAGCACGACCGCTGGTTGTGCGCAGCCTGTTCGTCGAACCCAAAACAGTACAGGAACACTGTGCACGATCATTGGATCTATAGCACATGACCACTGGTCGTTAGCCACTAATCGTGCACATTATTCTCCATTTTCCAACTTCTGACTGAGGAATTCTCCCGAGCATTGGACATAGTGCGCATGAACACAGGTCATGCGCCACTGCTCGTGCGAGTTTATTCCTTTTTTCTGGAGTTCTTTCTAGGGAAATAACACGACCATTGGACATAGTACGCAGGACGACCGGTCATGCACCACTGCTCGTGCGCGTTATCCCAATTTTTTTTTGAGTTCTGCCATGCCAATACGCATGATAACTGAACACAGTGCACATGACCTCTTGTCGTGCGCCACTGATCGTGTGCATTGTTATTTCTGCAATATATAAATTCACTGGTTCCGCCCTAATTCCGCATACGGAACTTTTTCTCCGCCATTCTCATCCCTGAGTAGGGTTCCATCAATTTTCTTCATCCTCCACCGTAGGTATCTGTTCCGGGCAAGCTTTCAATGCCAAATTCATGTAGGAGCTTCCTCTTGTCCTCCTCCTTCATCCTTGAGCTTCAAGAAGGGTTTGATCTAACTTTCACCATCAAGCTTGGAGGAGTTTTGTCATCCTCCACCGGATCGTGATACGAAGAAGACGGGTCCATTGGAAGTTAGTGATAGCCACCTCTACCCCGGACACAGTTGAGTACTAAGCTTGGTTCCATACTGACAACCCGGTTATTCCATCCGTGAATCCTCAGCAAGACTTCGGATCCATTCAATTTCGCACATTCTTCTTCTCTTGTTGTTGATAGTGTAGTTTGATCTCTTTGTATTTGATGAAGTGTGCTTAATTTGATATATGTTCGTGTACAATCATGTCTATGTGATTTTATATTCTCTTTATTTGCTTGAGGTGTGCCATTATCTATCCTTCACCACATAGTGTCGCACTAGCAATTGCTACTGGCAAGCGTAGCGAAGTGGTGCTGATGACCCTCATTCCGCCGTTCTCACCACCTCATCCGCAAGCCTACTCGTCCATCCACCCAGCGATTCGGTGCATAGCGGCCCATGTGGTTTTTCATCTGTCTGATGAAGCATTGCATAGGAGTAGTTTATTAGTGTTTTACTTTCTTTATCTGCAAACAATCAAAACCCCCCTTCATAAACACCAACCTAAGGACTTCAACCTCAAGTCCTCCTAAAAATTAGCACCACCTTACTCTATTCCTTGAGAGATCGATACTTAGGAAAATGTTCCATTTCATATTACTAGTGCGACCGGTACACTTGCCGTTGACCGCATCAAATTTTTGGCATCGTTGCCGGGGAACACAGTCGTGTGAGTTTTTGGAGAGGGAGATAGGAGATAGAAGCCCTTTTCCATTTGCTCATATCATGTTTATTCTTTGCATTAGTTTTTAGAATTTGTTGCTTATTTTTCATTCTTTGTTCCTTTTCTATTTTCGGCTTAGCTTGCAGATCCGTGTTACTTTTTATATTATTTTCAGTTGTGTAGCACCCTTGCTGCAAATATTTTTGTTTGCAATGTATTTTGTATTTGAGTTCCATCTCTTTGACACTTTGCGCCGATATATTGACTCCTTGGCTATTTTTAATGTCGAGCATTGTATTAGGTGTTTGCTATGTCAAGGTATATGCCACATGTTTAAGGATTGCTCTCATTTGTGCGAGCCTTCTCCCTCTAAGGGTGTGTGCGTAGAAACCCCCCGTTTACGGAGGACTACTGTGGATAGGCCTACTAGGTTATTTCCTGGCCCATACACTGACATCGCGCATCATGCTCGTTCTTCGCCTGTTGAGATTACCGAAGAATCTCATGCAGCATACAGGTCTTTCATTGGTCCCTCGCTCCCATTTCAAGAGCTTCCCTTGAGTGATGATGATCACTGTAGTGTTAGCCAACAAAAAGAGGATAGGAACTCATGGGCACTCCTGTATGGGACGATGAGATTGTTCCCGTTAGCGAGGAGGTGTCAGCGGACGATTTTGCGATGGGGCCTGCTCATTCAATGCTTAGTTTCGAGAGTAGTTTGCCCCTCTGCCATTTTTTACTGATGATGCTACTCCATCTTTGTGTGAGTCGGCTGATGTTGCCGTATTTTTGGATGATTTGGTGCCCGAGGCTACGCCAAAGAAGTATGAGGACTCCACTATCTCTGACGGAGAATGTGGATCTCCGGAACGCTATGACGCTCACCGGTGGGATGAGGAATATCCCCTTTCTAATGTAGAGATTTGCACCTCCTTATTAGATGAGGCATTCCCTCTTACTACTGAGACCTCGAGTTCTCGGCTTCCCCACAATACGACTCATATGATACCGATGATGATCTGTGCTCGGATCCTTCTGAGAGGGATAACATGACCACTCTCCCATATTTTGCGTGTTTTAGTTCTTCCTCTCGTTTATTACTTGACCCCCTTCATTATCTGAGCCTGTGCAAGCTGTGTCTCCACAAGTGCGTTGGGATGACGATGATCCTTGTGCTCCTACTAACGGCGAATGCATCTGCTAGTGCAAGAAGGTTTCGACCACATTCGCAATGGAAGTCCCTGCCCTCACCATCGCCTCCTGCAGACCTGCGGTGGATGATGCCTTACTGTGCAAGGATTTATTTTGTGGTTAGATGAGTGAGAACCAGCGCTCCACCTCTTCTTACTTCCTATTTCCTCTAACTATGTTGGGCAGGTATTATTATTTAGGTAGAGGGATAACTACTCTATCTCTGTATCGGTACTCGCTATCGCAACGGATAATTGAACAGTTACCTTTGCACTTTTCGTTTCATAGGCCCATAAGCTACAAATGTATAGAATTTAATAAGTCGTGTTGAGAGGACAAAAACCTCAGTAGTTATCTTACATTTCCTGCATTTTTTTCATGTATATCATAGTTTTAGTATTTCTTTGTATTTTGTCTATTTTATTTTGGTTTTTGTGGAGCTCACCCCTGTAGGTATTCATGGAAAATTCATATTGGCGGGGTTATGATTCTTAATTTGGCGGACCTGCTTAAGTTTTTCACGCGTCTTCTGGTATGCTCACTGGCTGAGCATTGGGTAACCTCTTCACTTATATCTATCTTATTTAAATTTCTATATCATATGCTATGTAGCTTAGTTTAAGACTAGGGGAGAGCCGGTATTTGTTATCTTTTGCATGCGCACATTTCATTTGCATACTAGAAGCTTTTATTGTTTTATTTTGATTAGTTCATTGTATCGCACACCACTGCACCCACATGAGCGCGTGCTTAACTGTTAGCGTGCTGCGAGTTAAACTTGTTTCTTTTGTATGATTTGGGAAAATTATTGTGCTGGCATAGGATTGTGAGACAGAGTAAAATGTTGTCTCCTGCAGTGCTCCTAGTCAAGTGCTCTCGTCTCGTATAGAAATTTGAGTAGATTTAATTTTTTGATATGCTTATAGTTTTATATTTTTCTATTTGCGTAAAGACTTTTTATTTTACTCAAAAATTGGTGAATCTGTGATGAATTAAATGGTAGTGTAGGGATGTGCGTAGCCGTCACTAGACTCATTTTGCTCGAGTCGGGAGGAAGGATCATCTTTCCTGGTGCCTAAGAACTTGCACCAAGCTACTCTCGAAGCATTGGTGCATGGTTAGTCATGTGTGAGGGTGATGTAGGCCATCATTTTTGCCCGGTTGAGCTTTGTATCGTTCGTAATGTCTTATCCTCGCTAGCCCCGTTGTGCTTACCCCTTCTTTTGATTCAGCTCCACCATTATTTCTCCAAAGCCTCTTAGCCAATCCTAGTCGCACACCCAAGTCGAGCTTTAGTGTTTTTCATTTTAATTTTTGGCTGTTGATGTGGTGATATTCCTTGTGAATATGTGGATGTGCTCAAAATTTATTTGCTGAAATTGTTAGAAAAAAAAGATGATTTGAAAAAAAAATCTAAAAATAAATTGTGAAAAAAAGTGAAAAGAAAAAGTATAAGTGAAAATTCTATTTGAGATGAGATTGTATTTGGAGTTGGCGGACACACTCATATTTTAAAAAATAAGTCTGGGAGTGTTTTGTACCCGCATGTATTTTGGTTGGCGGATAGATTCTTTTTTATGCTAGCTCATTTGGGTTAGGTGCTTAGCCTTCTTATTTATATTTGTTTACCTCACCGAAAACCAAGCCCCATCTCTTCACATAAATTCCTACGGATTCACGTTTGAGTCGACTAGTACCCTGGAGAGTTTGTGAACGGGCAAGTGTATGGTCCCCGATATTGATGGATTTATTTAGAGGTGATCTTGAGGCCCGGTCATTGGCAATGCTCACCTTAGTGGCCTGCCTACTTTCTCCCAACGCGTGACTAGAAGATTCACCGTGATTCCATTTTTGAGTACTAATAAAAATTTGTTACGCTTTGTTAAAAGTATAAACTATTTTGAATACTTAGAAATTTCCTCTATTGTATTTTTACGCGCGTGAGCATGCGATTTCGCATGGTTCTCCATTCTCAATTTTGATGTTAGCTAGTTTATTTTCCCTTTCAACATAGATTCGTTTGCTCGGGATAGGCAAACTGGTAAGTCTGGGGGTGTGATGAGTCCTATTTATATACATATTTTTGGACTCATCTGCGCTAGTTTTCTCGTTGATGCACTACACATTAGAGCTATAATTGTTCATATTTGTTATTATGCACATTTCATGTTAAGGTGCACTTTTGTACCGTTTTCTATGTTATTTCTTAGTTATTATTCTTTTTCCCTACTTGGTGTTTTCTGTGTATGGAGAATGTGGTATGCCCGTTTCGGTGGCTCATCTATTTTCGCTGTAGGTATAAAGGTTGTGTGCGTGCCCGAGATTTTTTGGGAATTTTTTCTGCCTAAGGGACACTTATCGTGCGTTTTTACACGGGCATAGTCAGTGGACACCTTAGCGCACGACCAATGGTCGTCCGTGGCCTGTTCATCGAACACCAAACAGTACAGGAACAATGTGCACGATCATTGGATGTATAGCGCACGACCACTGGTCGTGATCCACTGATCGTGCACACTATTCTTTATTTTTCCAAGTTCTGTCTAAGAAATTTGCACAAGCATTGGACATAGTGCGCACGACCACCGGTCGTGCGCCTCTGCTCGTGCACGTTTATTCCTTTTTTCCAGAGTTCTGTCTGGGGAAATCACACGATCATTGGACATAGTGCGCAAGACCACCGGTCGTGCACCACTGCTTATGTGTGTTATCCCAGTTTTTCTTTGAGTTCTATCATGCTAATACGCACACTCACTGGACAAAGTGCGCATGACCACTGGTTGTGCGCCACTGATCGTGTGCATTATTATTTCTGTAATCTATAAATTCGCAATTTCTGCCCTAATTCCGCATACGTGACTTTTTCTCAATCGTTTTCATTCCCGAGGAGGGTTCCACCAATCTCCTTCATCCTCTACCATAGGGAGGGGTTCCAGGCAAGCTTTCAATGCCAAATTCAAGTCGAAGCTTCCTCTCAGCCTCCTCCTTCATCCTTGAGCTTCAAGAAGGGTTTGACCAAGCTTTCATCATCAAGATTGGAGGAGTTAGTGGCATACTCCAACGGATCGTGACACGAAGAAGATGGGTCCATTGGGAGTTAGTGATAATATCCTCTACCCCAGACACCGTTGAGGAACGAGCTTGGATGCGGACTGACAACCCGGTGATTCCTTCCGCGAATCCTCAACAAGACTTCGGATCCGGTCGATTTCACACTTTCTTCTACTCTTATTGTTGATTGTGTTGTTTGATCTCTTTGTATTTGATTTAGTGTCCTTAATTTGATATACATTTGTGTACAATCATGTCTATTTGATTTTATATTCACGTTATTTACTTGACATGCGCCATTATCCATCCTCCACCACATAGTGCCGCACTAGCAATTGCTAGTGGCGTGCGTAGCAAAGAGGAGCTCACGACCCTCATTCCGCCGTACTCACCACCTCATCTGCAAGACTATTCGTCCATCTGCCAGCCATTTGGTGTAGAGTTGCCCGTGTTGTTTTCCATCTGCCTGGCGAAGCATTGCATAGCGACAT
The DNA here is from genome assembly GCA_039513925.1 of Platanthera zijinensis. NCBI lineage: Eukaryota > Viridiplantae > Streptophyta > Magnoliopsida > Asparagales > Orchidaceae > Platanthera > Platanthera zijinensis. Next base: position 202,321,790 of record CM077081.1, read on the forward strand.
TGCATTGGAGCAGTTTATTAGGGTTTTACTTTCTTTTTCCGAAAACAATCAAAACCCCACTTCGTAAACACCGACCTAAGGAGTTCAATCTCAAGTCCTCCTCAAAATTAACTCCACCTTAGTGTGTTCTTGGAGAGATCGATACTTGGTCAAATTCGCCCATTTCATATTACTTGTGTGACTGGTACACTTGTCGTAGACCGCATCAGAGAGCACGCCCATCCAGGTGAGATTCCTCCCCATTCCCCTTCTATGTGCATCTTAGAATGATATTGAACTAAAATTGGGCTAGATTAGGACCTAATTTAGCGAATTCTGGGGGTGAATTACCGACTAAATAAACTAGTGATTCCGGCCACTGGCAGCAGTGCAAAGCCTTTGGAACATTGTCAATTGATAACCATCAACATTTCAAAGCAATTGCTAGTGGTGGCGATTGGTGGTATTGGATTGATGGTGGTGGATGAGACCCGAAAGCTCCTCCTTGGTGATATCAATCCCAACAGTTGGCTTAAGGTTGAAGAAGTAATCTCTATTATTGAAAACCTTAAATAATCATTAGCATTATCCACAGACGGGATCGACCACAGATCTGCTTATGTGGAAAGGAAAATCTCATATGTTGAATCCCTGATTCATTAGATCTGCACCTAGATTCATTATTTCTTTATTTTATATCAAAATAGAAATGAATATTTTAAAATGACTATCCACACCACTTCAGTAAACGTCAAACCCATTTTTAGGCACCGTAGGGGATGAACCAGATCAAGTACCCGACATAAAAGTAGTAGAGCTTTGTCCAGGCTTTCCAAAATTGTGTTGCACATTTTAAGAGGAGGTTTTATACTCCGTAATATAACTTTTAAAGTTTTGGGGCATTAATAAATTTACCACCCATATTTTGTGTATTTTTCTCACATGAGACCACATACAATCATGTAAATTTATAGATGAACTCCCCATGAGGTTTATAACCAATGTTAGAAGTTTGGAATTTTTGGAATAATATTTCCAAGGTTTTCTTCAAATATTTAATTAATTTCACACCCCTAAAATAAATTTAATAAAAATGCGTACAACTCTTATATAACTAACCAAACTTTTTTAGTACCTCATTTTCCATGACTAACCATAGTTTATAATTTGCAGTCATGGTGAAGTGTTTTGGTGATTATTAAAAATTATGCATTTAATTATTTAATAAATGTCACTCCATTTAAATAAATGAAATTTAATGTCTAAAACATCTTTAAATATCATTAAAAAATTTCTATGTCTTGTTTTGGTTATGATTGAACTTATTTATTATTTTGGAGATGTTTTGATTTGTTTTGGTGATTTTTCCAAACTATACCTCTTAATAATTATTTTATGTCACACCCTTCATATAAATGATATAAAAATATCGAAAACATATTTATAAATTCTCAAACTCTTTCAGTGTACTATTTTGGTCATGACTGACCTTAGTTATTAATTTGGAGAAGTTTTGATTTGTTTCGATGATTTTCTAAACCTATACCTCTTAAAAATTATTATATGTCATACCCTTCATATAAATGAAATAAAAATATCTAAAACATCTTTATTAATATTCAAACTTTTTTGTGTCCTATTTAGGTCATAAATGACCTTGGTTAATAATTTGGAGATGTTTTTACTTGTTTAAATTTTTTTTCCAAACTAAGCCTCTTAATAAATATTATATACCATGCCCTTCATATAAATTAAGAAAAAATGTCAAATACATATTTATAAAGTAACAAACTTTATTAGTGTTCTATTTAGGTCATAAATGATCTTGATTATTAATTTGGAGAGGTTTTTTTGTTTTGATAATTTTCTAAAACTATACCTCTTAATAATTGTTATATGTCACACCCTTCATATTAATGACATACAAATGTATAAACATTTATATAAATTCTAAAACTGATTTAGTGTCTTATTTAGTTCATGACTAACCTTGATTATTGATCTGGAGATATTTTTTTATTTGTTTTGATGATTTTCCAAAACTATAGCTCTTAATATTTATTATATGGCACACCCTTCATATAAATAAAATAAAAATATCTAAAACTTCTTTATAAATTTTCAAACACTTTCAGTACTCTATTTAGGTCATAATTTACCTTGTTTATCAATTTTGAGAAGTAATGATTTGTTTTGATAATTTTCCAAAACTATAAATCTTAAAAATTATTATATGTCAAACCTTTCATATAAATAAAATAAAAATGTCTAAAACTTCTTAATAAATTCTCAAACTTTTTCAGTGTCCTAGTTAGCTTATGACTGACCATGGTTATTAATTTGGAGATGTTTTGATTTGTTTTGATGATTTTCAAATACTATACCTCTTAATAATTATTATTTATGACACCCTTTATATAAATGAAATTAAAATGTCTAAAGCATCTGTATAAATTCTCAAAAAAATTTAATGTTTTATTTTGGTCATAAATGACCTTGATTTTTAATTTGTAGGTATTTTGATGATTTACCAAAACTATATGTAGGGAATATTTCTCTCAATATTACAGGATTTAAAGAAGCATCACTTGATATGATAAGTGTATACTGTATTTAATGGCAGATCTATTTTATATCTATGCAGGAATTATTTGTTTTCTATAAAAAAGGTTTAGAAAAGAGTTGTGCAGATAGAGAATACTGTTGAGATTAGTATATAGTTCTTCATAGTATTGGCACGATTATGGAAAGTTTCGAGACGATGTATTGGAGAAGATGCAGAAAGATGCATATATCAGTAATAAGGAAGATAACTTTGAGGAAGAAAATTTTTGTCAACGATATCATATTGACTGGTTTTATTACCATTAAGCAACACAGTGACATGATTTTAAATTTCATTGTTGCATATAAATACCAGTCTGATCTTTTTATTCATGTCCATACTTTGACAGGACTTATTCTAATCAAACGACCATTAGAAATGTCAAAGGTATATAAGGAAAAGTTTGGGGAATTGAATAAGACCTTTGCTCAATCCTGTTGAATCGTGAAAAATAAGAAACGATGCAATTCTTATTTATAGAGCAAGAATTCTATGATGTGTTTCAGATTGATCAAGGAGGAGTTATGCCTCACGATTCCAGTTAGGTCATATTCCTGGAGAAAAGTTTAGGAAAAAGAGCCCCAGATCTACTATACCTTAAGATTTTCTCAAATCAGGGGTTGCTTCAAGAAGATTGCTTTCACAAAAAAACAATAAAAGACTTAGGAACATTAAGGTCCATTTTGTAAAGTCTTTAGTTATATTCATTTAAAAACTTCCATCTATAGGATTTAGTGATAGATTTGAGTTATAGGACTCTTTCCATAATTATAGGATTGTTGCCTGAGGTAGGACTGTTATGCCTTAAGTAATATTTTTACATAAATCTGAGGTATGAGACCAGCGGTGTCTTTGAGCTATAAAAGTTAGAATAATTTGAGTGGTAGGGCTGTTGAGCCTGAGATAGGGATGTTGATCCCGAGGTAGGGTCTTAGAATAAACCTTAGAGATTTCGAGGAATCTATGTTGTATGCTCTTGGAGCTAAGTATTGAAGAAGATTGCATTCGCATCAAAGATAACTGAAGACTTAGAAACATCATGGTCCATTCTCAAGAGTCTTTAGTTATGTTCATTTACTAACTTCCATCTATAGGATCTAGTGATACATCTGAGTTGTAGGGTTGTTGCCTGAGGTAGGGATATTGTGCCTGAAGTAAGATCTCTGTATAGATCTGAGGTAGCAGACTAGCTGGGTCTTTGAGCTATAATAGTTGGAATACTCTGCATTATAGGGATATTGAGACTAAGGTAGGGTTGTAAAACCTGAGTTAGTGTTGTTGAGCCTGAGGTAGGTTCATGGAGTAGACCTGGAAGATTTTGAGGAATCTGTGTTCTAAGCTCTTGGAGCTAAGTATTAAAAGAGATTGCTTTCACAGCAAAGAAAACTAAAGACTCAGAAACATCAAGGTCCATTTTGTAGAGTCTTTAGTTCTATTCTTTTAAAAACTTCCACCTTTAGGATCTAGTGATAGATCTGAGTTATAGGGTTGTTGTCTAAGGTAGGGCTATTGTGCCCGAGGTAAGACCTCTGTGTAGATCTGAGGTAGGAGACCAACTAGGTCTCTAAGCTATAGTAGTTAGAATACTCTGAGTTATAGGGTAGTTGAGAAGGAGGTACATATATTAAGATTGAGGTAGGGTTGTTGAGCCTAAGGTTGGGTCTTAGAGTAGACCTAAGAGATTTCAAGGAATCTATGTTGTATGAACTTGGAGCTGAGTATTGAAAGAGTTTGTTGAGTCTAACATACTGCTATATAGGGGTAGAGGGACACCAGATGTACTCATACCTTAGGGAACTACTATTAATTGGTGTGTGTTGTGTGTTGTGCTTGATTAGTTTTCCATTATATTTATTATAATTGCTAAAAATAAAAGGAAACTAAAAAGTTGATAGCCATAATATTTTGGTTGTTATACTACTAACAACATCAATAATCTTTCAAGTGGTATCAGAGGTAGGTTGGTCAAAATAAGACTTTATATTCTAACCAGGATCCTACAAGGGTAGTCAATCTAATCACCATGACTTCAGAAAACACCATAATAAGTTGAGCTCAATTAAGCTTGTCATATGCAGAAAAGAGAACTTTTGCATATGAAAGAAAATGGTAAAGATGTTCATGCCAGCGTCAAACAATAGGATTCATATTATATTGAAGAGAGACCATTCATCCCTATAAATTCCTCCACCATTTAAACTAATTTATAGGTCCCAAAGAAGTATGCTGACATGATTAGGGATGAAATTATATTGGCTACCATAGAAAAGAGAGCCAAAAATATAATAGTTAGTATAATTGATGATTCCACCTTCTACATTATGATTCCCTGCCAGATAGTGAAGGAAAGGTGGAGTACACTTATTATATATATATATAATGGGCTGACGAAATTAGAGATGACATGAAATCTCTTCTCAACCAAGAGTATGAAGCCTTTATGCAGGGTAACAAGTATAGCATAGCAGAATGCCATGAGAATTTCTTCATAATAGTTAATGAGTTGAAGACCTATGGAAGGGTATTCATAGATTATGAGCTAAATGACAAGTTCCTTAGGTCGTTAATGAGATATAAGGATAATAAAATCTGTGCAATCAGAGCGATGGGGAACCTGACCAACATTCCACCACATACACTTTTTCGGAAATTGATCTCCTATAAGATACAGCTAAATACAAGAATGGAGGAGGAGGAGGCTGTTACCAGGTATTATATGAAAGTGAAGACTATGGCTCTCAAGGTTGTGGGCTCTAGGAAGAACAAGGAGAGAATTTCCTCTCCTCCTAAGAGAGTAACTGAGTTAGAGTCTTTTGAACCCAGTACTTTAAATGTTGATATGTCTGATCGTGAGTTTGCTGCCTTCTCAAGACAATTTTATAAAAAAACGATGACAAGGAGGAAGAAGTGGAAGGGTAGACCTTCCTACTCCTCTAACTCCAAGAAAGAGAGATACAAATCTGAAGAACCAAGAAGTTCCCCAAATGGGGCAGGAACGATTCTAAACCTAGTAAACATATTTTTTCTAATATTATTTGCTATTGCTGCAGCAGACAAGGGAATGTTATGGCTGACTTCCCAGTTAAAAGGAAAGAGAAGGCTTCTATTGGTGAGAAAAAGCACTACAAGGGCACGGAGTCTGAAAAGAATTTTCTTGATAAGAAGGAGAAAACATAGAGTCAAAGTGACTCGGGAACTTCTAAGTCAGAAGAAAAGGAAGTCTACATTGGGTCGTTTCCTCAAGAAGAAGAAGTGGAGGAGTCTCCTAATATAAGGATATACATTTGTTGAACTTAGATATTAATAATTACGAAGAATAAAAGAGTTGTGGCGTGAATACCAAGACTAATGAGGATGATTAGGAAGAATCTATTGTTGATGAGGTAATATTACTAAACTTATCTTCTTCTGATTTTGAGTATGAAACAGGTACAGAATCTGAAGCACCCTCACCTTCCAATAAGTAGGATGATTCTGATTCTTATAATGATCTTGATCATATGATTGATAAGTATGGTGCTCTTCAAAAAGCATTAAAGAAGAGCAAGAAGCTTGCTAAGAAGCAAAAAGAGGAGATTGCTTCTATCTAGCTGGCAAAATTTGAGAGAATTGAGTACGCTAACCAGCTAACTCAAATGAGTAGAGAGATCAGCTAGCTCAAATGGATGACAATCATCCAATTCAGCACTATCAACCAGAAGAACAAGGTCAATAAGGACCTGGAAGAGAAGCTTATCAAAGAGAGGATGATAGTGGTCAAATTCTCTAAGCCACAGACTATGTTACCTATTTTTGATAGCTTCTCTGATCTATTCAAGAGTGGAGTAGGTTATAATAGGAAGAAAGATACATCTAGGAATAATGGAATGGCAGTGGTTGTTGAGACTCAAACCACCTTTCAAAAGGTGATACTCTCTTATAAAAAGTATGACCATGACGATATACATGGTAACTGAAAGAATGGAAGTACATATTATAAGGACAATAGTGCACCTAACTGTGGAGTTAGAAAGGGAATTGGATTGAATACTTTCAGGGCTCCCCAAGAGGAAATTAAGATGGCTCTTTACTAACCATTTGTTTTTGGTACACAAGCCCTACACCTAAGTGTAAAGAAATGGCATCTTCGAAACCATTTCTAGTGAAAAAGTAGGCTATTGGCACAATAATAACTCACTCTCACAAATCAATATCAGATTACATCAACACAATATTAGCTTCAAGCAAATATTGTCGAGTAAGAATAGTTACCGTCGAGCACAAAACCAAGTGATTGCTTAAAGAAAAAGGAAGTATGCATGCGCCTTCTCTGCTGAACATGGACATTCTCATGCACCATCAACTTACAAGAATGTTAAGAAGAGAAGATATAATATTTTTTAGTGTTGCTACTGTGGTAAAATGAGTCACTTTTACATAGATTGTTAGCCCAATCCCTCTGTTCTACAAGCAAGGAAGAGCCTTCCTGTTAGAGTATTTTTCAACTGAAATGTTGTTATTAATGCTAATAAGAACCTATGACCCAAAGTTAGTTAGGCTCCTAAGGTAAAATTAATTTTATCTTGCAGGTTAGTTCAAATACAAAACTGAAGAAAATATGGTACATGAATAGTGGGTGTTCTAGACACATGACTGGGATAAAGGAGTCTTCTAATGGATTACACACCTGTAAAGCATGGACCTAAGGTCATATTTTGAGGCTTTGATAGGGGATTTACGAAAAGCTATGACATGGAACAAAGTTTGGAAGAGCTGTCTATCCAAGACAAGCCCAGCTCAAGCAAGATATCTCTTCCCGATGAAGATTTATATGGAGATATACAACCAACTGAAAAAGATCAGGTAGCTGAGGATGATGTGGCTATTGCTGGTGAAAGATTTGGTTTATAGATCCTAAACACATAGAGGGGGGGGGGGGTGAATAGGTTCAAATCCAATTTTAACTTAGGCAATTAAAATGTTAATCACAACATAGAAAATTAGGCAATAACTATCACAGCAAAGGATAAAACAAGCACAGGAAAACACAGCATAATACACAATGTTTTATAGTGGTTCCCCAATTCGGGGGTACGTCCGCTCTCCCCCCTTCACCTATACAGTTGAGTGTTGGATTCGGCCAAACTTCCTTCCACTAACTCAGATCCTCAAATCTTACAACTCAGAACCCAACTGGTTCCTACAGCTCAGACTTCTTCAAGTCCAACAACTCAGATTCTTACCAAGAATCCTACTTCTGGTAAACAGCCCTACCTCAACCCTTATCAGCAGGCCTTTAACTAAGATCACAAAGATCCTACCTCAGGCACTCAACCCTACCTCAGCCTTTATAAACTTAGGCTAACAACTCAGAGAGATAACTCTCTTACAATGAAATCTATAAAAGAACTTACAGAAAAATTGATTATAAAAGTGATAAATCCTTCACCCAGGTAGAGAGAAAGGGGTGACGGCTTCTTAATCAGTTCTTGATTGACCTGACTGCTTATGATCCAACCTATCTTAGCTTCTTCAAATCTTTTTGAATCTAAATATTGTAAGGTTTATCTTCTTGTGAAGTTGAAGATGATCCTCAATCAAGCTTCCTTCTTCTATTTAGAATTTGATCTGAATTCTTCTTATAGACTTGTTCAGGATCTACCTTCTCTTAAAGACTTGTAGATTTAAACTGTTAGAAAAAATTCAAGTCCTTTCTTCTTATTTTTTTCTTGTTTGATGATAGAACATGTCTTTATATAGACCAATCTGAGGTTATCGGTTGATCTGGTTCATAACGGCCTTCTGACACCTCTAACAGATGCAACAACTTTGTGAGTTATGATAGCTGTCAAGTCTTCAGTCTTGACACCTGATACCTCATTATACTCTATCTCAGTAGTAAAGCGTCGGGACAATACTTTAAATGTGTCAACACAAATAGACCATGTGTCGACACAATTCTTGATGATGTTGACACAACTCACACAATGTCGACATAGCCGTTCTCTATCTTCTCGACACATCCTCTGTAGAATGTGTCGACATAAGTTCTGTGTGTCGACACAATAGCTTCTAGTCTCGACATAGTTGGTGTTGACAGAATTCTTGAGTGTGTCGACACAAGTCCAGTATGTCGACACAATTGCTGATGATGTCGACACAATTGCTGCCAACAAAATTTCTGTGTGTCGACACAAGTCTTGTATGTCGATATAATTTGGCTTCTAGTGTTGACACATCTCCTTCTCAAGTGTAAACATTTTTACTTAGAATATTTTTCCTGCATTTCTTTAACCTGCACATTTAAACTCAACATCCCATCAAATACACATTATTGTATATCATTGAGTTAAGTGAGGCTTCTTCCAAATCAGGTACACAGTTTCCAATATACCCAACAATCTCCCCCTATTTGGAGAAGTCATAACCCTTAGTCAATGATATACACCACTTATAATAAAACAAAGATTATGATGTATAAAATAATTACCCAGACAGGGTAATTCATAAGAAGAAATAGCACGTAATATCATCAAAAAATATGATAAAATACAGTAACCAAGAATCAGTTTTGAATTACAAGGTCTTTAGAATAAAAGATTACATAGTTCTAAACCTAGTCAATCTATCCCTAGGATTGATCAGGCTCCTTGATGAAAATTCCTTTCCCAGACTGAATCCTAGCTTGTACATTAGCTTCTGTGTCATCAGATAGCTTCTTTCCTTTCAGATCCTTCTTCTTGAGCTCTTCTGCCTTGATCTTTTGCCTTTCAAAGTAATGAAAAGGCTTTGGGAAATACTTCCTAGGCTCCACAGAATTAGCAGGTATCATCCCAGCTCTAAGGTCTCCTTTGAATTGATATATATCAGCTTGCCGCTTCTGATATTTGCTCCATTCCTGTTCAGAATACCACTTGCCTCTATTATCCATATTTTTGTTTTACAGTCTACCAAGTAGTAAGAATAATATTCCTGGAGGTTGGACTCCATTGTTCAAAATCAGGCTTTAATTCAGCCTATTCTCTAAACCTTTTCCTAGACAACTGAGCTTCTTTCAAAGCATGCCTTACTCTTTGTGCTTCTATTTCTCTTTGTAATGCAGCTGCAGGCATGTCAACTTTTTCAAGAATAACATTATGTGCCTCCTATGGAGGGATATATATTTGGTGTACTGCCTGTTGGATTTCTTAAAAATCAGAAGGGGGATGGATAAATGACTTGGGCTACTTCCTGCTGAACCCCTTCAATATGAACAGGTTGAACTCCAGATTCAGTAGTGTTGTCATCATCACAAAGTGGTGGATAACCAAGAGTTTCTCTGATATAATTGGATATCCATTTAGCATGATCTGAGCTTGCTTTGACTAATACTCTCTCACCCTTTATGACTTTTTTGGCCACATGGTCTATCAGATCATCCTTTTGAAACCTTACTTGATCTTCCAGATAATCTGTTCCTTCTTTGTAGTAGGTCCTGAACTTCTTCATTACATCTGAGATAGCTTTTTGAGATGCCTGGATTGCTATTTTGACAACATCTAAATCTTCTTTGATTTTCTTTGACATTTCAGTCTTTACATCAGTGGCAATAATCCCAAGCTTTGTAAGAATATCATGATGTGAGTCTTTGAGATTTTCATTAAATCTGACTTGATTTTCCAGGACATAACCTTGTTTGACTGCAATGTCTGCTATTTCAGTTTTGATCTCCTATTGTTGCTTGGCCAAGTAAACTACAACATTGCCTCCTTTTATGGAAGCAATCTATCATCTCTTTTTTATTATGATTGACTTCAAATCTGATGGATTTGATATCGTGGGCCAGCTGAAGTTGTAGGTACTTGTGGTTCTCATCCACATATTTTTCAAGAGTAGTTCATTGTTCATCCATCTTCACTTGCAGTTGCACCAAAAGTGAACTGTAGTGTACTACAGGAACTGTTGTTTGTGAGGCAGTCTTCAAGGCCTTTTTATATCCTTAGATCCTCTTCTTGAGATCAATAAGTTTCCTTTTCTTTGCCCTGGAGGCTTCTTCATCTTCAAAAGAATCAGAGGAACTAGTTATGTGCAATGTTTGGCATCTCCCCCTCAGTTCTTGCTCCTTATAAGTCAGGAAATAACTCCTCTAGAGTTACCTCTTATTGCATCTGAATAGGAGGAATAACATCCACCTTCTCAATAGATGGATCCCCCTGGAAATCAAAGTCCTCATCTAGGGTTTTCTCTATATTAGGAGAGTTTTTTTGCTAAGATTGATTTGGTTCAGACATATGCACATTCTATGCTTCTTTCTCAATAGAAGTGGCTACAACATTATTGATTTCGGAAACTATGGTCATGACTGTGTCAGTTGCATTTTAACTATCCAGTTTAACTTCATTTATACCTCCCCCTAGATCTGATATCTATGGATTTTCTGGTTCATGGACAATTGAAGTTTCAGTGTTGTCTCCCACTGGAGTTGATACCGCCTAGTTGCCTGGAACTTTGATGGTCTCCCCTTAAGCCTGAACCTCTTTGTCAGGTGATGGTGTAGGTGATTTCTTTTTCCTTGGTTGTTCTTCATCTGTGTTAAAGTAAAATTACTCTTCTGAATCACTAGAGGATTCAGGGAGCTTGGCTTATGTGTTCTTTTCTTTACTCTTCTTCTGCTATTTTTTAGGTGTAAGAACAACTTTTGTCAGTACTCTTTCCCATCTAGACAGGATTCGTAAGTCCATCTTTCTCATGTGATTAATCTTAGAACCAGTAGTCTGATTCATCACTTTTGGAATATTGATAGCAAGATACCGGCTTAGTATTCTACCCAGATTAGGTTTCTTGAGACTTTCTTTGATCTTTTCAAACACAATAGTAAACCAGTCAATTTTCACCTTGAATATGACTCTAGTCATGAGATTGAACATATAGGCTGAAATCCTATTATGTCCTCCTGATTTGCACAAAATTACCTTGTCGATAATCTCAGACAAGAATTTGCCCTAGGAATTCATTCCCTTCCTGTTCATTGATGATCTAATCTTTGTAGTGGGATCCAGTCCACACCATTGAAGAGCATTTTTTTCATGGAAGATTATATATCATCTTCTTCCTTAATCCTGGGAAGCTGAAGTGTTTTACTTAAACTCTTCTGTGTGAAATTCACCTTAGTACCTTGGACAGATGATTTAATCTTCATGCCCTTCGAATCCATTGATGCTGATGTGTAGAATTCAAAAATCTCCTTCTTCCAATCCTGGTAGGTTCTGAGACTAGATATTCCAATATATTGTCTGTGATTAGGGTAATCATGGCATTGATTTCTTGTGAGGTAGTCTCAAACGCATTACGAACCAGTTCATATCCCTCTTTTAATTGTCTTCTATTTGTGGCGCCATGGATAAAAGAGAGAGAAGAGAGTAGACTAAAGAATTTCTTATCGACAAAGGGTTTAGAGTCGAGAGTTCTGGATAACACAGTCGACTAGATTTTGTTTCTCCTATTTATAGAATTCTTATAATGGGTAGGTCAAGAGACGCGCCTAAATAAGAATCTTATGAGTCGACATAATTTTGCATGTGTCGAGATGGAGTACTTAGGTCTCGACAAGGAATTTTAGGTGTCGTCATTTCTATGTGTCGACATAGTTGATTGTGTGTCAACACAGAAATCTTCTAATACAAGGTCTCGATAGAGTTGTGTCGACTCAAACCTTTTCTTTCGACACAGACTTTATTTCTTTGTCTACAACGTTTATTCCTTTGTCGACATAACTCGTCGATAGTATCGACACAGTGATCTTGTATCGACGCAAACTTTTTAACTTAGCCAATTTTTGTTGAGAAATTTTGTGCTGACCTAACATTTTATTCTAGGTTTAACATACCTAATTCAATCTTAAAATAATTGAATTTACTTTCATCCAGAGGTTTTGTAAATATACCAGCAATTTGATTGTTAGTGTTGACAAATTCTAGACTTATGTCTTATTTTTCAACATGTTCTCTAATGAAATGAAATTTGATTTCTATATACTTTGTTTTGCTACGTGAAACAGGATTTCTAGCAATAGATATGGCACTGGTAGAATCACGATAAAATGGAGTTATACTTACCTTGATGTCATAGTTTATAAGTTGATGTTGTATCCACAACAGCTGAGCACAGCAACTGCCTGCAGCTACATATTCTGACTCAACAGTGGATATAGCCACACTTATCTGCTATTTACTTCTCCATGACACCAATCTTCCACCTAGGAACTGACATGTGCCTTTGGTGCTTTTCCTGTCTTCTTTGCCGCCTACAATGTTTGCATCTAAATAACCTGTTAGCAAAAAATCTCTATTCTTAGGGTACCAAAGACCAAGATTTGGTGTGCCCTTAAGATATCATAATATTCTCTTGACAACAAAATTATGAGATTCCTTTGGGCAACCTTGGTACCTAGAATAGAGACATGTGGAATACATGATGTCAGGTCTACTAGCAGTCAAGTAAAGAAGGGAACCAATTATCCCTATATACAAAGACTCATTTAATAGGTTTTCCTGCCTCATCTTTGCCTATAGTCATACTTGACCCCATTGTAGTTCTCATGGTGGAGGCTGACTCCATGCCATATTTCTTAATTAACTTCTTGGTGAACTTAGACTAGGATATGGACAAGCCATAATAAGTCTATCTAACTTGGAGTCCCAAGAAGAAATTCAGCTCACCCATGCTGCTGATCTCAAACTTCTCTTGCATAAGTTTGGCAAACTTTTCTACAAAGGTTGTTTTAAGTTGATCCAAAGATAATGCCATCAACATATATCTGGACTAGGATGATCTGGCATTTTGATTTCCTAAAGAATAGAGTCTTGTCAATTTTTCCCCTTGAGAATTTATTCTCAATGAGGAAGGTAGACAGAGTTTCATACAGAGACCTAGGGGCTTGTTTCAATCCATATAGAGCTTTCTTAAGCCTATAAACATAGTTAGAATAATGAGGATCTACAAAACCTGAAGGTTGTTCAACATAAACTTCCTCTTTTAAGTCACCATTCAAAAATGCTGACTTTGTAACCATCTGAAATACCTTGAACCCTTGGAAAGATGCATAGGCAAGAAACATACTTATTGCTTCCAACCTTACCACTGGGGCAAATGTCTGGTCAAAGTATATTCCTTCTTCCTGCCTATAGCCATTTGCTACCACTCTGGCTTTGTTCTTGACTACAATACCATTTTTATCTAACTTATTCCTGTAGATCCACTTAGTCCCTATAACATTATGAGTCTTTTGTTTAGGAACCAACTTCCAGACATTACATCTTCTTAATTTATTCAGCTCTTCCTACATGGCATAAATCCAATTTGGGTCTTCTATAGCCTATTCAAATTTCTTAGGTTCCATCTAGGATAGGAAGCTTGAACATAGAATTGTGTTCATGCTCTTGCTTCTTGTCATAACTCCATATCTTGTATCACTGATGATTTTGTGTGCAGGATGATCCCTCAAATGTCTTATGGCTGGAGGAAATCTGTCCACCTCTTTATTTTCTTCATTATCTTCACCAAGATGTACTTCAATGTCTTCATCTTCAGCTAGTGGGTCTTGTACTCCCCCTTGATAACATCCATCATTTTCCACATCCTATCTCATAGGTTTGTCTTAACTGATGATTAGCTTGTCCTTCTTATCTTCCAAACCTGTAGAGCTAGAAGAAGTGTTGGACAGCTCATACTTAATTAACTTAGATTTATCAAAGAATACATGAACAGATTCTTCTACAACTTGAGTAGTCAAGTTGTAGACCCTGTATGCCTTACTACTATTATTGTACCCAATAAATATCCCTTCTTGGGATTTGGCAGCAAACTTAGTTAAATAGTGCTTGCCATTATTAAGAACATAACACTTGCTACCAAAGATTCTAAAGTAGGCTAAATTTGGTTTTCAGCCTTTCATAATCTCATATGCTGTCTTCTTATGGCTTTTGGTGATGGAAGCTCTGTTAAGAACATGACAAGCAGTGTTTACTACCTCAGCCTAGAAATATTCCGGGAGAGAAGTATCACTTAGTAGTGTTCTACCAGCTTCAATAAGAGTCATATTCTTTCTTTCAACAATCCCATTTTGTTGGGGAGTTCTTAGTGAAGAAAACTCTTGATGAATCCAAGGTTCTTCTTCACCGAACTTTGTCATGCATTCAGTCTGAAATTCTGTCCCATGGTCACTTTTGATTTTGACCACTAAATTGTTTAGTTCATTCTGAATTTGCTTACCAAAATTTTGGAAGACAGTAGGGGTTTCAGATTTCTGCCTCTGGAAGAAAACCCCATGTAAATCTAGAACAGTCATCCACAACCACAAATGTGTAAGGTTTCCTACCTAGACTATGAATTGGAAAAGGAACAAATAGATCCACATACAGGAGGTATAAACATCTCACATAATCTTTGATATCATGGACCTGGAAATAGGTCTTGGTCTGTTTGCCTTTTGGCAAGCTGAACATACACCCTCTTTAATGCACTTGACCTGATGACCATTTCTCACTAACTCCACACTAAAGAGTTGGCCTATTGACAAGTAATTCAGGTGAGCTAGCATCTTGTGCCATTGGACATAATGAGATGCTTTCTCACCTGCAACTATACAAATAGGAAAGTTCTTACTCTCACAACCAAAATTAAGACAGTAGATATTTCCTTTCATAGTTCCAGTCAGAATGATCTCTTGATCACTTGAACTTCTTATTTGGCACACACCCTTGAGGAATGAAGTGTCATAACCAAGATAACTAAGTTGGCTTATGATTATTAGGTTATGTTTCAGACCTTTCACGTAAGCCACTTGGGTGATAGGGTTATAGCTATTAGAAATGCTACCAAACCCTTTGATGACCCCCTTTTCAGATCGACCAAAGATCACTTTGGGTCCATTTTCTATGGGAGAGTGATACACGAATCGCAACGGCGGAGAGAGGGTTAAAATGAGAAAAGAAGGTGGATGTGGTGGTTGAGAATATTCTCCGATTCTATATCCGATAAAGGCAAGCGTACCTTATCGATTATAATATAGAATACTAAAGATTAGTATCAAGGTCGTATTTCCCTAGGGCGTAATGATTATTTCTACTCAGAGGAGATCGCTATTATTTTATCAAATGATTTTTTAGATTAGATTAATTAACTAAAAACAGGAATTTAAAATACTAAAGTTAATAAGAAAACTAAACTATTCGCAGAAATAAAAAGGGTTAGAGCTAGAGATAAAGGGGCACACTCGATCAATAATCACCTTAGCAAGAGTCGATTAAAAAGGCGATAAATAAACCAAAGCTTAATAGGGTAAAGGTCCTTGACCGTGGAGGTTCCTAAAGCTTGAACATGCTTTTCTCGAAGTCATGCCCAACTGAGTTTAGGAAGGTCCGACCGACTCTCATCTAAATCGGAGGCCTAAAGCTCGCTTTATGTAGTGAACCCCTCAATTGGATTATACTCCAATCCAGGAGATTTGGACGTCTGCCTCTCTCGAGGGGTGCGTATAACTCCCTTTACTCTTGAATGCTCAATTCATTCTATCGGCCTCTTAGCAAGCCCAGAATGAAAGCAATGGTGGAGAGTATACATCGATAATATACCTCCAGCCTATGGTAAATTAAGAGTAATTCATGGCCTAAAAAATAAAAAGAAAAGGTAAATTAAAGCATCATAACTAATCGCTCGAACCTCGGATCATCAAGAACGAGTACAAAGAGTATTAGTTAATCTTCGTAAAAAGGGAAAGAGAGGGGGAAAGATGAGTAGTAAAGCATAGTAAGAACACAAGTAAACAAAAGGAGCATTTATATTAAGAATAAAGAGAGCTACACAACTATGAAATGAAAATAACACTTGCATGGAAATTGATATCCTATTCTAGCCCTACAATAAGCTAATAAAAGAAATACACACTACTAGAAAAATGGCTTTTAGCCACAGATTTTTTTGTCACGGGGAAAAACCGTAGCAAATACAGAAGTATCAGCCACGGTTCCTATCCCGTGGCTAATAAGTTAGTATTAGCCATGGATGACTAATTCGTGGCAAATAACCCGACTTTTTGCCACGTTTGCCTGTTTCGTGGCTAATAATCTAGTATTAGCCACAGAAGCCTAATCCGTGGCAAAAAGTCTGGTTTTTTTTGTCCCACACCGCCAAAAAAGCTCGATTTGGGGTTTTATATAGGCCATTCAAATTATTGTTTGAAATGAAATTGGCGTGGGCGGCTGGCGGCGACAGTAACTGCCGGGCGGCGGCGGCGGCCGGCGGCGGGGTCCGGCGGCCGCGTGGCAGCGGCGGCCGAGAGGCAGTGGCGGTGGCGGCGGGTGGCAGACGGCGGCCAAATATTTTTTATGTTAGGTTTATTACAGGTCCTTTAGCCACGATAATTGAACCGTAGAAAAATGAGGAACTTTTAGCCACGACAATTGAACCGTGGCTATAAATTATTAGCTACAGATTCGGCGTGGCTAATACTATTTGCCACGCTCGCATTGCCCACGCACATTTGCGTGGGTAGGCCGTGGCTAATATTTATTAGCCACGGTTTTGGAGTTTTAGCCACAGAAATCTGTCGTGGCTAAAAGTCTATTTTTTAATAGTGACAAGAGCTATTACAAAAGCAAAACACTAAGCTAGGTTAGGAAAAATTACGAAATAAGAGAGAGATGGAGGGAGAGAGAAACAAGTAAACCATGAGGCAGCACCTCCCCCTCTCCACCAAAAGTTGGTTCTGAATGCTGGGAATTACCTTGTATTTATAGAGTTTTCCCATGGGTTGGTCACGCCTTAGGTCACGCCCTTGGAGGGCGTGACACGGGGCGTGACATGTACGGAGTTGACCTCGGGAGCTGAATTTTGGCGGGAACGATATTGCTTCGGTATGATGGTGGTCACGCCCTAGTCATGCCCGTGACAAGGGGGCGTGACTGGCGCGTCATGTCAAAATTAGCGGTCAGAAATCCATCAGACATCAAGAAGAAGGCGTGTCACTCCCTATGATACGCCCATGGAGGGGTGTCATGGGGGCGTGATAGTACAGTTTGCTTGCAGTAGCGGAGAAAGCATTAAATGCGTCGGCAGGCTTTGGGATGAGGGTGACAGGTCTCGTATCACGCTTTGGGACTTGCATGGGGAGGGCGTGTCAGGGGGGCATGACACGGGATTTTGGGCGGGAAAATCCTTCTAGCAGATCTCAACATCGAGATCAGGTTACATGCCCAAGGAGGGCATGTGAGGGTGGCGTGTTAGAGGACTTGTGGCTAAAAACTAGTGGAAACCTGCAAAAACAAAAAATAAACATTAGTTATAATATTTACATAAAAAGAAACATAAAATTACATAAAGGAAGAGATTTAAAACGAAAATAATATATTTTTACCCTAATAAATTAAGCTAAAATATGCATCATCAAATTCCCCCATACTTATTATTTTTCGTGTCCTCAAGAAAAGACTACGAGTTAGAGAAAATAAAGAGGATTAGTTGAAAAGTTTAAAAATGCTATAAACAAGTAATACGAGAATTTAGAGATAGAGAAATTTTTGAAAAAAAACCGAAAATTCCTACTTTAACTTAACACAAAATTTTGTAAATTTTACTAAATATAAAAAAAAATCATCCCATATTTTTACAGAATTAATACTTAATATTTTTCCTTCTCAAGTGTCGAAACATGTACTTAGAATATTTTTCCTGCATTTCTTTAACCAGCACATTTAAACTCAACATCCCATCAAATACATATTGATGTATATCATTGAGTTGAGTGAGGCTTCTTCCAATTTAGGTAAACAGTTTACAATGTACCCAACAGCTGGAACACAACCAACTGGTGAAAAGATGCCTGCAATAAGCAGGCACGAAATACAGAACTACAGCCATATGCAATCTAGCATTTAGTGGAGAGATGCCAGCCAAGGGAAGATCCCCATCACAAGAGCTGATTCACATGAATGAAGCTCTATTTCTAAGCTTCCAATCCCATATGGAGCCTAAAAATTTTAAAGAATCAAACCAAGACCCCATTTGGATTAATGTAATGCAGAAGAAGCTACACTAATTCAAAAGGTGCAAGGTATAAAAGTAGGTGCCAAAGCCACCTGGACAAAATATAATTGGCACAATGTGGATCTTGAGGAACAAATTGGATGAGAATGGTGTAGTTGTAAAGAACAAAGCCAGTTTGGTTGCCAAAGGATACATATAAGAGGAGGGAACAGACCTTGAGTAAAATTTTTCCCCAGTTGCAAGGCTATAGTTTATAAGAATAATCCTTGCCTCTATTGCATTCAAAGGACTCAAAGTCTACCAAATCGATGTCAAATCAGCCTTCCTGAATGGTAATCTCAAAGAAGAGGTATATGTGGAACATCCATCTTATTTTCTGCATCCAACTATATTTAATCATGTTTTTTTTTCTTAAGAAAATTTTATATGGGTTAAAGAAAGTCCCAACGGCTTGGTATGAAACCATGACTTTCTTTCTCATTAAGAAAAAATTCTTAAGGGGAATGATAAATAACACGTTATTCCTAAGGGAAACAAAGGGCAAGTATCTCTATGTCAAATATATGTTGATGACATTATATTTGGGTCTATGATGACAACCTCTGTTGGATCTTAGTGGCCAACCTTAGGGGGGGGTGAATAAGGTTTTGGCCGTTAATTGGAAATTCAAAATATTTTGGTCCAGAGAAAACTAGTTCTGGAAGCTACCGCATGATGTTAGATAGCTAACGCATGGCGGTAGGTCACATACCTCGATTTTCTAGGCAAATTCCTCCTTGGAGATCTATGCACCCTTTTGAGAATCACAGGCTAACAATCACAATGTTATATGCAAGATAATAAAATAGGAAATGAATTTCATTAAACTGAATCAACCATCGTTTTTAATAATTACAAAAACATGATCTCCATGATGCCATAGATAGGAAGCGATGAAGAAAGAAACTCTTTTGATTTTTTATATCGGCCCACTACCCGGACCGGTTGGCTCTCTCCATTTCCCTCCAAGAAAGGTCTTCGAGCCGGCACTTCACCTTCACACAAGGAAGTGTCTTAAAGTCCCACTAGATCCTCAGATCTCGACGTCCCTTTCCCGTGATGTTTTCTCGCGGAATCCTCCCTGAATTCTGATAACCTATACTGGTCAATTTCCCTTACACAAAGAGTACAAAAGAAAGAGAAATTCACAAAGGTATAAAAATATTTAAGTTTAAATCTCCCTTAAGATGACTTCACGTTGAGCGATCCGTGATTGGTGCTAGAAATCTTCGTGCGCTTGCTGTTGCGCGCTAGTGTTCAAAGAAAATAAAACGCAACCGAACTAACAACCCGATGAGGCAAGTATACCTATCGAATTGTAGCAAGGGGACACAAGTGTCGTATTGAAATCCAGGAACTGTTGGCTATGCTTACTCACACGAACGCTATTATATTATCGACAGAAAAAACTAGGGTTTAGAGAAAATAATTGCAAGGAAGGAAGTAAAGTATACTATAAAGAGAATACCGCAATTAGTATAGCTATAAAGCAATGATTCTATGCTTGAAAGGAAACTACTGCAGTTAATTAAATAGCACAAGATAGGTGATTACTACGAAAGGTAGAAAATATGAAATGGAAATGCACTCGATCAAGATTCACCTCGGCTAAAGACGATTAAGAAAATGCGATAAAAATCTAAACTTAATAGGATAAAGGTCCTTGACGTGGAGGTTCCTAAAGCTTGAACATGCTTCTCTCGAAGTCATGCCCAACTGAGTTTGGAAGGTCCGACCGACTCTCGTCTAAATCGGAGGCCTAAAACTCGCTTTACGCAGTGAACCCCACTATTGGATTTTTTTATCCAAAGATTTGGAGAATTCCTCTCCGAGGGTGCGTACAACTCCCTTTACCTCCTTAATGCTCAACTTCATTCACTTCCTCCATCTTGGCTTAGAATGAAAGAAAGCAAAGATATAGAATATAATCACCTATTCCCCAAAAACTTCAAGGCCCTCCCTAAAAGAAAAGAAAAAAAAAAAACACTAATTACTTCAAACCTCATCTACTCTTCTTCAATCATTAAGATATATAAGAGAGGATTAATAATAATAATCAGTTAAAAAAACACAAGCTAAACCAAAAACAAATCTAAAGAACAATACTATTTTGAAAATGAAAATTACCATTTACCAAATTGAAATACAAATCCCACAAAACAATACTACTAACAGCAAATATCCAACAACAAACACTAAGCACTAAGCAAAATTACAATACAAAACAAAAACAAACTAGATTAAGCTAGGGTTTAAACAAAAAAAAAAAAGAGAAAAACTTGAGAGAGAGAAAAAGCATCAACCAACTCAAGATCCCATTCTCCCCTCTAAACCAAACTCTTCAAAAAGATTTAATAGTGGGTCACACCTTATCCCACTTTTTCTTCACGCTCGGGCAGGGGGCTGTTAGGGGCAAATAACTAATTTAACTGGGGGATAGTTTTCTGGCGGGAGGGATGATTTCTTCGTACCTCGGTGTCACGCCCTAGGTCCCGCCCGTGTAGGGGGGGCGTGACAGGCACATCATGTCCAAATCATTGGTCAGAAATACGTCAGTCGCCGAAAAAAAGGAGGGTGTCACGCCCATGTCACGGGGCGTGACATGGGGCGTGACAGTAACTGTTTGTGTGTTGTGGAGAAACGACATTTAATACGGCGGCAAGGCTTTGCGGCAGAGGGCGACACGCCCTAGTCACGCCTGGTGACACGCCCAGGGAGGGCGTGTCAGGGGGCGTGACAACGGTTTTGTTCGTTTTCCTGTCTGTTCCAGCAGAAGTCCTCGGGATTGGGTGACACGCCCTAGGTCACGCCTGGGGAGGGCGTGACAGGGGGGCGTGTCAGGTCATATTTGACCAATTTCCTGAAAACCTGCAAAATGACAAGAAAATTTTAGTGGCAATAATATTTACATAAAAAGGATAAAAACAAACTAATAATATACATGATTTGTACACTATAAAATAGAAAATACGATAATAGTTTAGGCTACAAAATGTATTATCAAATTCCCCCAAGCTTAAGCTTTGCTTGTCCCCAAGCAAAAAATAAAAACTGGATATTTATAAAAGGACTAATCAAAAAGTTTTAATTATGCCTACACAAGTACTATGCGAAATTCTAAGTAGGAAAAAAGGTGAAATGTAAGTCTAAAACACTTATTTAGGTATGGTAAGACTTTTATAAACTTTACTTAATAAAAACAAATCATCCAAAATTTTAACGAGATTTTTTAAATAGACTTAAGCAAAGCAACGAAAATGAAAAACAAGCATTGAGTTGTTACTGGATCCAAGCAATGCATTATAATTATATCAATTTAATTAACAAAAATCTAGGTTTAAATCCAAAACAAAAATTGATTTACTTTTTTTTTTCTTTTCTTAGTTGTTAAATAAAAATCCAAAAGCGTGAATCAAAAGGACTTAAATAGGACAGAAATGTTTGGTTTAGGAAAATGATTAGAGTGGTGGAATTAAAGATAAACGTGAAGGTTTAAAATCACACTAAACTAAAGCAAAGAGTTTCAAAAAACTTTCATAAAAATATATACACATTTTTTCTCTTTTTTCTTTTTTCCATTTTTTTTTTTTTTTTTTTTCAAAACAAAAGGCCATAAATATTTTTGTTTTCCTTTTGAATTGGCCAAACAAAAATAAACATATCTTTTGAGCATACTTTTTTTTAAAAAACTTTCTCCGACGAAAATCACAAAATATCCTATCAAAATCATCAAAATAATTTATGAAACTCAAAAGGCTAGTGCGATTCGATAGGTTGGAATTTTGGCTTTGGTGAAACTGAAATGAAGGGAGGAGCTATCAAATGAAATCAGAAAATGGCTCAAAAACAGCTAACTAGTGGGTTAAAGTTTTTAGGTTGGCAGGAAAGCTCAAACGAAAACAAAAACGGCCTAAATTATTTTCACACTTTTGAATTTATTTAAAATAAAGGTTTGAAAAATTTCAAAAAGCGAGTCCTAGATCATAAAAGAAGATTGATGAAATTAACTTGAAAATAGAAATAATTGGTGACTTGGATCGTTCACATCTACTATGATATTCGAAAGTTGACTTTACAAAAATTATTCAAAAATGAAAAAGAAAATAGTGGATGATGAATTTTTGAGAAAGTAAAGGAAATAAAAAAAACAAAAAACCATAATAGAAATGCGAGTTTTAGAAAAATATTTCACCTTAACATGCTACCGTGAATTAGAAACACAGCATGACCAACATAATTAAAAAGGACGATTAGAAATATTATAATTAACTAAGTTGTTTATAGAAGATTTTGAGTAAAACAAAAACAGAAACTAGGGGTACTATTGAAATACCAAAATGTATAAACTATTCAAAAACACATATATTTTTTTAATTTGTGAAATATTCTCTTTTTTTTGGATTTTGGAAATTTTTTTTCTCTTTTTTTTGGAATTTAAAGATATTCATTTTTTTTTTATTTTGGAAATATTTAAATAATATACAAAAGTAAAATATTTACACTAAGCGAAATGAAGGAGGAAGTCCTCCCCCAAGCTTAAAATAGACATTGTCCCTCAATGGCTAAAGAAGGGGATTGAGAAGGAGAGATAAGTAAAGTACAGAATTGAAAGACAGAATTGAAATACAGGTACTTCCCCGGAATTATTTGCTGCAAAAGCTGAGTGATGTCGGCTCCTCCAAATGTCTTCTTGGACTTCATGAATGGATTCAGCAATGTTGGAGCAGGCGATCGCAGAAGCTTCAGCTTGTCGGAGCTGTCCGGGGCAAAAATTGTATAATAAAGAAAACAGAAAAAGATAACTTGGGTTTGCCTCCCAAGAGCGCCCTTTGGATAAAGCGTCGTTGAGTTCGATGCATCAAAAAAAAAATAATTTTGTCCAAAAATATTGTTGTCCAGAAATAAAATTGTTTTTTTAAAAAAATTAAGAGTTCAAAGTTAGAGTTCGTGAAGCAGAAACTTAATAATGTTTGGACTGACATCATCATCACCAGAGAAATACAGTTTAAGACGCTAACCATTCACTTTGAAATTACCCTTATCAGGGTTGAGAAATTAAAACAGTTCCATAAGGAAATACTTCTAAAACAGAAAACGGGCCAGACCAGCGAGATTTAATTTGCCCGGAGATAAACGTAAACAGGAAAATATAAAAGGACTTGGTCTCCCGGCTTAAAGTTTTTAGGGTGCCTTAAGTGTTTATCGTGTAAACGCTTCGTCCGCTCTTTATAAAGTTTATTATTTTCATAAGCATAAGAGCGCCACTCATCGAGTTCATTTAGTTGAAATTTTCGAAGGTCACCGACTGAGTGGGGATCGAAGTTTAAAAACTTTAAGGCCCAAAAGGCGCGGTGTTCTAACTCTACGGAAGATGGCACGATTTTCCATAGACCAGCCAATACGGCGTACATCCGAGGGCGGTTTTGTACGCTGTTCGGTAGGCCATAGAGCATCGTCAAGTTGCTGACCAGTCTTTCCTAGAAGTTGAAACAGTCTTTCTAATATTATTTTATTTCTCGATTAACTACTTCAACTGGCCCGTTAGTCTGGGGGTGGTAGGCAGTGGAATGTTTATGTGTAACGTCGTATTTGGTAAGGATTTTTGAAAATTGTGCGTTACAGAAATGGGAACCCTTTCGCTAAACGATTGCACGAGGAGTACCGAATCTAGAAAAATAATTTTTTAAAAAACGTGACTACAACTCGGGAGTCGTTCGTAGGAAGATCTTGGGGCTCAGCCCATCATGAAACATAATCAACAGCAACTAAAATAAATTTGTTCCGAAGCTAGAAGGAAGGGGCCGACCGTTTGGCAAACTACAATTCCCCAGAGGTCGAAAATTTTTTGCACTCTAAGAAATAATTTTCCGGCATTTCATTTTTTATTAGAGATGTTGCCCGACCGTTGGCAACTATCACACCTGCTCCAAAAGGCTTGCGCGTCTTTAAACAGGCTAGGCCAGTAAAAACCGCGCAAAGCACCTTGTGAGCGGTGCGAGCAGCTTGATAGTGCCCCACCTGTCGGACCTTCATGTAAATGCTTTAGAATATCAATTCCTTCATCATAAGAAACACATCTCCTTATCACTTGATCGCACAAATTTTGAAAAGATGCGGGTTTCCCAAAAGTAGTTCTTCAGCTCAGAAAAGAATTTCTTCTTTTGCTGAGAGGAGAACTCTTTTGGGAGCACTCGGGCCACTAGATAGTTGGCGATGTGCGCGAACCAAGGAGAAGTAGATGTATTAACTAAAAGCAGCTTCTCATCAGGAAAATAGTCATTAAAAGATTTTTCATTTAATTTTTCTATAAAGGGGTTATCTAATCTGGATAAATGGTCGGCGGCCAAGTTCTCGGCTCCTCGCTTATCACGGATCTCTAAGTAAAACTCCTGGAGGAGTAAGACCCAGCGAATAAAGCGAGTCTTGGCATCCATTTTGCAAGAAGGTACTTGAGGCCGAGTGGTCCGTAAAAACAATGATTTTTGAAAGTGTAATGTAAGGGCGGAATTTATCAAAGGCGAATACTACAGCTAAGAGCTCCTTCTCGGTTGTGGTGTAATTTTCTTGTGTAGATGTGAGGGGTTTTACTAGCGTAATAGATGGGGTGGAAGTTTTAGATATGCGTTGACCTAATATGGCTCCCACCGCAAAACTACTCGCATCGCACATAATCTCGAAAGGAAGGTCCCACACGGAGCTATCATAATCGGTGCGTTAATTAACTTTTCTTTAATTGATTCAAAGGCAGAAATACAAGAGTCATCAAAAATGAATGGAGCGTCTTTTTCTAAGAGATGGGTGAGGGGCTTTGTGATCTTGGAGAAGTCCTTATAAAACGACGATAAAAACCAGCGTGGCCTAGGAAACTTTTTTAGCTTTTATGTTTGTAGGCGGCGGCAACTTCTCAATAACTTCTATTTGGCAACGTCTACCTCAATACCTTTAGCAGAAATTTTATGACCCAAAAAAACCCTTCCCTCACCATAAAATGGCATTTTCGCAATTTTAGGGCAAGGTTAGTTTCTTCGCATCGTTCTAAGACTTTTTCGAGGTTCTCTAAACATCTATCGAAGGAATCGCCAAACACGGAGAAATCGTCCATGAATACCTCCATAATGCTTTCTACGTACTTGTCAAATATTGCGAGCATACATCGCTGGAATGTTGCTGGCGCATTGCACAATCCAAACGGCATTCATCGGTAAGCGAAGGTGCCGAAGGGACAAGTAAACGTAGTTTTCTCTTGGTCCTCGGAGAGAGAGAGATGGGTATTTGAAAGTACCCCGAGAGGCCATCGAGAAAACAATAAAAGCTATGGCCGGAGAGACGTTATAAAATCTGGTCGATAAACGTAAAGGAAAGTGGTCCTTGGGGGGCATCATTTAACTTACGGTAATCTATGCACATACGCCAACCCGTCACGGTCCGTGTCGGATTAATTCATTATTCTCATTACTAACTACGGTTATCCCTCCCTTCTTTGTGAACTACCTCAATGGGGCTAACCCACTTACTGTCCGATATAGGGTAGATAATTCCTGCGTCTAATAATTTTCATAACCTCGCCCTTAACTACTTCTTTCATATTCGGGTTTATACGGCGCTGAGGTTGGATAGAGTTACGTGATTATCTTCCATTAAAATTTTATGGGTACAGAAAGATGGGCTTATGCCCTTGATATCAGAAATTTGCCAAGCAATAGCCCGGCGATGCTTACGTAGAACTAGAAGAATTTATCGTTTTAACGTATCCGTGAAGTAGGCCGAAACGATAACTGGTAACTTGGAATCATTTTCTAAGAAAGCATACTTAAGGTGTTCAGGAAGTTCTTTAAGTTCTAGGGTAGGGTTCTTCATAAGAGGATTTTGAGATTCTTTCTTTTTCAAAAATAACATCTTCATAAACTTTTTTATAAGGACATAATAGGGTGGGGCTAGCAGCCAAGACGGCTTCTTGTAGCGATTCAGTGGGAAGAAAAGAGGAAGAACAAAAATAAGAAAATTCTTTTTCAAACTCAGAAAGACAATCAGAAGATCTCACTTCCGTGCAGCGATTCAGTTATAAGAGAAGAGGAGCAAAAAGTAGAAATTTCTTTATCAAAGTCGGAGAGGCACAGTAGGGAATCATCACTCACGGCGTCTACGAAAAAACATGAGTCATCATTTGCTAGGGTGTTCTTCATCGAAGGGGTGATAGAAAATGTGACTTCGTCATTGCCTACTCGAAGAAGAGCTTACCATTGCTTACATCAATGATGGCTCTGGAGGTGGGAAGGAAGGGTCGGCCAAGGATCAGGGGAACCTCGACGTCTTCTTTGATGTCCAAAATGACAAAGTCCACCGGGAAGATGAATTTGTCGACTTTCACTAGAACATCCTCCACTATTCCTAATGGGTACTTGACGGATATCAGCTAGCTGGATACTCATACGCGTGGGGTTCAGGCTACCAATCCCTAACTTTTTAAATAACGAAAAGGGCATCAGGTTTATACTCACGCCTAAGTCGTCTAACGCGTGTTTAACAAAAGGATCACCGAAGACACACGGGATAGAGAAAATACCCGGGTCACTGATTTTCTTCGGCAAACCATTTGTTTAAAACGGCGGAGCACTCGGCGTTTAGCGTGATGTATGAAAGATTCTCTAACTTCTTCTTGTTTGTGAGGAGGTCTTTAAGATACTTGGCATATTTCAGCATCTGTGAAATAGCCTCGTGGAAGGGAAGATTAATGTGGATTTGTTTGATGATCTCTAAGAAGCGGGAGTACTGATCATCTGACGTTGTCTATTAAGTTCAGAGGGGTATGGAGGAGTTGAATTATTTTTGAAGATGATGGGTGGTGGAGTGGGATTATTTTCTAAAATAGGGGTGATAACTTCTTCAGCAGAGGGTGGAAGCGGAGCGGAGCTTTGATTTTTAAAATAGGAGCGGAGCTTTGATTTTTTAAAGCGGGAGCGGAGCTTGACTTGGGCTCTTACTTACCATACCCGAGACTTGATTCCCACTCGAAGAGTTATAGCTTTCGCTTTCTCTCTCGGTTGGGTTCGGTATTGGAAGGAAGAGACCCTGCGGGTCGCTCAGAAATTATTTTCGCGAGCTGTCCTACATGATTTTCTAGACTTTTTACGCTTCGGTTAAAGTTCTTATAGTAGCGTCATTTGTGGTGATATATTTAGAAAGTAATTCCTCCAAGCTTGGAGGTTTTGGGTAATTTTGAAGAGGTGGTGGTGGTGGTGCAGAAAAATCATTTTGCGGGGTGGGCGTATCACATTTGATGGATTACTCCATGAAAAGTTCGGGTGATTTCTTAAAGCGGGGTTATAACTATTCAGAAAAATAAAACCAGGCGGATGAAAATTCGCAGCAGAAAAATTATTAAAAGCAGTTCTAGGCATATTATTAACATAATCTAAATGTTCTGAAGTAGGGGTTGCAGATTCCCATACCTAAGGGGCGGAGGCAGCAGTCATCTCCGTGATTTTTTTGCTTAGGATTTCTACTTGCAGAGCGAGCTGGGAGACGTTGTCTACTTCATAGATACCTGCAGGCTTGTTCGGGCGGGACCTAGGAATATTCCACTGATAATTGTTCATGGCCATGTCCTCAAAAAGCTCAAGAACGGCTTCCGGGGTCTTATGATTTAAAGTACAGCCAGAAGCTGCGTCTATCATTTGCTTCGTGCTTTGATTTAGCCCGTTATAGAACGTCTGCACTTGTAACCATACAGACAGCGCTTGATGTGGGCATCGTCTTAATAATTCTTTAAATCTCTCCCAGGTTTCATATAGGGTTTCAGAGTCTATTTGTCCGAAGGCAGAGATGTCATTCCTAAATTTTGCAGTTTTAGCTGGCGGAAAATACTTTGCCAAAAATTTTTTAGTTAATTCATTCCAAGTAGTTATGTTATTCTTCGGTAGTGTGTTCAGCCACTGCTTAGCTTTATTTATTAAAGAGAAGGGGAAGAGTCTCAGCCTGATCGCATCATTTGTGATACCATTTATCTTGAAGGTGTCGCAAATTTCAAGAAAGCTAGCTATATGTGCGTTCGGATCTTCATCTTGAAGTCCGTCAAATTGCACATATTGCTGCACCATTTGAATTATGCTAGGCTTTAGTTCGAAGTTATTATTTGCTATAGAAGGGCAAACTATACTAGATTCTGTTCCCTCGAGGTTCGGTCGTGCATAATAGGACATTGTCCTTTGCACGGCCTCATCTACATTGGGTTCTTCCATTCTTAAAGTAGCAAATGACTCGGAAGTCCTCAACCGGCACTTGGATAGTAGGACCTTGAATCGCGATCTTCTCCAAAGAGTACGCTCAATTCGTGGTCTAAGTACAAAATAACCGACAGACTCCGCGGGTCATGCACTAAAAGAACAGAAAAGAAAAGAGAAAGTGAAAAAGGATAAACTAGAAAAAAGATTAAAAAAAAAATTTTCTTCTTGAAATAGATTTTTTTATACATTAACTCCCGAACTTCCCAAGGACTACCCTGTGAAGGGTTCGCAAGGTACTAGACAAGATAGTGGCGCTTAAAGCCCTTTGCCCTTTTTGAGAGAATTAGGTGGCGTAGAGAAATTGTGAAGTTGGTTACTATTAAGACCGGTGAAATTATTTTTGATTTTTTTTTAAAACCTTAAAAAAAAGAGGATGAGAAAGTGAAGAGATAAAATTAATAGGTTCGTGTTTTCATATATCAACGGAAGTTGGCTCCCGGCAATGGCGGCAAAAACTTGTTGCGTGCTAGGGTTCAAAGAAAATAAACGCAACCGAACTAGCAACCCGATGAGGCAAGAACCTATCGAATTGTAGCAAGGGGGACACAAGTGTCGTATTGAAATCTGGGAACTGTTAGCTATGCTTACTCACACGAACGCTATTATCTTATCGACGGAAAAACTAGGGTTTAGAGAAAAACTAATTGTAAGGAAGGAAGTAAAGCTATACTAGAAAGAGAACTACCGCAATTAAGTAAAGCTATTAAGCAAAGAACTATGCTAGAAAGGAAACTACTGCAGTTAATTAAAGAGCACAAGATAGGTGATTACTACGAAAGATAGAAAATATGAAATGGAATTGCACTCGATCAAGATTCACCACGGCTAAAGACGATTAAGAAAATGTGATAAAAATCTAAACTTAATAGGATAAAGGTCCTTGACCGTGGAGGTTCCTAAAGCTTGAACACGCTTCTCTCAAAGTCGTGCCCAACTGGGTTTAGGAAGGTCCGACCGACTCTCGTCTAAATCGGAGGCCTAAAACTCGCTTTACGCGGTGAACCCCACTATTAAATTTTACTCCAATCCGGGAGATTTGGACGTCTACCTCTCTCGAGGGGTGCATACAACTCCCTTTACTCTTGAATGTTCACTTCATTCTTTCGGCCTCTCGGCTAGCCAGAAGTGAAAGCAAAGGCGGAGAGTATATATCGATAATATACCTCCAACCGTGATTAATCAAGAGTAATTCAAGTCCCTAACCTAAAAAGAAAAGATTAATTAAAACAATCATAACTTAATCGCTCTAACCTTGGATCATCAAGATCGAGTACAAGGAGGATTAGTTAATCATAATGGAGTGGAGTGAGGGGGGATGAGTAGTCTAAAGCATAAAAAAACACAAACTAAACAAAGAACAATTCTATTAATGAAAAGGGGCAATTTACACAAATTGAAATTAAAATTACAAGTGCATGGAATTGAAATCCTATTCTAGCCCTACAAGTAGCACTAAGCAAGAGCAAAATTACAATAAAAGCTAGAACAAACTAAGATTAAGCTAGGGTTAAACAAAAATTACAAAGAGAGGGAGAGAGAGAGAGAGAAAAAAAGCATGAAAAAACTCAAGAACCAAAGGGGCAGCACCTCCCCCTCTCAACCAAATCTTGCTGAAATGGAGAGAGGGGGGTCTCAATTTATAGATTTTTTTCTCAGGTTGGTCACGCCCTCCGACACGCCCTAGGGGGGGCGTGTCAGGGGGCGTGACAGTACTATGTTGACCTCGGGCTCTAGATTCTGGGGGGAGGGATGATTGCTTCGGTACGTCGGTGGTCACGCCCTAGGTCACGCCCGTGTAGGGGGGGCATGACAGGCACGTCATGTCCAAATCATTGGTCGGAAATCCGTCAGTCGCCAAAAAAAGGGGGTGTCACGCCCATATCACGGGCGTGACATGGGGCGTGACAGTACTATTTGCGTGATGTGGAGAAACGACATTTAATGCGGCGGCAGGCTTTGCGGCAGAGGGCGACATGCCATTAGTCACGCCTGGTGACACGCCAGGGAGGGCGTGTCAGGGGGGGCGTGACAGCGGTTTTGTTCGTTTTCCTGTCCCTTCCAACAGAAGTCCTCAGGATCGGGTGACACGCCCTAGGTCACGCGCTGGGGAGGGCGTGACAAGGGGGCGTGTCAGGTCATTTTTGACGAATTTCCTGAAAAACCTGCAAAATGACAAGAAAATGTTAGTGGCAATAATATTTACATAAAAAGGATAAAAATAAACTAATAATATACATGATTTGTACACTATAAATAGAAAATACGATAATTGTTTAGGACTACAAAATGTATTTATCACTTGCAACCGATCAACTTATTCGTTGTTATTGTTGTCCTTGGCTCACCGGAGTTCTTCGTGTGCGAATGACAGGAGATTGTTTTTTCTCTTCCTTCATGGAGACGACAGAATGGAAGTTAGAGGCGGCTACGAACCCCTAGGAATCAAAGTTTGAGTCTCTACTCGTCACTTGGTCAGGAATTCAGAAAATGAGATGCCTTTTATGCATCTTTGCAAAAATAGGCTACCACCAGTGGTAATACTAGTGCCCGACGGTAGGTTATAGCGGTTAATTTTGAGTAGTTGTCCTACAAATTTGGAAAAATATTCAAAAAGAATATTATCATTTTTTTCATGCTAGCGTGGAGCGGTAGGAAGGTATCGTCTGGCGATAGTCCAGTCATCTCGATGCTCTCGCCAATCATTTAGTGGACTAGCACGACGAGTTAGGAAGGTATCGCCAGGCGATATTCCAGTCTTCTCGATGCTCTCGCCATATATAGTTTTGAGTGGGCTAGCGCGGCGGGATAAGAATCTATCGCTTAGAGATACAATAGTCATCTCGACGAATCTATCTCGCCGATCGTTGAATGGGCTAGTAATGCATGGTAGAGAGAAAGTGTGGCGCGGAAACAACTCGTGTGCAATGTCAATTAAATTCAGTCTATCGCTCGATGGTAGGTGCTATAGTAGAGTTTCCTCACTTCGCTTTAACCTATAAACTTGCACCCTACCAAACACAAGATGTGATCAAATACAACATGGGAATTGATATTATCAAACTGAGATATGTGAACCGACGACTCTAACAAAACTACCCCATTTGAAAATATCAAATCCCATTCATTTGATAAAATAATGAAATACCTGATACAACGTATATATTAGAAATAATCTTTAAAGATCAGGTTTTAACATCCCCTACACACACGCTCCCCCTATATGCGTTACCTATACACTCCCACTATCTTCATGTACACAGTGTAACAAGCTCCCCTTAAATGTGAGCTTTCCAAACTTCCCTAATAAATGACTGATGAACATCTTTCCTAACTTCCCTAACCCCATGACTCATGAACAATCTAACCTCCCCTTTGATATTATCGAAAGGGGGTGGCAAGACCAAAATTAAACATACGCATGAATGGGAGAAAAGAAATGTATTATATAATGATCATGATAAAGGAAGCAAATAGTGCACAGTATAGAAAGAGAATTGAAAGGTGAAAAATAATAGGGGTGACCAAACATAAATCAGTTTGTATAAAACTGAGAGGTCAAACTGATGAGCGGAATA
The DNA here is from genome assembly GCA_039513925.1 of Platanthera zijinensis. Taxonomy (NCBI): domain Eukaryota; kingdom Viridiplantae; phylum Streptophyta; class Magnoliopsida; order Asparagales; family Orchidaceae; genus Platanthera; species Platanthera zijinensis. The sequence goes on from CM077081.1 coordinate 202,354,270, forward strand.
TAGAGAAATAGTTTAAATACATTTTCATAGTTAAAAAGGATTGGACAACACATGTTAAACTAAGCACACAATGATTTAGAGTACACTGCTAAGAGAGTTATAGATGTAATATAGAGGAACATTGTACATGTCAAGAATAGAAATTGTGTACTAGTACTTACATGTTACATACATAGAATATCGTGTCTGTCCAATTATTATGCATGGAAGTATTAGATTGAGCAGTGATAGGTGTACATGTAGTATCAGAAGACAAACATCAAGTAGAGTTAACATTCCTTACATGTTTATCTCAGTAATTCAGTATGCTATCTTGAGAGGCATAGAGTGAAAAAACACGTCACGTTTTATCTTTGTCATACCAATACTAGAACGAGGGGCACGAAGCTTATGGTTTTAGTTTTTGCATAAGATCGAAATGATTCTTTGGACCAAGGTTCTCTTCCTCGTAATGCTCATAAAGACTTATCAAGAGGAGTGAGTTGTGCTTGGGGGGTATCCTTGACACAAGATTTGATAGCATGTATTTTTTTTATTTATACATTTTGTACTATCAAGTTTACAGTTTTGATTTCAAGGACCCTGAATCAATTGAAATCTTCCCACATAGATAAATACAGTTTAACTTGTATACACAAGACTTGAACACTTGTGATTTTACCCAAAGTTCTAACCTTTACATAAACGCATATATGTCGTGACATTGATTATTCAAGTTATGTCTAACGTGTTAGACATAATATCACAAGTTATAACATGTAAGCATATTATTTCTACGAGAGTCCATTGTCTAGGGATGTGTGAATAGTGTAAAGTCATTCCGCTACCTAAATCCTAACACATACATAGAGGCATATTCAACAAACATTTACATGCCTAATTGGACTAAGTTGTTAAGCACCTATAGATTTGACACATCATGACACAATAGATAATGTTCACAGGGATTAACAGTCTGAAATCAAACATTATACATAATCATTTTGCTTTATGTTCTAACCATGTGTGTCCTAAGAGTTTTCAATTCACAGTTTTTTTGAAGGTTTTATAATTTTTTTTGTATTTTTCTGATTTAAGCAAAAATAAACAAAGAGAACACCAAAAACAAAACTAAAATTATATATATTTTTTGTTTTTGTTGTTTATTTTTTTTTCATTTTTGTTTGAAAAGCACTTAATGAGATAATAAAAACAAAAAAAATTATAAGTGGAAGGAACAAACATAGTACTCAAAACAAACAAACAAAAAACACGCCCCTACGACAATTAGTGATGCAGTATGAATAGGTAGCGAGATCCAAAATGCCAGCTCGAGTCAAAGTTACGAGAAACGAGCATCTGTGAGGCATTTTGTGAGGATATCAGCTAGTTGGTAATCAGTTCCAATGAAGCTGACTCTCATGTTCTCTTTCATAAAGAGATCCTGAATGAAATGAATATGAACGTCAACATGTTTAAAATGAGTGTGATGTAATGGATTATTTGTCAAGTCTTTGGCACTCTTGTTGTCGCACCTAAAATTAATGTTCCTACATATTAAGCCAAATTCCTATAACGTTAGTGACATCCAAAGTGCTTGTGCGTAATAATTTCATAATGCAATATACATGGCTTCAACAGTAGAGAGGGCATCCGAGTTTTGTTTCCTACTTGACCATGTGACTGTTGTCGGACCTAGAAAGTGACATGCACCACATATGCTCTTGCGATCAAGTGAGCATCTAGGGTAATCAGAGTCGGAGTACCCATGGAGTGTGAAGTAAGTAGTGTGGGGGTACCAAAGACCAAGATTTTGGGCGCGTATGAGATACCTAAAGATATGTTTAACTGCTTTGAAGTGAGAATATTTATGATTGGCTTGATACCTAACACAAAGACACACCGTGAATGTAATATCGGGCCTAGACACGATCAAGTAGAGTAGTGATCCGATCATTCTACTAAATATAGTTTGGTCCACTGAAATGCCACTTTCATCCTTTCCTAATTTTTAGAGAGGCACTCATTGGAGTTTTGACTTGTTTCAGATTTTCAAAGCCGAATCGCACAAGCATATCTTTTATGTATTTCGTTGACTTATAAAAATTCCATCATTGCATTGGAAAATCTGAAATCTTAAGTAATATGTTAACTATCCAACTATACTAATTTCAAAATTGGACTGCATTAAAGTGAAAATTTCTTTGCATAATTTATCATTTGTGGCCCCAAAAATAATATGATCCACAAAAATTTGTAAAAGAATTAAATCAAGATTCTTATGCTTCACAAACAGAGTTTTGTATGCCCTACCCATCCTAAGGTTATGTTCTAGGAGAAAAGTCGTGAGCCTATCATATCAACACAAGGTTCATGCTTCAGTCTGTACAAAGCTTTTACCAACTTGTATACGTGATTTAGGTAGTCAGCATTCTTGAATCTGGGTGGATGCTCGATATACACCACTTCCTTAATATATCCATTCAAGAATGCACTCTTAACATCCATTTGATATAATTAAATTTGTTTGTAACTCGAAAACACCAAAAACATACAATTGGATTCAAGATGTGCAGCAAGTGCAAATGATTCCTCAAAATCCACACCATTTATTTGTGAGTAACCTTGTGCCACCAACCTAGCTTTATTTATAGTTATCCTAGAGTCACCATCAAGTTAATTTGTGTATACCCATTTCAAACCAATAACTGGATGGCTTTCAGGACGTCCACAAACACCCAGACCTTTCTTATCTCAAATTGATTTATCTCTTCATTCAAAGCCAAGAAGCATGATTCATCCTTTAAAGATTATGTGTTGTTCTTGTGTTCAATTTCATATAAGAAGCATAGGTTCGAGAAGGATTCATGCAAGGATGTCCGAGTTCTAACTCAATGTGAGGGCTTTTCTAATACTAGTTCTCGTGGATGTTACTTTAAGAATTTACGGTACTTGGAAGCCTATATTAGTTTACGTGAGTTGACTCATAAACACCACTTCTCTCTCCTCACTCTTATCTTCTAACTACGCATCATCAATTTCTTCTTCATTTAGCTTAGGTTCTTCGGTTGGTGTATTTTGTTAAAATGTATGTGAGCTAATTCTTTAACAACTATGGTTCGCTTGTTATAGACCCTATAGACACGACTCGTACTAGAGTATCCTAACGTGATGTCATGGTTTGATTTTTTGTCAAGTTTTCCTAAGTGATCCTTAGTGTTTAGAATGAAGCACAGACAACCAAAGACTCTAAAATTTTATACTAATTCCTTTTTATTGAAGTAGAGCTCATACAGAGTTAGCTTAAGAATGGGTGAAGCATGACTCGTTCATCAGATAACATGGTGTGTTAACCGCTTTTGGCAAAAAATATCGAGGCAAGGAAAACTTGGCGAGCATCGTGCGTGCTAATTCTTGAAGAGTATGGTTCTTTCTCTCTACTGCCCCTTTTGTTGAGGAGTGCGCGGGGCTAACAATTTGTGCTTAATTCCTAGATTAGTCCATTAGTTCGCGAAATTTTCAGTCTTAAATTCTCCCCCATGTTCTGACCTTATGCATTTTATTTTTAGTTCCTTATCATTTTGAAGTCTAGTGCATATATTAGTGAATTCAAGGAATGTATCAGATTTATTCGTAAGGAAGATCGTCTAGTAATAATGGGAGTAGCCATTTATAAGAACAAACATGTATCATTTTCCATATAGACTACATGTACTAAGTGGACCAAACAGATCCATGTGAATGAGTTCAAGTGTTGTAGTCGGTGAAATGTCTTTTTTACTCTTGAATGAGGTTTTTAAAAATTTCTATTTTTGATACGGAGCTCATAGGGATTTTCAACTATCGCTTTATTTTAGAAGTCCACAAACATGTTTGTTTTTTGATAGTTTGACAATTTGTTTACTTCCTGAGTGTCCTAGTCTCTTATGCCAAAGATCTAATTCCTCATTCTTGATAACTAAGCATTTCAAATCAGAGGAATATATATCTTCAAAGCTAACAGTGTAAACATTATGAGTGCTATGAGGTGTAAGTAAAACACTCTTTATTTTAGCATCGATAATCTTGCAAGAGTTCGTAGAGGATTCAAATATAACATTCAGGCCTTTATCACATAGTTGACTAATTGAGATTAAATTATGACTAAGTCCATCTACGAACAATACATTTGAAATTGAAAATGCTTTGTTACCTATAGTGCTGATTCTAAGAATGAGTCCTTTATTGTTGTCCCTGAACGTAACCATGCCCCACCATGCCCCCTTCTTTTCCTCCAGTCTTAGGAACTGGTCTTTATCTCCTGTCATGTGCTTGGAACACCCAAAGTCCAAGTACCACACATTCTACTTATCCTTAGCTTTCCAACACACATAAAAAGAAGATAAGGGTAAATATCTGGTTACCCAAGTTGTTTCACCCATGCGATAGGTAGAAGAATTTGGTAGCCGGACTTGCATAGTTTTTTTGGAACCTTTCTTAAGACACGAGCCGGATGTGTGACAAAACCTTTAACAGTTTGCATACAAGGTATTAGGAGTGGATGCTGCCTTAATAATGTTCTTAGCACTCAAGCTTGAGGATGGGGATAGCCTTTCAGAAATATTGACCTTATTTTGTGATTTTTCATAATTTGTCTTAGGCTTAGCTTGAGAGTTATTACTGCTTGGTGGTAGTGTTGGACCTATGTATCCTAGTCCAAACTTTCTAGATCCATGAAACTGTGCACACAACAAAATATTCAGAGATTTTTGTCCTATTCCAAATATCTGGATAAAATAGTTAAGATTACGGATCCTGCCTTTAGGCGGTGTTTTCAGTGACTAGCATTACCCACCGATTGGCGAATTGTTGTTTACCTTCTTCTATCTTGGCAGAGGCATTTGAAGTATTTTATCCAATACATTCCTTTCATTGGTGAGACTTGCTTTTATATCTTCGATCGTTGCCATTGAGTGAGTATACTATAGGCACTCGATATTCTCTTTGCCACATTTTATCAATTCATACTTTTAATTTTTTAAGTCCTTTTTGATTTTCTTGTTTTCATTTCAAATGAACTTTTTCTCAAGTATGACACTATCTGACTTATCACATAGAAGTTAATAAATTTCATGAAGTTCATTATAAGAGGGTGGGGTTACCTCAGTGTCGCTCTGGACACTGGACTCATCTTCAGACTCTTCCTGATTCCTCCCCATGATGCATAAATTGCCTCTTCTTCACTACTTGAGTCGGAGGTGCTTGGCTCGTCAGATCCATCCTCGTCCCTTGTTATTGCCTTTAGTACCTTCTTCTTTCTTTTTTGTTGGCTCTATTTCTCCTTTTCCGCCTTCTGAGCCTTGGAGATTCCCTCTTTATGTGTCTAGGCTTGTGACAGTGGTAGCACTCAGGTAGGAACTTCTCATCATCGCTCTCCATCTCCTTTGACGGTTTGTTCCACCTCCTGGTTTCTTCAGCACCTTTCTTCAGGAATTTCTTAAAATTTTCCTGTCTCTTGGGATTCTTCATGAAACTTTTGAACTCTTGGACATAGAGGATTTCTTCATCGTCGTCCTCAGATTCTTCAGCACCCTTTCTCTCCATCCCAGCCTTCAGTGCCGACCCCTTCTTCTTTATCTCCCTAGTATATTCCTCAGCACATATCTTTAATTCGAGATCATGTGTCTTAAGGTTTCTAATGAGACTCTCATCTCCAGGGTGTTGATATTGTGTGATTCAGCAATAACAGTAACCTTTGGGTTTAAACGTGGAGGCAAAGATTGCAGGATCTTCCTCACTAGATCTCCATTTGAGTAGCTCTTCTAGAGGTACCTTGAGGCATTGATAATTTTGGTTAAGCAGGTATACAGGTTGTCTACTTCCTCGTCTATCTCCATCCGGAATTGTTCATATTTAGATTCGAGTCAGAACATCTTTGACTCCTTCAACAGCGAGGTACCAACGCGAATAAGCTCAAGTAAACGCTATATATCATTCGAAATTTCACAGATATAGATTCAATTAAATTCATTTTTATCTAAAGCGTAGAATAAAGAGTTTATAGCTTTTGTATTGTTCATACATCTGAATTTGTCAGCGTCATCCCATTTATCCTGTGGTTTGACTAAGACGTTATCACCTACAGTGGTAATTAATGCAGTGTTTTTGTTTCGATCATGGTGCACACGTCCATGCTTTGTGTCATCAAAAATATTTTCATTCCTATTCTCTAGTGACTGTAGTCACTCGCCATGATTAGTGGGGGTCTACTCACACCATGTCCCTCAGGGAATGCGTGAATTGCGTTGGGCATTTTACTTTGGGTTTTTATGCCTTTTTTAAGTAACCTCCTCAGATACTACTTGTTGGATCTCATGGCCAATATTAGAGTGGGGAATAAGGATTTGTATGTTAATTGGAAATTCAAAATATTTTGGTCCAGAGAAAACTAGTAATGGAAGCTACCATCGGGCATTAGATAGCTAAAGCGCTGCGGTAGGTCACAAACCTCGTTTTTCTAGGCAAATTCCTCCTTGGAGATCTATGCACCCTTAGAGAATCACAGACTAACAATCATAATGTTATACACAAGATAAGAAAATAGGAAATGTATTACGTTAAACTGAATCAACAATCATTTTTAACAATTACCAAAACTTGATCTCCGTGACGCCGGATATCAGAGGCGGTGAAGAAAGAAACTCTTTTGGTTTTCTATACCGACCCACTACACGGACAGGTTGATCTCTCCCTTTCCCTCCAATAAAGGCCTTCAAGCCGACTCTTCACCTTCACAGAAGGAAGTGTCGTAGAGCCCTACTAGATCCCCTGATCTAGACGTCCCTTCCCCGAGAAGATTTCTCACAAAATCCTTCCCAGATTCTGACGAACTCTACCAGTCGATTTCCCTTACACAAAGATTACAAAAGAAAGAGAAATACACAAAGGTATGAAAAGATTAAATTTTGAATCTCCCTTAAGATGACACCTCCATTGAGCGATCTGTGATCGGTGCTAGAAATCTTTGTGCGCTTGCAACCGATGAACTTCTTTGTAGTCTTTGTTGTCCTTGGCTTGTCGGAGTTATTCATGCATGAACGGGAAGGAGACAGTTTTCTTTTCCTTTGGAAGATGAGTGTAAGATTTACCTTTACTCTAGAGGGGGGTGAGTAGAGTATTTCAAAATAATTTAAAATTTTAAACTATAGAGTAGTGGAAGTCTTGATTTATGTATATGTGTAAGGTGGTTGCAAGAAAAACCTAGTAAGCAAGAAATAAGAAATCACAGCATACAACAAAACAAAACACAGCAAGCCAGATGATACAAGGAGCTATAGTGGTTCCCCAACAACCTGGGTACCTCCACTCTGCTACCACCCTAGGTAGGAATCCACTGCAGGAATATTTGATCAGGTGTCCTGGGCACCAATGAGCTTTTGATAAGGTGCTCAAAAACCAAACCTAGATTTTTTGATAAGGTGTCTTGCCACCACTAAGTTTTGACAAGGTCTCAGAAACCAGCAACAAAACTTTTGAAGGGAGTTTTGAGAAACCTTTTTACAGAAGGAATAAAGAAAACCAAAATGTTGAGTGTTCTTCTCTGTCAATAATCTGAGAGAAGACAAGTGTAAGATGATGTCAAAGCTCCCCCTGAGATCTGTAAGGGTTCAGGAAGAGAGCTTTGCTTAGGGTGATAGGCCTTCAATTGCTTCAGATCTATAGCAATAGATGATTCCAGCAGATGCTGAAATGTGTGATGTCTGGAGTCCTTGATGAAGAAGCTTTTAAACACTTGATGCTTGAAGGAGTAGAATAGCAGATGATCTCCTTCACAGTAATGTTCCTTGTTTTCTTGAAGAATTCTGACTCAGTAATTCTGTAAACTTTTGTCTACTGAGTCTATTCCCAAAAGATGAATTCTTGATGAATAATTTTCTTATTCTCTTTTCTGTATATTTTTTTCAAATCTTGTCTATTCTTTTTTTTTTCAGAATGATTCTCTAGGGAGTATATCAAATTCTGACTCTTGATAGTCGTTAATCAGTCATAAATGACTACCTTAACTGATATCTGCCTCTGGAGGAAAGTCCTTAATAAACATTCCAAATAGTCTTCCTTGAAACTTGTTCCAGATTGATTGAAACGGCTACAAAATCTTTTGCCATAAATGCTTATAATAAGTCTGAATGAATTCCATAACTGTCCTGAATTTGAATCCTGAAATCGTCGATCTATTCATAAAAGCGTCGATCTGAGCTCAACTATCGTCGACCTGAGCTCAGAGATTGAACTTAAACTTAATATAGAAATCGTCGAACTGAGCTCTACGATTGTCGACCTGAGCTCAGAGATTTGGAAAACAACTAGAGACAGAGCGTCGATCTGAGCTCGAAGATCGTCGAACATAGTTCGACGCCTCATTGAACTGAGCTCAGAGATAGTCGAACTGAGTTCGACGTTTCGTCGACCTTAGCTCGACGAGAATTATCCTATTCTTCAGCACTTGAATCCTGATCTTTAGAAGGTCTTGAGGGCAGCTTTCAAACCTAAGTACTAACCCTTAGACTCATTCTAATTGACCTATCAGACTATACAGCAAGGTCAAAAGAAATTCCTAAGCATATAGTTATCCTTACCCAAATTAGTAATAGGGTATTGCAACAATCTCCCCCTATTTGGGTTAGGATTACTATTTACATGACAGAATAGGAAATAACAAGTATACATCAGAATTAAAAATAAAATAGAAATAATAATACAGATAACACATGTTGAGCATTGCAGAATCACAGCAAGAATCACAGATTCAGTTAGAAATAGATATGAGTATCAGCTTACATAAATTACTCATTGCCCTTTTTGAAAAGAATTTCTCTGTTGGGATTGAGGGCTTCCTTTTTGGATCTTCTATCATAATCTGCACCTAAGGAGGTTTGAGATTTTGGCCTAGGAACAACATCCTCAGGATGCAGCTTCATGTAGCTCTCTCGATTAAAGAATTTTCTGGAAGCATATCTTTCTAATTCTTTCTTTCTCTGCTCAGATAGTGTTGTGATGTTGGAGGTATCTCTGCCTTGCTCTCTTCCTTTCTTGATCTGATCTAATGCTGCAAGTTCTTTCATTCTGGCTGTCCATGATAGGGGATTGTTCTCAGGGTCTTCAAATGGAACTGGAGGTTCATATCTGTTTTAATTCCACTAAGTAAGTAGGAGGAGCTCTAGTGACAACTGTTTCTTTCAGCTTGTAAGGGAAGGACCAAGTGTAGAATCAGTAGGGCCTTGTCCTTCCCTTTGATATGGGTGTTATCTAGCTTGATTTCTGGAGTAAGTACTGTAATCTCTCTGTCTACCTCTTGACTTATCTCTCCTTGACTGATATCCTCTTTTCTGTTGGCCTCTTGGTTGATATCTATCTTGAGACTGGTAAGAGCTTGGCCTAGCAGCAGAAGAAGACTGAAAAGCTGAACTTCCACCAGATCCTGAATCTTGAGGAGGAGGATGATGGAATTGGGAAGATCCCTTTTCATACTTATCAAGTTTTCTCCTTTTCTTCATGGCCTTAAGTTGATTTCTGGAATATTGCATCCAAGGCTCATAAATTGGACAGTCATGAAGAATGTAATAAGGTATATCATTATCATCTTTTACTTTTTTTGGAGGAACTCTTTTCAGTGCCTTGCTTCTTACTTTCCTCTTCCTTGTAATAGTTACAGAGGAGTCATCAGAATCAGTATGGTGTTGGTCACTGTCTGAACTTGGAGGATTATCATAAAGCTCATCAATCCTTTGAATATATTTCTCCTGTTGTTTTGTTTGTTCAGTAACAGTAATGGAAGCAGCACTCTTAGATATAATAGTAGCAGTAGCAGGAACATCACTAACAACATGAAACACATCAATTTCAGCAGACTCAACAATTTCATCAACAACTATATCAGCAGCAGCAGTAGCACAATCAGAAACAATAATTTCCTTAGACTTAAGAGAATTGATATAAGAAGCAATCAGGCTGGGACCACAGCAAGCAACAAGCACAATGGCCTTAGTCAGATCTTCAACTTCCTGAGCTGGTGGATAGCTGAAGTGAAGAGTATCAAAAACTGATAATAGTGACTTGAAGTCAACTGTTAGAGTTGGAACTAGAGCTGGAACTGGAACTTTCTCTGGCAAGAATTCTTCTGAAGCACCAGGCACTATCACTTCTTCACATGGCATCTCCCCCTACCATGATTCAGTTAGAAGTGGATCAAGGCACCACATAGAAGGGATTGCCTAATGAGGAGAAATAGAGGAGAGCCTGTTAGATAACTCCTGTATAGACTTCAAGAGTGGAGCCATGGAGGTCTCCAGCAAGGCTACTAGCCTGGGAGCCAGCATCCCATAAAGCATATCTGTCAGAGCAGAGAAATCCACTTGCTTAAGTGATACTTGAGTTGAGGTAGAAGATTGAGTGACTATTGCTGGTGATGGATGTGCTGCAGGAGGTGTGGTTGTGGGTGGTAAAATGGTTGGTTGAGATATTGGAATGGTGGAGATAAGGGTTATTGTAGTAGAAGTGGATGGAAGGAATGATGGTTGGGAAAGAATATCATGAAGGATTGTTGATAGGATGTGGTGGATGATGGAAGCTCAGTAGGTGAGGAGGGGAATCATCCATAAAGGAATCTTCATTGAGATTGAAGGATGGTATGGTGGTGTCTAGGTAAAGTGGTGGATAGAAGTGTAGGGGATGGAATTGGTCTTCTATGGTTGGAGGTGGAGATGAAATGGTTATGGAGGAAGAGATAGAGATTGTGATGGTGGATGAGGGGATGGTTGAAGGAACAATTGGAGAAGGTTGAGAAGGGGAGGAGGCAGGCAAAACTTCCATGAGGGAAGTTGCCTGAGGGGAAGAGACTGCAAAAGTCCTTGTGCCTGAAGAAGCAGTAGTCCTGGTTTGCTTAACAATCTTCCTGTCCCATTTTGCCAAAAAGGGCACAGGTAAGCCTTTAGGATGCATTAATATGCATTTCACTGGACACAAGCAGCTGAGGGCTCCTGGAGTGCAGGAATAGCCCTATAATCCTCCCAAAATTAACATTACTTTTGTTTACCTTCTTCTTAATCAGCTCAAAGAAAATTTCTCCCCAGTTTAAGTGCTTCTTATCAACCAGTGCGCCATCAAGCAGAATTGATACCTAGAAATGGTATAATGGGCAGAATGTTTGGCTATCAGCACCCTGCCCACAACATCTGCAAGGAATCTGTACTAAACAGACAGATTCTTTTTCAACAGCTTGTTAGGGTTTTCTGCAGAATGTCCCATTCTATCTAACATCATCTAAAATTCCTCTCCAGACAAATCAACAGAATCTTGCCCTGAACTTAACTTACAAACCTCTGTTAGCAGGGCAGGTGTTAGAGGTACCTGTATTCCTACTATTATACCGACCACTGTGGTTAAATCCATGTTCTGAGCAGTATATACCCGCTCTTTTATCTCATCGGCTGCCAGCTTTATTCTTGTAGACATAATCAGGGCCAACTTCTGTTCCTTGAAAAGTTCCAGTATATCCTTGAAAATTTGATCGCTGCTTTCAAAGGAATCCATGTCTATATCAAAACCTGTGTCGAATTTCATTTTGGCGAGGGCAGCAACAGACACTGCCATTGTTTAGCTGCAAAAATGAACAAACACGACTAAGTGGAGAGAGGTTTGGAGGGAAAGAAAAGGTTTGCAGAGACTATGAAAGCGTAAAAGAGAACGACGACCGAAAAATGAGTTTTATATTAGGGTTCGACGCCAAAAAGGAAAGAGCGTTGAACTCCGTTCGACGATCTGGGATTCTAAAGGAATCTGAAGAGTCTTCAATAACGTCGATCTTCGTTCGACGATATTGGAGAACGTCGATCTCTGATTGACGATCTCTTACTAGAAGAAGATAGCCTAGTGCTATCTAAAAGCGCTGAACTCCGGTCGATGCTTTCGAAAAAACGTCGATCTCCGTTCGACGATCTTGGGGAAAAACGTCGAGCGCAGTTAAGAGACAAGAAACACCCTATAGACACTAGAAAAATCATGTTTTAGCCTAGTCTTGGTCAATTTTAGGGTTTTAAAATCTTGGATCTCATTTTAGACTTCCTCCATCTAACATTCCTAACTGATTCAGGAAGAATGTGTGTTTCTTTTCATCCAAAGGTTTGGTGAAAATGTCTCCCCTTTGCAAATCAGTTGGGATATAATGAAGTGCAATTTTATTCTTCTCAACATTATCCCTTAAGAAGTGATGTCTAATCTCTATATGTTTTGTCCTGTTATGGAGGATTGGATTTTGTGCTATAGAAATAACACTTGTATTATCACAAAATATTTTTGACCTTTCTAAGTTGTAACCATAGTCTAGAAGCTGGTTTTGAATCCACAAAATCTGTGAGCAACAACTACCTGCTGCCATGTATTCAGCTTCATCAGTTGAGGTGGACACAGATATTTGTTTCTTACAGAACCATGAAACAAGTCTGTCACCAAGGAACAGGCAAGTTCCACTGGTACTTTTCCTGTCTACTCTACATCAAACATAATCAGCATCTGAAAATCCAGTTAATTCAAATCCTGAGTCTTTTGGATACCAGAGAACTAGATTTGGACAACATTTTAAATACCTAAGAATCCTCTTAACTAATGTTAGGTGTGACACTCTAGGGCTTACTTGGAATCTAGCACATATGCATGTAGCAAACATTATGTCAGGTCTACTAGCTGTAAGGTACAATAAAGAGCCAATCAGTGGTCTATATGTTGTCTGATCAACAAGTTTCCCATGTTCATCAGCATCTAGTACAACATTAGTAGGCATAGGTGTTTTCATACAAGATGCTTAAGACATAGCAAATTTTTAAACCAATTCTTTTGCATACTTGGTTTGAGAAATAAATATGCCATCAGCATGTTGTTTGACTTGCTATCCTACAAAGAAGGAAAGCTCACCCATGCTACTCATTTCAAATTTAGAATGCATTAGGTTAGAGAACCTTCTGCACAAATTTGAATCAGTAGATCCAAATATAATATCATCTACATATATTTTTACTAGTAGGGTATGGGACTTATGGGTTCTAATGAAAAGAGTTTTGTCTACTCCCCACTTATAAAATCATTTTTCAGAAGAAAGCATGCTAAGGTCTCAAACCATGCTCTAAGAGCCTGCTTGAGACCATATAATACTTTATGTATTTTAAAAACATGATAAGGATGAGTTTGAGAGATAAAACATGGGGGTTGTCTGATGAGTCCCCATTTCATATCTATTTCCAGACTCATCTGGGCTCGTTTTCTTGTCTTTGCACTATCATTTTGCGCCATTAGCACTCCTTTTGGTTCGCTTCGACATTACACGTCTTGTGCACTCTTTTAGCCTATTTCTGTGCGTATGTGTATTCCCCTCGTGTGATGCATTTCATTTATATCTGTGACTGCCATGATCGACAGCGCGTGCAGTTTTCCTACAGGTTCGGGGATCGTGTGGGCGTCCAGCGTAGGACTTTCTCCATTTTTGGCAAAGGAGTCAATGGTCCTGCGTTTTTACCCACACACGACCATCGACCTCTTTGGCGTACGACCGCTGGTCTTGCGCAGTCTGGGCTCTCATCTTATTGTCCTGTCCCGCCATATCACACGATCACCAGCTATACCGCGCACGATCACCGCTTGTGCGCTGCCGGTCGTGTGCAGTCATGCAATCTTTTTCCACTTTTTTGTCCTATATCGCACGATCACCACCCTTGCCACGCACGATCACTGATCGTGCGTTGCTGATCGTGCACATGCTTAAATTTCCAGGTGCAGGTTCTATAGGTTGTTACCGCACGGGCGCTGACAATGTTCGTGCACGACCACTGGTCGTGTGCCGGTGGTCGTGCGCGCTATTTAATCCTGCTTCTATAAATTGGCCTGCTACGCGAATTAGGTCAACAGACCTGGATTGAACTTGGCCGCCACTTCGCCCTTCCACATTTCAGACGCTCCATCCATCTCCACCTTCATCTCTACCATCGGGAGGTGATTTCCGGCGATTCTAAAGCATTCCGCATCCTCCGGTGACCCTTCCGGCCATAAATGACCTCTTCTCCGAGCTGTCTACCGAAGAAGAAGATGACGGAGACGACCTAGAGAACGGACTCAAAGGCCCTCAAGGTGACAGTTCGTCGGTACCGGAAGCCTCCTTGGACTGCGCGTAGAAGCGGATTTACAACCCCCACCTCCGGCCAACAACCGCGGTGGATCTTCACTCTCTTAGTTTACTCTTCCTCTATCTTTCTTATTTTGTATGAATGACTCATACTTGTTGTGAACTTCAGTGTCTAATTATTTGTAATTAGATTCTTGTTGTTTGAACTTGTTTGTGAGATTTGTGTTGTGATGCGCCTCGCCCCATCTCACTTCCGTCGTTCCACTTGATTACACTCCGCACTAAACACCTCACTCACTGGCTCACCGTCCATTCGCCCTACCAAAGTACGGCATAGTGGCCGATACACCCATCTCGCCTTGCGAAGCGGTGAGTGCGACCCACATTTTTCCTTTTAGTTTAATTGGTTGTAAGAACACAAATCTCAAATCCCCTTTGTTCATTCTTTTATTTCACAAACTCTAATAACAATAATTTCGGATTATTCGTCGTTTTACGCCAACTGCATTCCTCAAGAGACCGACACTCGGGGATTTATTCCCAAACTTTATTACTTGTGCGACCGGTGCGCTTGCCGTATTTACACGCATCAAGTTTTTGGCGCCATTGCCGGGGAATGCAATTGTAGAATGACCATGACATATGAAAATATTGTTGTAAGAGTTAGTGTTTTTTGACCGATGTTTCTTTGTTAGTTGCCGCAGTGAATGCAGGATCAGCCCTCTCTCAATGCCTTCTATTCAGCAGCAAACCTATCAATCCAACCTCACCAATCGAGTGGAAATGAGTAATGACAGTTTCGAGATCTCGCCTTACTTGATCGAATATATAATCGAAAACTGTCAATTTAATGGAGATGGAAACACTGATGCCTTCTGCCATGTGCAAAAGTTTTTGGAAATTTACGACACATGCTCGTCAAACACTGCCAAATGCGAGCAGCTGAAGATTCGTCTCTTTTCTTTTTCTTTGAAGGACGGCGCAAAATAATGGTATCATGAACTACGAAGAGGAATCCCTTATTCTTAGAAGCAAATCGAAGGAAACTTTTTGACAAAATTCAGGCAGCGAATGCTAACCAGAGACAATTATAAGGAGCTCATTACCTTCTCCAAAGAGAGGAAGAAACCTTATTCACTACTTGGGAACGTTTCCAGTCTCTGCGGAGGGAATGTTGCAGAGTGGAAGTGTCGGACATTCTCCTGATCCAAACTTTTTTACTTTTGTATTTTAGACAAATTCCGGCCACTACTTGACGTCGCAGCCGGCGGAACTCTGTTTAACAAATCCAGCGAAGATGCTTGGGAGATTATTGACAACATTGCCCAAACTAGTAGGCATTGGAACACTTCGCTTTACCCCAATCTTTCCGTGGAGATAAAATCAGTGGTCCTTGATGAAGCCATCGATCCTCCTGTGTCGAAGACCGAGCAATTTTTTTCGCGTTTGTATGCAGAATGATGGAAATGTTCAACGAACAAGCTACCACCATTCAACATTTACAAACAGCCTTCGGGATTCTCACGGAAGCGTTGCTATGTTCAGTTGATCTGAATCAGGAAACGATACATTAAATGAGACTAAGAAGTGGAAAAAGCATCGAGAGAGCCTTGCCTCCTGATCCTCCTGCACAATCTCCTTGTGTTCCCATTTCTGATTCGATAATTGAACCTCCAGCTTCGCCGATTGAGCAAGAGCCCATGACAGTACTGCCAACCGTGTCAAACACCGTAAGGGCGCCATTTCCCCATCGACTAAAGAATGAAAAGACCGAAAGGCAATTTCAGAAGTTCCTTGAGATCATGAAAGGAGTTCAAGTTAGCATACCTTTAACTGAAGCTATCACTCAGATCCCAGGATATTCCAAGTTCCTCAAGAACCTCATCTCGAGGCGCAAATCCTTTGAAGGACTGAAGATGGTTAACCACACTAAAGAGTGTTCCACTCTCCTCACTAGCTATCCTCCAACCAAACGCAGAGATCCTGGCAGCTTCATCATCCCCTACAGATTTGGCCTCCACAGATTTGGCCACGCACTTTGTGATTTGGGAGCTTCGATAAATCTGATGCCGCTGTCCATCTTCCAAGAGCTTGGAGTTGGGATTCTTCAGCCCACCCATCTGAGGTTGCAATTAGCCGATCGATCGATAAAAAAACCAGCTGGGATAGTTGAAGACCTCACTGTCACGGTTAACGACCTCGCTTTCCCGGCCGATTTTGTCATCCTCGACATGAAGGCTGATCCCAAAGTTCCTATAATTCTAGGAAGGCCCTTCCTTGCCACTGCCCGGGCAATTATCAATGTCGACCAGGGGGAACAAACTCTAAGCCTGGGAGAAGAATCAATTTCAACAACTCAGAATCACCAATTGTAACAATGCTGATTTGCTTGAAGACTCGGACGCGTGCGGCGAATTGATCCTTGACAAGGACGACCCAGAATGGGAAAATGAGGACACACCCTCCACTACCTTATCAGGAACTCCGCATCTGATCAAAGAACCCTCCATCGCAACCACTACCGTCACTTTGAAGTCGCTGCCCAAATCCCTGAAATATGCTTTTTTGTAGGAAGGCGCAGCGTGTCCTGTAATTATCTCCGCATCTCTCTTAGCCGACAACGAACTTGCTTTGATCAATGTCTTAAAGAAATATAAAAATGTCTTTGGACGATCTTTGGCGGATATAAAAGGCATTAGCCCGGCGTTTTGCATGCACAAAATCCTTCTTGAATACCAATACAAACCGTCGGCACAACCTCAAAGGAGACTGAACCCTAAGATGCATGAGGTAGTTCAGGCTGAAGTTATAAAATTACTAGACGCTGGTATAATTTACCCAATCAGTGACAGTAAATGGGTTAGCCCAGTTCAAGTGGTGCCCAAAAAGGCCGGGATTACAGTGATGGCTAATGGTGACAATGAACTACTGTCTACCTGCGCGGTCACCGGGTGGAGAGTTTGCATTGATTACAGAAAACTTAATGAGGCTACGCGTAAAGATCACTTCCCGCTTCCCTTCATAGATCAGATGCTAGAAAAGTTGGCCGGTCAGGAATATTATTGTTTTCTTGATGGCTATTCGGGATACAATCAAATAGCAGTCGACCCTGATGATCAAGACAAGACGACATTCACTTGCCCATCAGGCACCTTTGCATTCAGACGAATGCCATTCGGGTTGTGCAACGCCCCCGCAACCTTCCAACGATGTGTGATCGCCATATTTGGTGACATGATTGGAGATTTTCTTGAGGTATTCATGGACGATTTCTCCCTTTTTGGGAACACCTTTAACTCATGTTTAGCGAATCTAGCCAAGGCTCTGAAGAGGTGTGATGATACCAACCTCTTCTTGAATTGGGAAAAATGCCACTTCATGGTTCGCGAAGGCATCATCTTGGGCCACAAGGTTTCTCATCAGGGGCTCGAAGTCGACCATGCCAAGGTCAGTATCATCAAAAATCTTCCTCCTCCATCTACCATCAAAGGTATCCGCAGCTTCCTAGGACACACTGTCTTTTATCGAAGATTCATCAGTAATTTTTCATCAATATCCAAACCACTCACAAATCTGCTGGCTAAGGATGCTCTGTTTGACTTCGATAAAGATTGCATGCAAGCCTTTACAACTCTCAAGAATTGACTCATCTCTGCTCCAATTTTGGTGGCACCAGACTGGACTTTACCCTTTGAAGTCATGTGCGACGCAAGCGATGTTGCAGTTGGTGCGGTGCTTGGTCAAAGGAGAGACAAAATATTTTATACCATCTCGTATGCGAGCCGAACTCTCAACGATGCCCAAATGAATTATACCACTACAAAAAGGAGTTGTTGGCGGTCATCTTCGCTTTTGAAAAATTCCATTCGTACCTAGTGTTATCCAAGGTTATTGTTTACACTGACCATGCAGCACTCAGGTATTTATTCAAGAAAAAAGATGCCAAGCCCCAGCTAATCCGTTGGATTCTTTTGCTGCAAGAATATGCCATCGAGATCCGCGATAAGAAAGGAGTGGAGAATGTCATAGCTGATCACCTATCAAGATTGGAGAGCGATATTAAAGGAGCCACATCAAATTGCGAGCGCAATGAGATAGCTGATTATTTCCCGGATGAACAGTTATTCTCCATCAAAACACTCCCTCCTACAATCCTGTGGTATGCAGACATGGCCAACTACCTCGCTTGCAAATCTGTCTCTCCCAGCCTATCATCGCAGCAAAAGCGGAAACTTCTATATGATGCCAAATATTATTTTTGGGAAGACCCGTTACTTTTCCGTTCGTGTAATGACGGAGTCATTAGGCGCTGCATAACCGAGATTGAATTCCAATCTGTTTTAAATCACTGTCATGACCGGGAAGCCGGCGGGCATTTCGGCGCCACCAGAACAGCACGCAAAGTATTACAATATTGCCTATTTTGGCCAACCCTTTTCAGAGATGCCCAAACTTACGTTGCCAAATGCAATGAATGTCAGAGGACAGGAAATATTTCAAAAAGGGACGAACTGCCTCTCAATAACATGCTCGTCTGCGAGCCATTTGATGTTTGGGGGATCGATTTCATAAGACCCTTCCCCATGTCGCATGGCAAACTCTATATTATTATCGCGGTTGACTATGTCTCCAAGTGGGTTGAGGCCGAAGCTGTTGTCGCAAATGACGCCCGCACGGTTTTGACTTTCTTACACAAGAATATTTTTTCTAGATTTGGTGCTCCGCGTACCATCATCAGCGACGGAGGGAGCCATTTCTGCAACAAATCTTTCTTGCAACTAATGAAGAAGTTTGGAGTTCACCACAAAATCTCGCTTGCCTACCATCCTCAAACGTGTGGGCAGGTAGAAGTCTCAAATAGGGAGCTCAAAAGAATCATTGAAAAATCTATTAATTCCAATAGGAAAGAGTGGGCCACGAAGGTTGATGACGTCTTATGGGCATACCGAACCGCCTTCAAAACCCCTATCGGTATGACTCCCTTTCAACTTGTCTATGGAAAAGCTTGCCACTTGCCGTCGAGTTAGAACACAAAGCAATATGGGCAACCAAATTGCTAAACATGGACATTGAGGCCCCCAGCAGGCAAGCGACGCTCTCAACTTAATGAGCTAGAGGAGCTCCGGCATTTTGCTTACGAGAACGCGCAGATTTACAAAGAAAAAACAAAAAATGGCACGACCATCACATCATCCCAAAAGAATTTCAGCCGGGAGACCAAGTCTTGATGTACAACTCCCGCCTCCGTTTGTTTCCAGGAAAGTTAAAATCGCAGTGGAGCGGCCCCTACACAGTGATCGGAGTCTCCCCTTTTGGCGCAATTGAAATAACCGGGAAGAGCGGGGACAATTTTAAAGTCAACGGGCACCGGCTAAAATTGTATGATGGTGGTCCTATCATTGGCGAACCTCAAAGCTTGCAGCTTGCTGACCCCCCACAATGTGATACCGTGACGCCTTGATCACCAATTTTTGCAGCGGGTCTTCTATTTTTGTTGGAACTTCTATGTTTGAGCTCTATGTCCTCTGCAGTTTTATCTTCAGATTTTGTCTCTCTTGAGTGTTATGTTTTTATTTTTTGTTGGAACTTCTATATTTATCTTAAGCTGCAAGAACATTATGTAAACTGTTAATACAGGTATTTGTCCACCTTAAGGACGGTAAACAAAAGGGCTATTCGGGAGACAACCCAAGCTTGGACCTCTTTGGTCCTTCTTCTTTTTGTGCTTTTTAATTCGCTTGTCTATTTTATTTGTTGTTATTTGTCTTTTTTTGTTTTGTCTGTTCCACCTAATTCACAGGTACAGCATATTTTTTTGTGATCCAGCAACCTCCGCCTCCTGGTATGCTCCTTCTTTGGAGCATAGGTACCCTTTCTCCTCAGACCATTTTTTTTTATTTATTTTAGATGCTCATTTTCATTTCTGCCTGTGTTTTCATTCAAGTCTGGGGGGAAGAGCCGCTTATGTACTGCACGAGCACACTGATAGCATGCCAGCAGTTTTATTTTATATTTGATTCTTGTAGAATCCTACTGCACACAACTTGCCACCCAAACGAGCGCGCACTTGACCACGCATATGGCTCGAGTCAATGTTATCGTTTTGTGTCAATTTTAAAATGGCGGTGCTGACTCAGGATTTTAATTTAGAGTAGTTCGAAACTCGTGTAGTGCTCCTAATCGAATACTCTCGTGGTGTAGAAATTGTATAGATTTAATTTTTCTTTATACTTGCAAATTTATATTTTTTTTGCATTCGTAAATGATGTTTGTCCTACTCAAAATTGTGAATCCGGAGCAATCTGTCGGTAGCGTAGGAATGTGTGTAGGCGTCTCTAGCTTCGTATTGCTCGAGTCGGGAGGAAGGATCATTTTTTTCGGTGGCTAAGAACTTGCCCCAAGATACTTTCGAAGCTTTGGTGCATGGTTAGTCTAGCGTGAGAGTGATGTAGGCCATCATTTTGGCCTGGTTGAGCTTTGTACCCTTCCTAACGTCGCTCTCGCTAGCCCCTTTGTGCCTACCCTTCCTTTTGATTCAGCTCCACCGTTATTTCACCAAAGCCTCATAGCCTATCCTAGTCACACACCCAAATCGAGCTTTAGTATTTCATATTTTCATTTTGGGTTGTGATGTGGTGTTTTAATTGTGCAAAAGTGGAAGTGCGCAAAAGTTAAATCGGCTGAATTGTTGAAAATAAAGAGATGTAAAATAAAAAAAAGAAAAAAAAGGGGAGAATGAAGAGTGAAAAGAAAAATAAAAATTGTTTGAAATTCTTGTTGAAAATGATTTTGATTTGGAGTAGGCGGTGCACACACCCATGTTGCAAAAGTTAAGTCTACGGGTGTGGTGCACTCGCGCGTTTTGTGGTTTGCTGAGGGATTTTATTAGGCGAGCTCTTTGGGTTAGGTGCTTAGCCTTTCTTTTTTATCATTGTTTATCTCACCGTAACCCAAGCCTCATCATTACCCGAAGTCCAACGGACTCACGCTAGAGTCAATCTAGTGTCGTGGAGAGAGTGTGAATGGGCAAGCAAATGGTCCCCAACATTGGTGGATTCCTTTGGAGGTGATCACGAGCCCCGATCTTTGGCAATGCATAGCCGAGCGACTTGCCTACTTTCTTCATACACATGACCGAGCGATTCTCCGGCATTCAACTTTTGAGTAGTGACAATATCTTTTTACATTTGTCAAAAATTATAAATTTCATAGTATAATTAAAAATTTCTTCTATTATATTTTCTGTACGCTTGAGTCTTCGATTTCTCGTTCTACTTTAGATCGAAGTTACTTCGTCAGCTTGCTGTTTTAGAGTTCGCGGGATGATTATTTGCCCGGGACGTGCAAATGGTTAAGTATGGGGGTGTGATGAGTCCCCATTTCATATCTATTTCCGGACTCATCTGGGCTCGTTTTCTTATCTTTGCACTATCATTTTGCGCCATTAGCACTCCTTTTGGTTCTCTTCGACATTACACGTCTTGTGCACTCTTTTAGCCTATTTCTGTGCGTATGTGTATTCCCCTCGTATGATGCATTTCATTTATATCTGTGACTACCATGATCGACAGCGCGTGCAGTTTTCCTGCAGGTTCGGGGATCGTTTGGGCGTCCGGCGTAGGACTTTCTCCATTTTTGGCAATGGAGTCAATGGTCCTGCATTTTTACCCACGCATGACCATCGACCTCTTTGGCGCACGACCGCTGGTCTTATGCAGTCTGGGCTCTCATCTTATTGTCCTGTCCCGCCATATCGCACGATCACCAGCTATACCGCGCACGATCACCGCTCGTGCGCTGCCGGTCGTGCGCAGTCATGCAATCTTTTTCCACTTTTCTGTCCCATATCGCACGATCACCACCCTTGGCATGCACGATCACTGATCGTGCGCTGCTGATCGTGCGCATGCTTAAATTTCCTGGTGCAGGTTCTACAGGTTGTTGCCGAACGGGCACTGACATTGTTCGCGCACGACCACTGGTCGTGCGCCGGTGGTCGTGTGCGCTATTTAATCCTACTTCTATAAATTGGTCTGCTCCGTGAATTAGGTCAATGGACCTGGATCGAACTTGGCCGCCACTTCGCCCTTCTGCATTTCAGACGCTCCATCCATCTCCACCTTCATCCCTACCATCGGGAGGTGATTTCCGGCGATTCTAAAGCATTCCGCATCCTCCGGTGACCCTTCCGGCCATTAATGACCTCTTCTCCGAGCTATCTACCGAAGAAGAAGATGACGGAGACGACCTAGAGAACGGACTCAAAAGCCCTCGAGGTGATAGCTCGTCGGTAACGGAAGCCTCCTCGGACTGCGCGTGGAAGCGGATTGACAACCCGCACCTCCGGCCAACAATCGCGGTGGATCTTCACTCTCTCTATTTACTCTTCCTGTACCTTTCTTGTTTTGTATGAATGACTCATGCTTGTTGTGAACTTCAATGTCTAATTATTTGTAATTGTATTCTTGTTGTTTGAACTTGTTTGTGAGATTTGTGTTGTGATGCGCCTCGCCCAATCTCACTTCCCTCGTTCCACTTGATTGCACTCCGCACTAAACACCTCACTCACTGGCTCACCGTCCATTCGCCCTACCTAAGTACGACATAGCGGCCGATACACCCATCTCGCCTTGCGAAGCGGTGAGTGCGACCCGTATTTTTCCTTTTAGTTTAATTGGTTGTAAGAACACAAATCTCAAAGCCCCTTTGTTCTTTCTTTTATTTCAGAAACTCTAATAACAATAATTTCGGATTATTCGTCGTTTCACGCTACAAAGAAGAAAGATCACCCATGCTACTCATTTCAAATTTAGAATGCATTATGTTAGAGAACCTTCTGCACAAATTTGAATCAGTAGATCCAAATATAATATCATCTACATATATTTTTACTAGTAGGGTATGGGACTTATGGGTTCTAATGAAAAGTGTTTTGTCTACTCTACCACTTATAAAATCATTTTTCAGAAGAAAGCATGCTAAGGTCTCATACCATGCTCTAAGAGCCTGCTTGAGACCATATAATGCTTTATGTAATTTAAAAATATGATAAGGATGAGTTTGAGAGATAAAACCTAGGGGTTGTCTAACATAGACTTCTTCCTTGATGTCTCCATTGAGAAATGCACTCTTCACATCCATCTGATAGACCTTGAATCCTTTGTGAGCTGCATAAGCTAGGAATAATCTTATGGCCTCTAGCCATGCAACTGGTGCGAAGGTCTTGTCATAGTCTATTCCTTCTTCTTGAGAGTATCCTTGTGCAACTAACCTAGCCTTGTTCCTGACAATGATTCCTTGATCATCCAACTTGTTTCTGAACACCAATTTGTTCCAACAATGGATTGATCCTTAGGCTTTTGCACTAGCTCCCAAACTTTTTTCCTTTCAAATTAATATTGTTCCTCTTGCATAGTAATGATCCAGTGTGGATCTTGTTCTGCATCTTGAATGGATTGAGGCTAACCTTGAGATAGAAAGCAAGTGTGCATCAGGTTTTGGTTGACCTGATTTCTTGTTTACACACCAGCTGAGATGTTTCCAATCACTTGGGAGATTGGATGATCTCTTATTATTACTAAATCAACAGGGGGTGTTGATTGTTCACCAACCTGTGTTGTTGTTTCATCTTGTGGAACAACAACTGGATCTTCAAGATAGTTCTCTCCAAGATGTTGAACATCTTCTTCATCTTCACTGCTCTCATCCTTATGTTGGATAGGTGAATGTACTGAATCCTTCTCTGCAATATGCAACCTGTCCAAATTTTCTGAAAGAGAGTTTACCTACAAGGGTTCTATGGTAGAAGTATTTTTCTCCTTGTAAAACATGTTAGTATCATCAAAAGATACATTAACAAATTCTTCAATTTTAAGAGAATTTTTATTATAAACCCTATAAGCTTTACTGATCATGGAGTATCCCAGAAACACTCCTTCATCAGCTTTAGCTTGAAATTTTGCTATGTATTTCTTGTCATTATTGTGAATATAACAAATGCAACCAAAAATCTTGAAATTGTCTACTTTGGGTTTCTTCCCTTTCATCAATTCATAGGGAGTTTTGCCCTTCAGTTTATGTATCAAACTTCTGTTCAACACATAGTTGGAGGTGTTCACTGCCTCTGCCCAAAAAGATAGAGGAAGGTGTGCATCTATCAACAATGTGGTGGCAGATTCAATAAGGGTTCTATTTTTCCTTTCACTACCCCATTTTGTTGAGGAGTTCTATGAGCTGAGAAAGTATGCCTGATCCCTTCACTCTGACAGAACTCTTGCATAAGAAGAGAATCAAACTCTATCCCATGATCACTTCTGATTAGGGCAATGTGAGTATTGAACTCAATCTGTATGCATTTGAGAAAATCTGTCAAACACTTGATGTTATCAGACTTCTTCCTCAAAAAAAATACCCAAGTGAATCTAGAGAAGTCATCTACAATCACTAAAGTGTAAGATTTCCCTCCAAAACTTTGTACTGTAATGGGTCCAAAAAGATCCATGTGTAACAGATACCAGATCCTAGGTGAATCACTCTTATTAAGTGACTTAAAACAATTTTTAGTTTGCTTGCCTAATTGACAAGCCCTGCAGAGTCCTTCCTTCTTGTAGGGGCCAGAAGGTAGTCCTCTAACAAGGTTTTCCTTGGATAGCCTATAAATGGATCTAAGGTTTAGATGCCCTAGTCTCTTATACCAAAGATCATTTGGTTTGCAAACTGAATTAAATAAACAAATATCTATATTGGTTGAAAGGAAATCTACAAGATAAATGTTACCGTTCCTTTTACCTATTAACACTGTTGTGTTATCCTCTGACTTGATCAAGCATAAGGATTTGTTTAATATCAATTGATAGCCTTCATCATAGAGTTGACTGATGCTGATTAGATTGTGCTTCAGTCCTTCCACATAAGCCACCTTCTTGAATGTGACTGAGCCAATCTGAACAGCACCATATCCTTTTGTTTTACCAATGTTTGAATCACCAAATATCACATTGGATCCAAGTTTGGTTTTGAAGGATGTTAGATTCTCCTTATTCCCTATCATGTGCTTTAAGCACCCACTATCCAGATAACATTGTTTGTTCATTGTTGGATAGGTCTTCACCTGCACATAAACAATTTATATGTTTTTGACCCAGTTTACCTTGAGTCTAGGTTGATAACCTTTAAACTCAGAAAAAAAAGACATCCCTGGCTAACTCTTATATCCTTCAGGATGGTATCTCCTAGGAGGTACTATCCATTGAGTATAAGGGTTGAAGTTTTGGGATGTAGGACTTCTAGGATTTATTTTAGATTTACGTCTAAAAGATTGTTCAAAGCTCTGAGCTTCGTTCGACGATCGTGGAGCTGAGTTCGACAATCTTTGGCCAGATCGTCGAGCTCCGTTCGAAGATCGACTATGCCAGAGTTCAGAGTTCAGAAGTCGTCGACCTGAGTTTGACGATTAAGCCTGAGATCGCCGAGCTCTGTTCGACGATCGTCGAGCTCTATTCGACGTTTTCTGTTGAACTTTGTTTTTCTTAGGTAAATCAGAATTCTTCCTAGCTACCTCTACAACAACCTTTCCATTATCTGAGATAAATTTAATTGGGGTTGTTAATACTATAGGTTGGCTGGATGAAGCACCCAAGCCCAGTGTATTGTTGAGTCTAGAGTTCACTGTGCTTGTGATGTCCATCAGTCTGATGCTTCTCCCATTAAGGGATTCTTCAAACTTCTTTGCCTGGGATAGTTCACTTTTCAGTGAAGCTATCTTCTCACTACAACATTCTAACTCCTCAGAGAGTTTGAGGTTGTCTGATTTTAAAGTGCTATGTTCAGACAATTGATTTTTGAGAGAGATAATCTCTTTCTCAGACTTTAGCAGGTCTAAACATAGTGCCTTAAATTCAAATTTAAAGTCCTCTGAATTAAAATCAAAGGAATCTATTACCTGGTCTTCTTCATCTTCATGTTCAGATTCAGATTCTGATTCATGTTCTGCAACATCCGTAAGCAAAGTTTTCCTAAACCTTGCTTAAGCTTTCTTTGGCTGACCTTAAGAGTTCCTAATTTCCTAACTTGATTGGAAAGACAGAAGGACTTCCTAGTTTGACTTGGTTGGATATTCTATGCCTAGGTAAAGGGGAGCAGGAGAGAGAGTGAACTGGATTGGATTAAAAGAACAAAACAAGAAGGAAGAGCATGCTAAGTCCCAGTATCTCGTGAGAGGTCAGAGAAAGTAAGGCTAGCTGCGGAAGAGGCTGCTTTGATTGGGAGAATTTTGTTGGGAGGCATTGATAGCCATCATGAAAAATTCCTTTTCCTCAGCATCATCTTCATCATCACTTGAGCTTGATGAAGCCTCTGATTCTTCTTCAGTTTCACTCCAGGTTTCTGCTACAAATCCCTTCCTTGTATGTTTATTTTTACTGGAGGAGGATTTGTTGTAATTGTTTCCCCTAGAGTCCTTATCTCTTCTTCTTTCTTTTCTGTCCTTGTTCTGGTTTTCTGGACAATCAGGCACCATGTGGCCTGCTTTCCTGCATCCAAAACAAATAATTTCTTTATTATTAGATTTGTCATACCTTGGCTTCTCATGCCCTCTGAATGACCTCTTTTTGAAATCTTTCATGGCCATCTTATAGAATCTTTTGGCCAGTATGCTCATCAATTCTTCATTTCCTGTGACCTTGTCTTCAGGAAGATCTTCTATAGCTTTGAATTTTATTATCTTCTCCTTCTTGATAGCTAGAGAAGCAACCTTTTATTCTTCCTCTCTGTTCTTAATGAGCAGCTCATAGGACTTGAGCTTGCCCAACAAAGCTTCAGTAGTAATCTCTGTTAGACTTCTTGCATCCTTGATTGGCCAGATCCTTGAGTCCCATGTACTAGGGAAGCACATTAGGATCTTGTCTTTTAGTTCAGTTAGAGAGATCTCCTTGTCCAGTGTTTTTAATTCACTGACTATTAGGCTGAGCCTGTTGTACATTTCAGCCACTGATTCGGTTTCTCCCTTTATTAAGTTCTCATATTGGCTTATGAGATGGGATCTCCTGTCCTTCCTTTCATCAGCAGATCCTGAGACAATTTCAGATAACTTGTCGCATATCTCTTTTGCCTTACTGCATTCAGCCACCTTTTGGAATATCTCATCAGACATAGTCTGAGCAAGGATATTCATAGCCTTTGCATCTGCAACTTTCTATTTCTTTATTTCTGCATCTGTTCCTGAGGGAGGTGGAACAGCACTTGTACTTGTGATCTCTGGAGGTCTTGGACAAACTGTCAAAACAGAATTAAAGATGTCCTCATCAATAGAATTCATGTAAAGCCTAATCCTTGCCTTCCAAAGTGCAATCTTAGAAAGGTTGCACACTGGAGGTCTGGTGCTAGCATAGTCTTTGTTTTGTGCTATTGTTTTGTATGAATATAAATATAATACAAAAAGTAATAACCCTCTAGAGAAGATTTATCTTATCATGGATCTTTTGGTTCAAGTGTTAGCCTGTTCAACCAATCTGTTGAAGATTCAGTTATTGAGTAACCAACCTCCCTCTGATACCAATTTAAGGTGAGTGTAAGATTTACCTTTACTCTAGAGGGGGGTGAATAAAGTATTTTAAAATAATTTACAATTTAAAACTATAAAGCAGTGGAAGTCTTGATTTATGTATATGTGTAAGGTGCTTGCAAGAAAAGCTAGGTAAGCAAGAAATAAGAAATCACAGCACATAACAAAAACAAAACACAGCAAGCCAGATGATACAAGGAGCTATAGTGATTCCCCAACAACCTGGGTACTTCCACTCTTCTACCACCTTAGGTAGGAATCCACTGCAGGAATAGTTGATCAGGTGTCTTGGGCACCAATGAGCTTTTGATAAGGTGCTAAAAAACCAAACCTAGATTTTTTGATAAGGTGTCTTGCCACCACTGAGTTTTGACAAGGTCTCAGAAACCAACCACAAAACTTTTGACGGGAGTTTTGAGAAACCCTTTTACAGAAGGAATAAAGAAAAACAAAAAGTTTGAGTTGTTCTTCTCTATCAATAATCTGATAGAAGACAAGTGGAAGATGTTGTCAAAGCTCCCCCTAAGATCTTTAAGGGTTCAGGAAGATGAGCTTTGCTTACGGTGATAGGCCTTCAGTTGCTTCAGATCTCCAACAATAGAAGATTCCAGTAGATGCTGAAATGTGTGATGTCTGTAGTCTTTGATGAAGAAGCTTTTGAACACTTGATGCTTGAAGGAGTAGAATAGCAGATGATCTCCTTCACAGTATTGTTGCTTGTGTTCTTGAAGAATTCTGACTCAGTAATTCTGTAAACTTTTGTCTACTGAGTCTATTCCCAGAAGATGAATTCTTGATGAATAATTTTCTTGTTCTCTCTTCTGTATATTTTTTTCAAATTTTGTCTATTCTTCTTCTTTTTCAGAATGATTCTCTAGGGAGTGTATCAGATTCTGACTCTTGATAGCCGTTAATCAGTCATAAATGACTACCTTAACTGATATTTGCCTTTGGAGGAAATCCTTAAGAAACATTCCAATTAGTCTTCCTTGAAACTTGCTCTAGATTGATTGAAATAGCTACAAAATCCTTTGCCATAAATGCCGAAAATAAGTTTTAATGAATTCCATAACTGTCCTGAATTTGAATCCTGAAATCGTCGATCTCTTCAGAAAAGCGTCGATCTGAGCTCAACTATCGTCGACCTTAGCTCAGAGATTGAACTTAGACTGAAAACAGAAATCGTCGAACTGAGCTCTACGATCGTCGAACTGAGCTCAAAGATTTTGAAATCAACTAGATACAGAGCATCGATCTGAGCTCGAAGATCGTCGAATGCAGTTCGATGCCTCATTGAACTGAGCTCAGAGATAGTCGAACTCAGTTCGACGTTTCATCGACCTGAGCTCGACGAGAATTGTCCTAGTCTTCAGCACTTGAATCCTGATCTTTATAAGGTCTTTAGGGCAGCTTTCAAACCTAAGTACTAACCCTAAGACTCATTCTAATTGACCTATCAGACTATACAGCAGGGTCAAAACAAATTCCTAAGCACATAGTGATCCTTACCCAAATTAGTAATAGGGTGTTCCAACACCTTTGACGGAGACGGTGGAATGGAAGCACATAGGCAGATACCGAACCCTAGGAATGAAAGATTTGAGTCCCTATTTGTCTCTTCGTAAGGAATTCAGAAAATGAGAAGCCTTTTATACGTGTTTGCAAAAATAGGCTACAGCCGGCTGTAAGAATAGCACCTAGTGGTAGGTTTACGCGCTTGATGTTGATAGTTGTCCTGCATGTTTGGAAAAATATTAAAAACGAATATTTTCCTCTTTTTCGTGCTAACGTGGAGCGGTAGGAAGGATTCACCTGGCAATTATCCAGTCATCTCGACGCTCTTGCCGTTCATTGAGTGGACTAGCGTGGCTCGGAAGGAAGCTATCTCCTGGCAGTTGTCCAGTCTTCTCGATGCTCTCGCCAATCATTGAGTATGCTAGCATGGCATAATAAGAAGTTATCACATGGCGGTATAGCAGTCGTCTTGACGAATCTATCTCGCAGATCGTTTAATGGTCTAGCGCTGCGCAGTAGACAGATGGCGTGGCCCAATAACAACTCGAGTGTTATGTCAATTAATTTTAGGCTACCGTCCGGCGGTAACTTCTACCGCTTGGCGGTAGGTGCCAAAGGAGTGTTTCATTGCTTCGCCTTAAACTATAAACCTGCACTCTACCAAACACAAGATGTGATCAAATACAATATGAGAATTGATATTATCAAACAAAGATATATGAACCGACGGCTCCAACTACCTCTGTATAAGATTTGCAAATCTTATGTCGGGGGAGTTTGAAATGAGCAGTATGAGAGATTTCAAGTACTTTTTAGGTCTCCAAGTGACACAGTCTTATGAGGGATCTTTATCTCTCATAGCAAGTGTTGGAACCCATGGTTCACATCTCTTTAGTTAGACAATATTAAATCCAAAGTTGTATTTTAACATACTTCGGTTGGGTATAGTGTGCTGCTTTACTAGTAAGAAGAACCATATTTCCAATGTCTATGACCTACCGCTGGGTTCTAGGACTACCTCCTGAACTAGCTATGTCGACTTAAGAGTTAAGAAAAGGATATTTTCTTTGTGACTTACCACAAGGCGCTAAGACTACCTTTCCACATTTGTCATGTTGATGATTGTCAAGTTGGTAGCATCCAGAAGGGCAGGTAGCATCGAGAAGAGTGATGGCACTGAGAAGAGAAGACTATCGAATCGCGCTAGCAACCATGTCGCGCTATCAAAGTGCAGCAAGAGAATACTTTAGGATCTTTTCCAAATTTAATGATGGACAGTTGTCAACAATGCATAAAAAGATGTACCGCTACGTAGTAACTTAGCGTCGACGGTAGCTTTCTTAAAATGTCTAGAAAAGCACACATTTCTTTTCCTGATGTGATAATAAGACGAGTCACATGATTGGGGTTCCATTGCCGCATCTATTACAGTGAACCAATATCTCCTAGCAAGGAAAAAAACTATCTCCCTCCCATTCGTGATTGAAGACCTCTAACGAGCCAAGTATACATTGTCCATCTACATTTGATAGTGTGAAAGAAGAACAATATTTAGAAGCATCGATTGCCAGCCGCTCTACAAAGGAAACTCTTTTTTAGGGAGTAATAGTTCCTAACATCTATTTATCTATCTACATTTTTCACTTTTCAAACTTTTGTGTGTGAGGAAAATCGATTGGGAAGGTTGTCGAAATCTGGGAAGGGTTCTATGGGAAATCGTCCTGGGAGGATGTCTAGATTGGGGGAGATCAAGTGGGATCTTGTTGTTAATTATTTAGTGAAAGTGGAGGGATGTACATCCTATTCGCGCGCCCTGCGTAGATATGAATGGCAGCTAGCCAGTTCGGCAAGTTATCTACAGGCTGATAGTACATTTATTAGTCTAAACTATTAGGGTATTTTTAGGTTTTTAATACACAAATCATGTCTTGTAAACTTATATGTTGACCTCCTTTTGTATATATTATTGCCACAAATGTTTTCTTTTCTTTTTGAATGTGTTCACAGATTTTGGATAAATGACCTAACAAGCCCCCCTAACACGCCCTCCCTGGGCATGTCACTAGGCGTATCACCCCGATCTCGAAGCCTGCTTCCGTAATTAATGATTTTCTGCTGCTACACGTCAACCCGTAAGTGACATGCACCCTACATGGAAGTGGCCGTGGGATGTGTATCACCTTTTCTTACGACCGATAGATTTCTTACCAATGATTTTGACGTGATGTGCCTAACACGCCCCCCTACACGGGCGTGTCGACCAATATTCAGAAGTAATCGTCATTCCCTCCGGAATCCAGTGCCTTAGGTTAATGCCATACTTGACATGCCCCCCTGACATGCCCTCCCCGGGCATGACAGGGGGGCGTGACCGATCCAAAAAATTTCTATAAATTCAAACCCCCATTATGTCCAAAAGAAGTTTTTGTGGGAGAGGGGAGGTGCTGTCCTTTTATTTCTTAAAGTTTTCTTGTGTTCTTCCTCTCTCTCTCTTTCTAATTTTAAGCTTTTTATAATTCTAGCTTAGTGTACCTCTTTTGTAATATCTTTTGTAAATGTTTTAGTAGCTTAATGTTAATCCTTGCATAGGTTTCATTTCCATGCAATTGTAATATTTTATTTCAAGTTGTAGCTCTCTTTTAACATTAATAAAGTGCCTTTTTTCTTTGTTTTCTTAATGTTCCTCTACCCATCTCTCTTCCTCCACTTCTCCATGATTAACTAATCCTCCTTATACTTGATCTTTATGATATGAGGTTCGAGTTGATTAAGTTATAATGGTTTAAGTTTATATTTTCTTTTTAGGGTTCAGGCCTTCGATTTACTCTTGATTATTCATTCTTGGAGTAATATCATCGATATATAAGTTCCATCTTTGTTTTTTACTTTTAGCTATCCGATGTCCTCGTAGTGTGAAGTTAACAATCAAGAGTAAAGAGTGTTGCACGCACCTCTCGAGAGAGGAAGACGTTAAATCTACTGGATAGGAGTGAAATCCAATAGTGGGGTTCACCGCGTAAAGCGAGCATTAGGTATCCGATTTGGAGGAGAGATCGGTCGGACCTTCCTAAACTCAGTTGGGCATGACTTAGTGAGAAGCGTGTTAAAGATTTAGGAACCTCCAAGGTCAAGGAACTTTACCTTATTAAGTTAGGGTTTATTATCGCATTTTTAATCAACTTTTTCCTAGTTGATTCTCGATCATGTGCTTTTCTTTTCATCATTTCAACCCTTCATTGTAATCGCTTTTAGTAGATCATTATTTAACTGCAAGTAGTTCTCTTTTTAGCGCAAATATTTCTTTTCTTAATTGCGATTAGTTTTATTTTAACAAACCCTAAAACAATCCTTCGATAAGATAATAGTTTTCTTGTGAGTAAGATTACTCAACAGTTCCCGGATTTTAATACGTCACTTGTGTACCCTATCTGCAATTTGATAGGTGTACTTGCCTACATGGATTTCTAGTTTGGTTCTTATTCTCCTCATGATTAGTAGACACCAAGTTTTTGCGTCGTTGCCGGGGAGAGACTTTTGTTGATAATTCGAAATCCCGAACATATTAATCTTATCATTCTCTTTCTCTCCCTCTTTCTTAAAAATTATAAAATTCAAAAAACATATCAACGCTCTTAATAGAAACCCGAATCATAATTTTTCTATACCACCTAACTCTCTCGAAAAGGGAAATGTGGCTTAAATACAACTATCTTGGCTAGTACCTTGTGAACCCTTCATCGGGTAGCCCTTGGGAAATTCGGGAGTTAAAACATTAAAAAAAATCTATTTCAAAAATTTTTAATTTTTTTCTAGTTTTTTTGTCTCTTCCTTTATCTTCTCTTCTTCTAGTGCATGACTCACAGAAATCCATCGATTATTTTGGTCTTGGACCATGAAATTGAGCTTGCTCTCCGGATAAGATCGCGATTTCAAGGCCCTAGTCTCCAAATACCGGTTGAGGATTCCGAGTCATTTTCTACCTTTAGAATAGAAGAACCCAATATAGAGGAAGCCCTGCATATGCCTATGTCCTATTATACAAGGCCGAATCTAGATCGTACAGAATCATGAATAGTTCACCCTACTATAGCTAATAATAACACCAAACTGAAGCCTAGCATAATTCAAATGGTGCAGCAGTATGTGCAATATGACAAACATCAAGATAAAGACCCGAATGTGCACATCGCTAGCTTTCTTGAGATTTGTGACACCTTAAAAATCAATGGTGTTACAAAGGATTCTATAAGGCTAAGATTCTTCTCCTTCTCCCTTAGAACCAAAGCTAAATAGTGGTTGATGACTCGTCCAAGAGGGAGCATCACCAC
Source organism: Platanthera zijinensis (assembly GCA_039513925.1). Lineage (NCBI taxonomy): Eukaryota > Viridiplantae > Streptophyta > Magnoliopsida > Asparagales > Orchidaceae > Platanthera > Platanthera zijinensis. The sequence goes on from CM077081.1 coordinate 202,387,799, forward strand.
TTGGGATCAACTAATCGAAAAATTTCTAACGAAGTATTTTCCGCCAGCTAAAACTGCAAAACTTAGGAAAGATATTATTTCCTTTGGTCAAATAGATTCTGAATCTCTATATGAAACCTTGGAAATATTTAAAGAACTCTTAAGATGATGCCCCCATCATGCACTGCATGTATAGTTACAAGTGCAGATGTTTGATAACAGGCTAAATAAAAATACAAAGAAATGATAGACGCAGCTTCCGGTGGTACATTAAACCACAAAACACCGGAATCAGCTCTTGAGCTTTTCGAGGACATGTCCATGAACACATATTAGTAGAATATGCCTAGACCTCTCCCAAACAAACCTGTAGGTATATTTGAAGTAGACAACATCTCCCAGCTGACCCTACAAGTGGAAATACTAAGCAAAAAAATAATAGATATGTCTGATGCCTCTGCCCTTGAGGTATTAAAATTTGCAACTGCTGTCCCCGAATAAATAGATTATTTTAAGAATATGCCTAGGATTGCTTTTAATAATTTTTCTACTGCAAATTTTCCTATGTCGGGCTTTGCTTTTCTAAATTGTTATAATCCCTCTTTACGAAACCACCCAAATTTCTCGTGGAATAACCCTTCGAACGCGATGCGCCCGCCACCACAAAATTATTTTTCTGCACAACCTCCACCTCTTCAAAATTATATAAAACCTCCAAGCTTGGAGGAAATTTTTTCAAAATATATGAATGTTAATGACGCGACAATAAGAAGCCTTGCCAGAACCGTTAAAAGTCTAAATAATCAAGTAGGACAACTAACTAAAATTATATCTGAGCGACCCGCCAGGTCTCTTCCTTCTAATACTGAGCCCAATCCGAGAGATCAAGCGAAAGTTATAACTCTTTGGAATGGGAAGCAAGTTTTTGGTATGGTTAGCGAATAGCCCGAGGCAAGCTCCGCCCCCGTTTTGAAGATTCCACCATCTGCTTAAAAAGAATTTATCACTCTGCTCTCTGCTTTAGGAAAAAGATCTCGCTCCACTACCCATTTTTAAAAATGATCCAACTCTACCATACCCTTCCCAACTTAACAAACTGCGTCTTGATGATCTGTATACCCACTTCTTAGAAATGGTTGAGAAAATCCACATAAATCTACCCTTCCCTGAAGCGATTTCTCAAATACCGAAGTACGCTAAGTACCTAAAGGACCTCTTGACTAATATGAAGAAGTTATAGAACTTATCACACATAAAATTAAACTCCGAGTTCTCTACTGCCTTGACAAACGGTTTATCAAAGAAGATAAGTGATCCGGGTAGTTTTTCGATACTGTGTGTCTTTGGTGATCTCTTTGTCAAGCATGCATTTGTCGATTTAGGTGCAGGTATTAACCTAATGCCCTTCTCATTATTTAAGAAGTTAGGAATTGGTATCCTCAACCAAACACGTATGAGTATAATCCTAGCCGATATATCCATTAAGTACCCATCAGGAATAGTGGAGGATGTTCTAGTCAATGTTGATAAAATAATCTTCCCGATTGATTTCGTCATATTGGACATCGAAAAAGATGCCGAGGTTCCAATGATCCTTGGACAACCTATCCTTTCCACCTCCCAAGCAACCATTTACGTAAGAAATGACAAGCTCTCCCTACGAGTATGCGACGATGAAGTGACCTTCTCTATTACCCCTTCGATGAAAAATTCCCTGGAGAATGACTACTCATTTTTCTTCTTAGATACTTAGAGTGCTTAATCTTCCTACAACATTTCTGAAGATGAATTTTATGATATTTGTTCTTCCACCACTTTTCCTACTGAAAGTCTGCAAGAAACTGTCGTGGTCATTGATTCACCCCCTCTAGTTTTTTGTATAAGTTAAAAGTCTATGAAGAAATTATTTTTGAAAAAGAAAGAACATCCAAAACATCTTATGAAGAACCCCCAACCCTATAATTAAAAGAACGTCCTGAACATCTCAAGTATGCCTTCCTTGAAAAAGATTCCAAAATGCCAGTGTTAGTTTCGTCCTACCAAACTGAGTTACAAAATGACATACTCCTTCTAGTTTTATGAAAACATCGTCGATCCATCGCCTGACAGATATCTGATATCAAGGGCATAAGCCCATCTTTTTATACCCATAAAATCTTAATCGAAGATAATTCACGTAACACCATCCAACCTCAATGCCATATAAATCCGAACATGAAAGAAGTCGTAAAAGGTGAGGTTATGTAACTCCTAGACACAGGAATTATCTATCCTATTTCAGATAGTAAGTGGGTTAGCCATGTTCAGGTATTGTCGAAAAAGGGAGGGATAACTATAGTTTTGAATGAAAATAATGATTTAATCCCGACACGGATAATGACGGGGTGGCGAATGTGTATTGACTATCATAAGTTAAATGGCGCCACCCGTAAGTACCACTTTCCCTTGTCGTTCATCGATCAAATCTTAGAGCGATTATCCAACCATAGCTTTTATAATTTTCTCGATGGCCTCTTGGGGTATTTTCAAATCCATATCTCACCTGAGGACTAGGAGAAAACTACATTTACTTGCTTTTTCGGCATCTTCGCTTACCGAAGAATTCCATTCAAGTTATGCAATGTGCCAGCTACATTCCAAAGTGGTATGCTAGCCAACTTTGACAAATGCATAGAAAGTATTAGGGAGGTATTTATGGATGATTTCTCCGTGTTCGGTGATGCCTTCGATAGTTGCTTAGAAAACTTACAAAAAGTCTTAGAAAACTGCAAATAAACTAATGTCGCCCTAAATTGTGAAAAATGCCATTTTATGGTGAAGGAGGGGTTAGTTTTAGGACACAAGATTTATTCTCGAGGGATTGAAGTAGATATCGCTAAGATAGAATTAATTGAAAAGTGGTCGCCACCTACGAATGTTAAAGCTCTAAGAAGTTTGTTAGGTCAAGCTAGCTTTTCCTGCCGTTTCATAAAACACTTCTCCAAAATCTCCAAAGCCCTTACTCAAATCTTAGAAAAAGACGCCCCATTTGTTTTTGATGACCTTTATCTATCTTCTTTTTAAATAATTAAAGATAAATTAATTAATGCTCCAATTATGATTGCTTTAGTGTGGGACCTTCCCTTTGAGATAATGTGCGATGCAAGTAGTTTCGCGGTGGGAGCTGTATTAGGTCAACTGATATCTAAAAACATTCAACCGCTTTATTACGCTAGTAAAACACTCACATCTGCACAAGAAAACTACACCACGACAGAGAAGGAGCTCCCTGCTATTGTCTTTGCCTTCAATAAATTTTTGCCATATATTACGCTTTCCAAAATTATAGTTTTCACGGACAACTCGGACCTCAAGTAATTACTTGCTAACACAGATGCCAAGCTGCGCCTTATACGCTGGGTCTTACTCCTCCAGGAGTTTGACTTAGAAATCCGCGATAACAGGGGGCCGAGAATTTGGCCGCCGATCATCTCTCTCGCCTAGATAATCCTTATAAAGAAAATTTAGATGAAAAAATGTTTAATGATTTCTTCCTAGATGAAAAGCTATTTTCTATTAAAACTTCTCCTTCCCCTAGTTTGCAAACATTTCCAACTATTTAGTGGCTCGTGACCTCCAGAAGGAGTTTTCCTCTCAACAAAATAAGAAATTTTTTTCAGAGTTGAAGAACTATTTTTTGGAGAACCCGCATCTTTTCCGAGTTTGTGCGGACCAGGTAATAAGGAGATGTTTTTCTTTTGGAGATGGACAGGATATTCTAAAACACTTACATGAACGTCCGACTGATGGTCACTATCAAGCTGCTCGCACCGCTCACAAAGTGCTTTGCGCAGGCTTTTCCTTACATAGCCTCTTTAAAGACACACAAACTTTTGTGAGTAGGTGTGATAGTTTCCAACGGTCGGGCAATATTTCTAATAAAAATGAAAATGACACAAAAATATTTCCTCGAGAATGAATTTTTCGACCTCTGGGGATTTGATTTTGCTGGCAACCTTCATTCTAGCTTCAGAAACAAATACATCTTAGTTGTTGTAGATAATGTTTCACATTGGGCTGAGACCCAAGCTCTTCCTACTAATGACTCCCGAGTTGTAATTAGTTTCTTAAAATAATAATTTTCTCGATTCGGTACTGCACGAGCCATCGTTAGTGATAGGGGTTAACATTTCTGTAACGCGCAGTTTTCTAAAACTCTTATAAAATATGGGGTTACGCATAAGATTTCAACTGCCTACCACCCCCAAACTAACGGACAAGTCGAAGTAGTGAACAGAGAAAAAAAATGTATTTTAGAAAAGACTGTTTCCACTTCTATAAAAGACTGGTCAACCAAATTAAATGATGCTCTATGGGCCTATCGAACATCGTACAAAACTGCCATCGGATGTGTTCTATATCGATTGGTTTATGCAAAATCGTGCCATTTACCCGTAGAATTAGAATACCGTGCTTTTTGGGCCTTAAGGTTTTTAAATTTAGATCACCACTCTGTCGACGATTTTAAAAAATTTCAACTTAACGAACTCGACGAGTGGCTCTCTTACGCATAAAAAAATAACAAATTTTATAAAGAGCGGATGAAACGTTTTCACGACAAACACTAAAGGCACCCAAAACCTTCAAACTTGGCAACCAAGTTATTTTATACAATTCACGTTTATGTTTATTTCCTGGTAAACTAAAGTCACGATTGTCTGGGTCATTTTCTGTTAAAGAAGTTTTTCTGTATGGCACTGTTTTAATTTCAAATACTGAAAAGGGTGATTTCAAAGTGAATGAGCAATGTTTGAAATTATATATCTCTGGTGATAATGATGTCAGTCCGAATAATATTAAGTTCTTCTACACGAACTTTAACTAGCTTAAGACTAATTTTTTGGTTAAAAACCTTAATTATTATTTTGGACAATAATCTTTTTGGACTATATTATTTTGTTGAGTCGAGCTCAAATGACATTTTAAACCTAGAGCGCTCTTTGGAGGCAGCCCAAATTATTTTTCCATTTTCTTTATTTTATACTTTTTGCCTCGGACGGCTCCGACAAGTTGAAGCTTTTGTAATCGCTTTCCACAATACTGCTGAATCCATCACGAAGTCAAATGATGAAATTTCAAGAAGTTCCAATGTGCAACCATGGGGGAGCGACAACAATCAACATTCGAGACGCATAAATCCGGGAAAGTACCTATTTTTCAATTCTATACTTTTATTTCTGTTTTAATTTCACTCTCTCCTTCCTTCCTTTCTCTATTGAGGAAAATGTCCATTTTATGCTATGGGGAGGATTTCCTCCTTCTCTTATCTTTATTTTGTTTCCTTTAAAAAATCAAAATAAAAAAATTATTTTTTATACATCTTAAAAATCCCAAAAAAGAAAATATCTTATAAAAAAAATAAAGAATATTTCAAAATAAAAAATATATATATATATATATTTTTTATTTATTTATACCTTAATAGTTTAAACGAATTTTTGTATTTCAATAGTACCCCTTGATTTTTGTTTTGTTTTTTTTTCAATATTCCCTATAACAACTTAGCTAATTATGATATTTCTAATCGTTCTTTTTAATTATGTTTCACAAGTAAAATGTTTGTCTTTCTAATTCACGGTAGCATGTTAATGTGAAACATTTTTCTAAAACTCTCATTTTTATTATGGTTTTCATTCTTTATTTTCTCTACTTTCTTAAAAATGTTTCATCCACTATTTTCCTTTTTATTTTTTGATAATTTTTGTAATGTCAACTATTGATTAGCGTAGTAGATGTGAATGATCCAAGTCGCTTATTATTTCTAATTTCAAGATAATTTCATTAGTCACATTTATTATCTTGGGTTTGCTTTTTGAAAATTTTCAAATCTGATGCTCTAGACAAATTTAGAAGAATGAAAATTATTTAGGCCGTTTTTGTTTTCATTTGAGCCTTCTTACCAACATAAAATTTTTTTATCCCTAGTTAATGACTTTTGAGCTTTTTCCAATTTCAATTGATAGATCCACTTATCATTTCAATTTCACCAAAGCTAAATTTTTCCAACCTATCTAATCACACTAACCTTTTGAGTTTCATTAAAAATTTTCATGATTAGGATAGGGTTGTTTTGTGATATATTTGGAGAACTTTTTAAAAAAGTATGCTCAAAAAGAAGTGTTTACTTTTGTTTGGCCAATTTCAAAATCAAAAAAACAATTTATTTATGGCCTTTGTTTTGAAAAGAAAAAAAAGGAAAGAAAAAAAAATGGAAAAGAAAAAGAAAGAAAAATATTTTATTTTTGATGAAATTTTTGAAACTCTTTATTTTGGTTTAGTGTGATTTTAAAGCCTCCTTGTTTATCTTTGAATTCCACTCCTAATCATAATCCTAAAACAAACGTTTCGGTCCTAATAAGCCCCTTTGATTCATGTTTTTGAATTTTATTTATTAGTTAAGAAAAGTAGATTAGTAAAGTTTTGGATTTAAATTTAGATTTTTATTATTTGATTGATATAGTTATAATCTGTCTCTTGGATGTAGTAACAACTCAATGCGCTTTTTCATTTTGTTGCTTTGCTTAAATTTATTTAAAGAATTTTATTAAAATTTTTGATGATTTATTTTAGTTAGTAAAGTTTTTAAATTGTTAAACCATGCCTTAGTAATTGTTTTAGGATTATGTTTCACCTTTTCCCTACTTAGAATTTTGAATAGTACTTGTGTAAGCATAATTAGAACTTTTTGATTAGTCACTTTTATGTTAGCTAGTTTTTATATCTTTGCTTGGGGACAAACAAAGCTTAAGCTTGGGGGAATTTGATAGTACATTTTGTACTTTAAACAATTAGGGTATTTTCAAGTTTTTAATACATAAATAATGTCTTGTAAGCTTATATGTTTATCTCCTTTTTGTATATATTATAACCACTAATGTTTTCTTTACTTTTTGCAAGTTTTCGCAGCTTTCGGCCAAAATGACCTAACACGCCCCCCTGACACGCCCTCCATGGGCGTGTCACTAGGCATGTCACCACAATCCCGAAGCCTGCTACCACAATTAATGATTTTTCGTTGTTGCACGTCAACCAGTACGTGACATGCCCCCTACACGGGCGTGGCCCTTTGGCGTGTACCACCTTTTACGACATCTGAGGGATTTCCGACCAATGATTTTTATGTGACGTGCCTTTCACGACCCCCTACATGGGAGTGTCCCAGGGTGTATCCACTAATGTACAGAAGCAATAATCATTCCTGCCAAAATCTAGCACCCGAGGTCAACCCCATACTTGACACGCCTCGCTGACACGGCCTTCCCGGGCGTGATAGGGGGGCGTGACCGACCTTAAAAAAACTGTAAATTGAGACCCCCTTGTGTCTAGAAGAAGTTTTGGGGGAGAGGGGAGGTTCTACCCTTTTATTTCTTGAAGTTTTGTGTGTGTTCTTCCTCTCTGTCTTTCTCATTTTAAGCTTTTCTTAATTATAGCTTAGTGTACCTCTTTTGTAATAGCTTTTGTAATTATTTTAGTAGCTTTATGTTAATGTGAAAGTGAGGGTTAGATCTAATATACTCTAGAGGGGGGGTGAATAGAGTATATCTGGTGATTAAAACTTTTAGCTGAACAATAAATCTTGTTTCGAAACTAAGATGTTGTATCACAACACAGTAGATAAAATAAATGAAAATCATAGAATCCTAACTAGCACAGGCATAGTAAGAACAAAAGAAAAAGGCAACCAGACAGAACAAGAATTTTTTAGTGGTTCCTAAACCTGGGTACATCCACTCTTCTACCACCCTGATAGGAATCCACTCAGGTTTTTGTTCAGGTGACTGCCACCAATGATATTTTTGTAAGGTGCTCAAAAACCAAATCTCAAGTCTTTTGGTTAAGAGACATGTAACCAGGAATCACTTTTGAAGGGAGTAGAGAATCTTTTATACAGTGGGGGGATGAGAGATTTATTATGTCTTCTCTTTCTCAATATAAAACTGAGAAGACTCTTATGGATCTGATGTTAGCAAGGGCTCCCCCTGAGATAATAAATTGGTGCAGGATGTTGGAGCTTTGCTTCAGGGTGATAGGCCTTCAGGTTTTATCTTTGACCAGAAGATCTCCAGGAACTTCTTTGACTGATGCAATAGTTGTTATCCTTTGAAGATTCCTGAGATGATGAAAGAAGAAGAAGACTCTTGATTTTGAATGGTTGTTCTTCTTTTTTCAGATTGTTGTTTTCATTCTAGTCTAATCATTCTTTCTTTCTATCACTTTGTTGTCGAGAGAGCAGGAGTAGAGAGAATGCTTGTTGTGAAACAATGATGTTCTACTCTTCCTGACTGGTTTTCTGTGTATCTGTATCAGTAGTATATCGTCTAATATATTCCAGGGAGCAGAAGAATCTATCTTCTTATCTTTTTGATATAAACATCCATTTGAATTTTGAAATTCTTTCTGCATTCAATCCTGACGGCCAGAGAATATTTTGCATTGATTGATTTCCCCAACTGTCCCTTTGGAAAATGGCAGGCAATAATCATGATGAAGACCATAATTAATGCTCTTGTCTAACGGTAATATTCAGAGAATATTAGAGAATTAATAACTCAGGAATCACTGCAATTTAATAGGAACAGAAAAGGGAAACAACAAAGTCTGGATTTATTGACTTGAGTCTATAGTATGTCGAACTGAGCCCCAAATTCGTCGAGCTGAGCTCCAAGTTCGTCGACCTCAGAATGGCTGACTGCTGCTTGACAACTTTTCTTTTCTGTGCACCAAGATCATCGATCAGATGTCCAAGATCGTCGACCAGAGACCTGAGAACTTAGATCGTCTAGCTAAGTTCCAAGATCGTCGACCTAAGTATTAATTCTGGAGTTACACTATTTTCTGGTGCTGTGTGTTGAAACATAATTTTGGCGTTGAGTGTGATGTTCTCTGGCGTTGAGTGTTGAATCGACATTCTGGCATTGAGTGTCAAGACATTATCTGGCATAGAGTGTCGAGAAATGATCTGGAGTTCATTGAACATAGAACAGGGAACAGAGAACAGAGTTCGTCGAGCTGAGCACGACTTTCGTCGACCTGTGATCGACAAACGTAGAACTCTTTTTCTTTCTCTAAGTCTTGAGTCTCTGGCAGTGTTGGAGGCTGGTCCTTTGTATTGTTGACTCTAAGGACTTGACCTAGACTCGAGAACACAACCATGACCCTGGTCTATACATGTTGGGTCCTATCCTAACTTAGTGAACATTGCCCAAATCCAACTAGGGATCCAACAATCTCCCCCTATTTGGGTGAGGTCACTAATTACAGACTCAATAAAAAGAAATGTACAAAGCAAGAACACAATATATATCCGGCAAAGAATTAAACAATAAGTATGCAGCAGATATATTTACATAGTTAGCTTTGTAACATAAAATATAGTTTATCAAAAATATACCACTAATATATAACAATTCAGGTTCTAGTTCTTTTATTTCTTCTCCTTTGGTTTTGCTACTTTGCTCTTGTCCCCAGGCTGAGTAAAGATGATTTCCCTGTTAGGATTAGTAGCAACTTTCTTTGACATGTACATATCTGCTTCTCCAATCACTGTCAGGGTGGAGGTTCTGGGTACTAGAGCCTCTGGGTGTATTGCCATATATTCTGCAGAATTAAACACTCTCTTGCTTACTTGAAGTCTATTCAGCTTTTTCTCTCTGTATAAAGACATATTAGTAAATTTAATTGGATCTTATCCTTCTTCTCTAGCCTTCTTAATTTGTGACAGACCAATAAACTCTTAGATCCTAGCCATCCTAAAGTTGGGATCAACATCCTCACTTACAGATGATTGATCATCTTGAGGGGGTAGCAGGGTAACAGGCCTGAATTGAGTGGACTGTGCTTGGAAATTTGTTGCTATTTGGCTTTCATCACTCTGAGTGTATAGAGATTTAGGAGGAGGAGCTTCACTGAACTTCCCTTTAGGCTTATAAGATTCACTATGTCTTCTGGGTTGATGTTGAGGAGCTTGATATTGAGGAGGAGAAAATGAAGGCTTTTGGTAAACTATTTCCTTTATCTGCTCAGCTAAACTTGTATTTCTCTACTACTGACTGCCACCTTGAAATTTATGTATGGATGACATTTCTCGCCTTTGATATGTTCTGGTGAATGATGTAGGCTTGGAAGATACATCTTAACTTTGAGTAGTGGCTTCTGAGGCACCAGCAGTAAGAGGAGGAGGAGGAGGAGGACCTCTCTTGAATTTTTGTTGGGGAGGAGAATATCTTCTGCTCTTCTTCCTTGCCTTTTATTCATTTTTAGACAGTCACATCCAAGCTGACATCCCTTTGTATGAAGTTATGTTTTGTAGAAAATAATAGGGAGTGTCATTTTCTGGATTGGGTTTTGGGCCAGATGGTGGAGGAGCTTTCCTTTTCTTTGAAACTCTCTTCTTCTTAGGGTCCTCATTAGAATCATCATCATGATCATTATCTGATTTTTGTGGATTATCATACATTTCATCAATTTGTCTTATTGTATCATTGGAAGTTTCTTTACTACCTGGAGTAGGGACAACTTCAGCATAGACTGCTTCAGTTTCCATAGTAATGTCTTGAGCTATATTATCATCTAGATTGGGGAGAGGGATATCATCCATAACATAGGATGGCCCAGGAGAGCTAGATGTCTGATCATAAGACTTATTTGTTGGAGGAGCTGTCAAACTTATCTTTATAGTATCTAACATCTCTGAGCAGGCAGGAGAGGTATAGTACACTATGGCTTTAAATGATAGAATGGGGAAAGAAAGACAGAAATAAATATATGACCCAAATACTTTTAGCAAAGATGCTAGATTCACTTTGGGATTAATGATATAAACCCTTCCAGGAAGAATCTCTGGCAAAGATGTTGTTTCTGCATCATCTGTTTCCATATAAGATTCAAGAATATTCATGAAGTCTGTTTCCATATCAGCAACTGTTCCTGCTGCTGGTACTGCTGTTTGTTCTGCTAGTGCAACTGCGGCTGCTTCGTCATTGAGTATCTCCCCCTGTGTGGGTTTAGTAGTAATTGAAGCCAGGCCCCTTTCTGAAGAGGGAGAAGTAGTGAGAGTAAAAACTTGGGCAGTAAGGATGGAAATGGATACAGCAAGAGGGGAAATTGCCTCTGCTATGATGGTTTTGAGGAGTGGTTTGAGGAGTTCAAGGAGAGGTTGTTTGATGGAGGGGTCTAAGATTGTAGAGGCCGAGGTTGTGGCAGGAGGTGGTCGAATGGGATAGAGGTGGTGATAGAAGTGTTTCGTGGAGTGAGAGGTGGAGAATCTAGCATATGAATGTCTTGTGAGGTTCATTTGGAGGAGAAGGAGTATTTAAGGGGGAAGATAGAAAATTGAATGTGGGGAGGGATGACAGGTTGGATAGGGGAATGCCATCCAGGTATGATGGAAGAGGAGATTGAGGTGGTGTTGGCAGGGATGTATCAAGTTGAGGGGAAGGTGTAGATGAGGGAATATGGGTTGGAGTTGAGGATTTGGAGATGATGGAGGTGTGGGAGTAGAGACTGTAACTTGGGTGGAAGCTGGGGTTTGTTGAGTTACTGGATGTGTTGGAGTTTGGAGAGCTGGATACTATGGTGGGGCTAGAGTATTGGTGGATTGAATATTGTTTGATGGAAGCTCTTCAGAAGGGTGGGAAGTGGATGGTGCAGCCCGTGTACTATCAGAAGTTCTGGTGGAAGAGGAAGGAGCCTTGTTTGGCTTAGTGATTGTCCTCTCCCACTTGCTAAATAGAGCATATGTGAGTCTCTTGCTAGCATTAATGAATATGGTCGGGGAGACCAGTGATTCAGCAGCCTTTTCCTTAAGGAAGATCCCTAGGACCCTTCCAAAACAAACCTCCTTTATGTTATTTTTCTTTTTAATCAGATCAAAAAATATTTGTGCCCAGTTCACTGTCTTTTTATTGACTATGGCGCACATGACCAGAAACTAAGGCCTAGTTATGTATTTATGTGCGGTGTGCTTCACTAGCAACACCTTCCCAACAATATCTGTGAGAAATTTTTAATCGGCAGACAGATGTTTCTTGAGCAACTTATTAGGGGTTTGTCCCGAATACCCCATCATGTTAAGCATCATATCGAACTCCTCCGAATCTATCTCTAGTTCTTTATCACCATAACTCAATCCAAAAATTGCAATTAAAATATCGGGGTAAGAGAGACAGCGTTACCCGCGATTGTTCTAGTCATCGTATTCTCCTCTGTAGTCACTATATTAACCCATTCCCTAATCTCGGTTCCTGATATTTTGATGTGAGTAGAAAGCAGAGTCTTCAGCTATTGGTCTTCGAGCAATTGTAGAATACTCAGAAAGATTGGATCGGAGTACTGGGAAGATTCGAAGTCAAAATGGAATCCAGTATCAAACTTCATTGCTGCAAGAGTTCCTGCTTGAATTTCAATGAGAGCACCTACAAAGGAAAATGAGGATCAAGTGCAAGAGAACTGAAAGTGCGGGACGGAGGTCGAAGAAAACCTAAATATATGGTTTTCCGGAATATGAAATGACAAACTCCGTTCCACTAAAAGAAATAATTCTTCGATCTGAGGTCGACGAAATATTTGTAGTTAAACAATTCATCGATCTAAGTCTGAAGGGCCGAAGACATTTTGCCGACCTCCGTTCGATGAAAGTTTTTTGAAGGAGGTTCGTCGATCTCAGGTCGACAAAACGAACTTTACTAATAGGGAGTTCGTCGATCTTAGATCGACGAAATCTGAAGAGTTCTTTGAGTGCAGACAGAAACTAAACTAAGTCTTCTCCATCCATCATTCCATGCTGATTTACAAAGAATAAGTGATTTCTTTCATCCAAAGGTTTTGTGAATATGTCAGCTTTTTGCAAATCAGTGTTGATATAGACAAGTTTAATTTTGTTTTGTCTATACACTCTCTAATAAATGATGCCTAATGAGTATATGTTTAGTCCTACTATGATGGACTTGATTTTGTGCTATGGCAATAGCACTTATGTTATCACATAGTAGAGTTGAATTATTTAAGTTGAACCCATAGTCCAGGAGTTGGTTTTGAATCCACAGCATCTAGGAACATCAACTACAAGTTGCAATATATTCTGCTTCAGCAGTTGATGTGGACACAGATGATTGCTTCTTGCAAAACCAGGATACTAATCTCATACCAAGGAACTGGCAAGTTCCTGAGGTACTCTTTCTGTCCACTCTGCATCCAGCAAAGTCAGCATCTGAGTATCGAGTTAACTCAAACTCTGACTCAGTAGGATACTAGAGACCTAGACTAGGACAACCCTTTATATATCTTAAAATCCTTTTTAGAAAAATAAGATGAGATTCTTTAGGGTTCACCTGGAACCTTGCACAAAGGCATGTGGCAAACATAATATTAGGCCTGCTAGCTGTAAGGTATAGTAGGGACCCAATAATGCCCCTATATAATTTCTGATCCACAGGTTTCCCATGTGCATCAAAGTCTATTACAACATTTGTAGCCATAGGTGTTTTCTTTGCTGAGGCATCAGCCATCCCAAACTTTTTAATAAGCTCTTTAGAATATTTAGCCTGGGAATTGAAGATGCCATCAGGGAGCTGCTTCACTTGGAGACAAAGGAAGTCGGATAGCTCACCCATGCTACTCATCTAAAATTTTGAATGCATGAGGTCAGAGAACCTCTTGCATAATTTGGATCAGTAGACCCAAATATAATGTCATCCAAATATATTTGCACTAATAAGGTTTGATCCTTATGATGTCTAGTGAACAATATTTTATCTACAATGCCTCTAATAAACTTATGCTCTATCAAAACGCTAGCTAAAGTCTTATACCAAGCTCTTGGAGCTTGCTTTAGACCATATAGGGCTTTATGCAACTTAATGATATGATAGGGATGGGTTGAAGAGATGAAACCTGGAGGTTGTTCAACATAGACTTCTTCCTTTAGTACTCCATTAAGAAAGGCACTCTTCACATCAATCTGATAGACTTTAAACTTCTTGTGGGTAGCATAAGCAAGAAATATTCGTATTGCCTCTAATCTGGCAACTGGTTCAAATGTTTGGTAATAGTCTATTCCCTCTTCTTGCCTATAACCTTGAGGAACAAGCCTAGCCTTGTTCCTAACAATCACACCTTGGGCATCCTGCTTGTTTATGTATACCCATTTGGTTCCAATGACTGGGTAATCTTGGGGTCTTGGAACCAAATCCCAAACTCTACATCCCTCAAAATGGTTGAGCTCTTCTTGCATAGCCATGATCCAGCGGGGATCTTGCTCAGCATCTTTTATGGTTTGAGGTTCAACTTGAGAGAGAAAATAGGCATGCATCAAGTCTTGATTGAGTTGATGCCTTGTCTATACTCCTATTGTTATGTCTCCAATCACTTGGGATCTGTGGTGATCCCTTAGTGTGACAAGGTCAGTAGGTGGAGTTGGTTCAGCAACAGCAGTGGATTTAATTCCTCCTATGGAATTATGTTTGATGTTAGTTGAAGTTTAGTTACTTCTGTGCTTTCTTCTTCACTTTGTTCTTCATCTTGTGGAGAGAGATGTGTTTGATCCTCTTTGGAGAGGCTTAGACCATCTAAGTTTTCACACAAGTGAGGTACCTACAGAGGGTTATTGGTAGAAATTTCTTTCTCCTTGCATGACATGTTAGTTTCATCAAATATCACATGAACAGACTCTTTAATTTTCAGGGATGATTTATTAAATACCCTATAAGCTTTGCTTACTTGGAATATCCTAGAAAATTCCATCTTCAGGCTTAGCTTCAAACTTTATAATATATCTCTTGTCATTATTATGTATATGACAAATATAGCGAAATACTTTAAAATATGTTATTTTAGGTTTCTTTCCTTTAATAAATTCATAGGGAGTCCTATTCTCTAGCTTATGTATCAGGCTTCTGTACAATACATAGTTTGATGTGCTTACAACCTATACCCAAAAGGATAGGGGCATGTAAGCATCTGCAAGCAATGTTCTTGCAGCTTCAATTAGTGTCCTATTTTTCCTTTAATTTACCCCATTCTATTGGGGCATTCTAGGAACTGAGAAACAGTACTTGATACCTTCCTTCTCACAGAACTCATGCATAAGAAGAGACTAAAACTCTATACCATGATCACTTCTGATCAATGCAACATGAGTAGAGTACTCAATCTGTATGGTCCTGAGAAAATCTGAAAGAACCTTAAAGGTATCTGACTTAGATCTCAGAATGAACACCTAAGTGAACCTTGAGAAGTCATCCACAATGACTAGAGTGTAGGATTTCCCTCCCAGGCTTTGTAAGGCTATGGGTCCAAAAAGATCCATGTGCAGCAAGTACAAGATCCTATGTGAATCCCGTTTATTTACTGATTTAAAACTAGATTTAGTTTGCTTGCCTAGTTGACAAGCCCTGCGAAGGGCTTCCTTCTTATAGGGGTCATATGGTAAATCTCTCACAAGGTTGTCTTTAGATAGCCTAGCAATGTTTTTCATATTAACATTCCATAGTCTTTTATACCATAAATCATTCTGATTACTTATAATATTAAGTAGCCAGATATCTGAATTGGCAGATAGAAAATTAACTATATATTTGTTTCCTTGTCTATTCCCCATTAAAACAGTTTGTTTTTCTTTATTAGAAATAATACAGGAAGTTGTGTTGAAGTGTACCTGATAACCTTCATCACATAATTGACTTATGGAGATGAGTTTATGCTTGAGTCCTCTTACATAGGTTACCTTGTTGAATATGACTGCACCAATCCTTATTTGTCCATAGCCTTTAGATTGCCCACACTTTGAGTCTCCCAAGATTACCTTTGGTCCAAGCTTGGGCTGATAGTTGAGTAGACTTCCCTTGTTCCCAGTCATATGCTTTGAGCAACCACTATCAAGATACCATACTTGATTCTCACCTAGACAGCTCTTCATATGCAAATAAAACAGTTAGTTTTTCATGAGCCAGGTAACCTTGGGTCCTGTTTGATTTATATAGCTGTAACTGGAATTATAGGAGCATTCAGGTTGATTTTTGTAACCTTTTGGATGATATCTTCTTGGTGGTATTATCCATTGACTAAAAGGATTAATGTTACTTCTAGATTTTAGGTTTCTGTTGTTAAGATCTGGGATCGACAATCTCTGGTTGGATCGTCGACCTGAGCTCGACGATGTTGGATGAGATCGTCTATCTCTGCTCGAAGAATGAAGGTATTCATTCTTGGGGCACCAAAATCGTCGATCTCTGGTCGACAAACCATACTGATATCATCGATCGTAGATCAAAGATTGATTATTGCTGAAGTTTGTGTTGAGAGATCGTCATTCTGAGGTCGATGATTTGTTTAGGTATCGTCGATCTGAGTTCGACGATAATTGCTGAACATTGTTATTTTTCTTATTCTTCTATTTTTTAAGTTTGTTCTTAGTTTAAATTTGTTTAAGGACTTCATTAACCTTATTGACTTGATCAATGTTTTTCTTGTGTTTATCAGATATAAAATTTACTGGTTTTGACAGGTAATTCTTCTAAATTAGAATTGGCTCACCGGATGAAGCTCCTAACTTAATCTATAGTTTTTAGTTCTTGTATTATGTGTGTTGGTTATATCTAGCAATTTTAAGCTCCTGCCATTTAATGTTTCTTCGAGCATTTTGGGTTTGCTAATTTTAGATTTTAGAAAAGCAATTTGTTCATTTGCAGATCTTAATTCAATAGTTAGGTTTATATTTTCTGAAGTGAGTTTATCTAGAGCATTTAATTTTTCTCTGAGAAGTTTGATTTCCTTCTCAGAGATTATCAAATCTAAGCATACATTTTTAAATTCAAATTTGAATTCATAGGATTTAAAGTCATAAGAGGCTAATACCTGATCTTTAGCTGATAGGCTTTCTTCATTGTCAGATTCATTTGTATCTAATCTTCTACTACTGGAATCAATTGCCATAAGGCAAACTTCTTTTGCCTTTGCCTCCTCTTCTTCTTCACTGAACCTTGAAGATGAAGATTCATCTTCAGTTTCACTCCAGCTTTCAGCCACAAACCCTCTATCCATCTTTTTATGCTTTCTGGAGGAGGGCTTTCTGTAATACTTGCTCCTAGAGTCCTTCTTTCTTCTCTTCTCCTTCTTCTGGTTCTCTGGACATCCTGAGAGAAAATGTCTAAGTTAATTGCAGCATAAAAAATACTACCTCGTTAGTAGGTGTCTTATCATACATGGGCTTATCATCCTTTCTGGATGATATCCTCCTGAAGTCCTTACTAGCCATCTTGTAGAATCTTCTGGATAACAGGCTCATCAGATCTTCATTTATAGATTGAGCCCCAGTCTCCTCAGTAGACTTGAATGCAAGGCCGTGCTCCTTCCTTACTGGTGGAGGTGTTATTTGCTTAGCTGCTTCCCTGGTCTTGATCAGCTGTTCATAGGACTTTAACTTTCCTAAAATAGATTCTGTGGAAATCTCATTTAGAATTCTGGCTTCCTTGATGGGCCAGATCCTTGAATTCCATGAGCTTGTGAAACACATTAGAATCTTATCATTACCCTCAGTGAGGTTGATGTCCTTGTCCAAGGTTTTGAGCTTATCTATGATTGAGCTTAACCTGTTGTACATATCAGCCACTGATTCTGCTTCCTCCTTCTTGAAGTTCTCCTATTAGGATATGAGATTTGATCTTTTGTCTTTTCTTTCATCAGCAGATCCAGCCACCATTTGATTCTGGGAATCCCAAATGTCCTTGGCTGATGAGCACTCAACCATCTTCTTGAAAATGTCATCTGACATTGTTTGGCCATATATATTAGTTGCCTTGGCATTAGCAATTTTGGCTTCTTTTGAGCCTCAGTCCACTCATGTGGTCGAACAACATTGTTGTTAGTTGATGCTGTTGATGTAAGTGCTGCAGGGGGACTTGTCAAAATGGAATTATAGATATCTTCATCAATGGAGTTCATATATAACTTTATTCTTGCCTTCAGTATGGCAAACTTATTCAGGTTGCACACTGGAGGTCTAGTGCTTGCATAATCTTTGTTCCGGGCTATGTTGTGTATGTGAATTTAATAGAAATATAAAGAGATATAACTTAGGATCTTTGGTTCAAGGGTTAACTTGTACAACCAAAAGAACTCCCCTCTGATACCAATTGAAAGTGAGGGTTATATCTAATATACTCTAGAGGGGGGTGAATATAGTATATCTGGTGATTAAAACTTTTTGTTGAATAATAAAACTTGTTTCTAAACTCAGATTTTGTATGACAGAACAGTAGATAAAACTAATGAAAATCAGAGAATCCTAACTAGTACAGGCACAACAAGAACAAAAGAAAAAGGCAACGAGACAACACAATAATTTTATAGTGGTTCCCCAACTTGAGTACATCAACTCTTCTACCACCCTGGTAGTAATCCACTCAGGGTTTTGTTCAGGTGACTGCCACCATTGAGCTTTTTGTAAGGTGCTCAAAAACCAAACGTCAAGTATTTTGGTTAGGAGACTTGCAACTAGGAATCACTTTTGAAGGGAGTAGAGAACCCTTTATACAGTGGTGGGATGAGAAATTGATTATGTCTTCTCTTTCTCAATATATAACTGAGAATACTCTTATGGATTTGATGTTAGCAAGGGCTCCCCTGATATAATAAATTGGTTCAGGAGGTTGGAGCTTTGCTTTAGGGTGATAGGCCTTCAGGCTTTATCTTTGACAAGAAGATCTACAGGAACTTCTTTGACTGATGTAATAGTTGTTATCCTTTGAAGATTCCTGAGATGATGACAGAAGAAGAAGACTCTTGATTTGGAATGGTTGTTCTTCTTCTTCAGATTGTTTTCCTTCTGGTCTAACAGTTCTTTCTTTCTATCACTTTGTTGTCGAGAGAGCAGGAGCAGAGAGAATGCTTGTTTGAGACAATGATTTTCTACTCTTCCTGACTGGTTTTCTGTGTATCTGTATCAGTAGTATATCGTCTAGTATATTCTAGGGAGCAGAAGAATCTATCTTGCTATCTTTTTTATATTAACATCCATTTGAATTTTGAAATTCTTTCGACATTCAATGTTGACGGCCAAAGAATATTTTTCATTGATTTATTTCCTCAACTGTCCCTTTGGAATATGGCAGGCAATAATCCTGATGAAGACCATAATTAATGCTCTTGTCTAACGGTAATATTCAAAGAATATTAGATCATTAATTACTCAGGAATCATTGTAATATTATAGGAACAGAAAAGGGAAACAACCAAGTCTGGATTTATCGACCTAAGTCCATAGTTTGTCGAGCTGAGCCCCAAGTTCGTCGAGCCGAGCTCCAAGTTTGTATACCTCAGAATGGCTGACTGCCGCTTGACAACTTTCCTATTCTATGCACCAAGATCATCGATCTGATGTCCAAGATCGTCGACCTGAGACCTGAGAACTGAGATCGTCTAGATGAGCTCCAAGATCGTCGACCTGAGTTTTGATTTTGGACTTAGACTGTTTTCTAGTACCGAGTGTTGAAACATCATTTTGGCATTGAGTGTGATGTTCTCTGGCGTTGAGTGTTGAATCAACATTCTGGCATTGAGTGTCGAGATATTATCTGGCGCTGAGTGTCGAGACATTATCTGGAGTTCATTGAACTGAGAATAGGGAACAAAGAACATAGTTCGTCGAGCAGAGCACGACTTTCGTCGACCTGAGATCGACGAATGTAGAACTCTTTTTCTAAGTCTTTAATTTTCTCTAATTCTTAAGTCTCTGGCAGAGTCTGAGGCTGGTCCTTTGTATTGTTGACTCTAAGGACTTGACCTAGACTCTAAGACACAACCATGACCCTGGTCTATACATGTTGGGTCATATTCTAACTTAGTGAACCTACCCAAATCCAACTAGGGATCCAACATAATGCTAGCTTAGGCTTCATTTCCATGTAGTTGTAATCTTTTATTTCAAGTTATAGCTCTCTTTTAACATTAATATAAAGTGCCCTTTTTCTTTGTTTTCTTAATATTCTTCTACCCATCTCCCTTCCTCCACTTCTCCATGATTAACTAATCCTCCTAGTACTCGATCTTGATGATCCAAGGTTTGAGTTGATTAAGTTATGATTCTTTAAGTTTACTTTTTCTTTTTAGGGTTTAGGCATTCGATTTACTCTTGATTATTCATGCTTGGAGTTATATCATCAATATATAATTTCCATCTTTGTTTTGACTCTTAGCTAGTCGAGAGGCTCATAGTTTGAAGTGAACACTCAAGATTAAAGAGAGTTGCACGCAGCCCTCGAGAGAGGCATCCATTAAATCTCTCGTATTGGAGTGAAATCCCATATTGGGGTTCACCGCTTAAAGCGAGCTTTAGTTCTTCGATTTGGACGAGAGTTCGGTCGGACCTTCCTAAACTAAGTTGGGAATGACTTTGAGAGAAGCGTATTCAAGCTTTAGGAACCTCCACGGTCAAGGACCTTTACCTCATTAAGTTATGGTGTATTATCGCATTTTTAATCAACTTTTGTCGAGGTTATTCTCGACAAGTGCTTTTCTATTTCATCGTTTCAACCCGTCATTGTAATCGCTTTTAGTAGCTCTTTATTTTACTACAAGTAGTTTTTTTTTGCGCAAATATTTCTTTTCTTAATTGCAATTAGTTTTCTTTTAACAAACCCTAAAACAATCCTTCGATTAGATAATAGTCTTCGTGTCAGTAAAATTACTCAACAGTTCCCGTATTTTAATACGACACTTGTGTCCCCTAGATACAATTTGATAGGTATACTTGTCTTAATGGATTGCTAGTTTGGTTCTTATTCTCTTTATGATTAGTAGACACCATATGCAGCGGGTTCCCAGAAGGTAATAGTGTGGTTAGCTTGGCTATTCACAGATTTCTCAAAGATTAGCGTGGTGCAGACTCGTATGGAGTTAGCTAAGTCTTGGTTGCGGATTACTCTGGATCTCGGGAGATAGACATGGTTTGTTACTTGGTCCTTCTCTTGTGGTGCGATTGGTGGAAACCGTGGAGTTTATCGGTTAGTGCAGACTGGTGCTAGTGTCTGACAGTTTGTGCAGATAGGCCCTTGTATCCGCTAGTGTTGTGTTTGCACAAGGGATGGATGGTGGTATGGACTTGGTCTGGATCTAGACCAAGGCTAGGTTGGCTCAATTTGGCAGGTCGCGCGGTGAGCATGAACTATTTTTTTGTCCGCTGAGTCCGTCAGTTATCAGCCTTGTGTGCGTTGTTTGTGGACTCAGGGTATACGTGCTGGAGTAGTGTCCACAGGTGCGTTTAGAGAAGAGCTGTGTTTGTAGGTGTACGGACTGGGGAATTATCTGCAGTTTCTGCCTGTATGGCAATAAAGTCTTGGCAGTACTTTGGGGATTAGGAGGATATGCTTGGTATCATACCATGGTGTGGAGACTTCGGTGGACTTGCTGTCTGGCCTAGTCGCCGCAACAAAGCGGATTGGCTTTGTATCCTCAGCTATGCAGATATTCTAGGTGATCACCGTGAGGTAGGGTGGTGATCGTATTATCAAGGGCGGTGATCAAACTCCTCTCCGAGCATATAAATTTGACCCCATATCACATATATAATACACCCGAATGAACAGTAAGTGAGATTATGTAGTTGTTGCAGACATGGTTTTTCTATCCACATAGTTTGAAGAGTTGGCCTGCTTTGTGTTATACAGGTTGTGTGGATTGCACTGGAAAGCCAGGGACCTTATTTTGACTTTGTTCATGGATTGTATTTACACTGCGGTTAGCAATCGTCGGTTAGCAGCAGGTCATGACTTATGACCAGGAGTTTTTCTCTTCTGCAACTCTTTCCTAGTTTAATAAGCTGACCGCTTCTGGCGTCTTGTTCAGTTCAAAAGCAGCAGTTCATGTGATCTGGCGGCTAGGCAACCGTGTGGTAAGGCAGCTTGCAGATCAGTGATCAGTGTTTTTTTAACATTGGAATAACGGGTAATCTGCGTGGCTAGGTTATGGTTTGGCAACTTAGCGAATTAAGTGAAATTCGTAGTATAGCAGTAGAGCCATCAGTTACTCCTTGAGTCCGCGTAGCTAGTTATTTGCATATTTTTTTTTGCTTCAATCAGGTACATCAGCGAATCATGTGTCGCCATCTATGTCTTGCCTTGTAAAGAATTTTTAATAGTACAAGATCTTGCTCTTCTGTTTGCATCTGGTTTACTTGGGCTCAGATAGGTTGAGTTATCTTGCACCTGATTTCCCATTTTTTGCATTTCAAAATTTTTTACATGGTATCAGAGGAACAATGGCTTGAGCTTCTATGAGTTGAAGCAAACCAGGGTTTGTGTAATGGAAGTTAGATTCACAAGAGGTTTTGGAATTGAGATTCTTAAATTGACTAACTTCAAGAAGTGCAATTCATGTATGGGAAGTTATCTTTTGGGAGAGGATGTGTGGGAGGTCTTCTGCGGAGACAAGAGGCAAGAGGTTACTACTAATGCTTGTTTTGATGCGGTGAGAGCTTTGAGGAAGACAATATTGAAAGCTGAGTTTATTCTAAAGCGAGTTATCTCACCGGAACTCTTCGACCACATCATCGTATGTCGGTCAGGTGCGGAGCTTTGAACTTCCCTAGATGGTTTGTTCAATAGTAAGAATGTAGCACGGCTAAAATTCTTGGAGAATGAGTTAGCGAGAGCCACTCAGTGAGATTTGTCCATCTCAATGTTCTTCCTGAAGATGAAGAACTTATGCGCTTAGAATTCAGCGTTACACCCTTATGAGCCTATTTCAAAGGCGAAGCTGAAGAGGAACATAATCTTGAGTTTATGGAAGTAATAAGTGGCCTTAGTTACTTTCGTTAATGTCTGGGCCAATCAACCATCTTTGTTGGAGCTAGAGAACCTGTTTGCTTCACAGGAGATCTTAGCAAGTCAGATGGTTGAGGTCAATACCCTTGAAGGAGATGGTGAGGCTCTCTTATCAGAGATGAAAAGGAGTTGGGACAAGAATAAGAAGACAGCTGATGGTGATGGTCCTTCTACTTCATATTAGAAAGAGGAGAGTTATCCTCCTAAGCATGATTGGAAGAGGAAGGAAGGGCCAAAGTGTTATAAATGCAACCAGCTTGGCCACCTTAAGAAGGACTGTAAGGTTAAGCTTTAGTCGACGAACGTTGATCATATAGGGAGTAAGGATAAGGACTTTATTTTGTGGTCAAAAAGTTATTATGTTGATCGGATTAGGGCCAATGATATTGTATCTATCTGGCAAGAAAGACTAGGACACTTCAGTTTGGAAAAGCTGAAAGTAATGACGGGAAGAAGACTTGTGAATGGCTTGCCTAGGTTGTCATCCTACAGCGACGGTCATGTCTGCGCGGGGTGTTAATACTAAGAGGCTTATCGCTTTTCATTTGATAAGTCGCAGAACAAGTGTACAACACCATTGGAGTGCATTAGTGGTGATTTTTTGGGACCGACCGTTACCTCTAGTCTTGGATGCATCAGATACTTGCTGGTTTTATTAATGACTATATGATGTACACATGGGTGTACTTCATGAAGGAAAATTAATATGCAATCAATTTGATTGTAGAGTTCAAGGAGCTAGTGGACCGCTAGCTTGGTTTTCGGGTTAAGAAGTAGAGAACAATCACTTGAGGTGAGTTCAATTCAACTGAGTTCTTTTACTTCTGCTGGAAGCAAAAAATTCTCAGAGAGCTCACTTTTGCCCATACTACCAAACAAAATGGAGTACCATAGCAGATGATCTGTCAACTAACGGAGACCTACAAGTGTTGGATTCATAATAAAGGAATTCTTATGTCTTTCTAGGCAGAGGGGATGGCCTGTGCGGCATACATCATCAATCGGATGCCTCTGAGTCCGAGCAACATAAAGTCTCCTTTTGATATGATTTTCAAGGAGAAGCCCATCATGGAACACCTTTGGTTGTTTGGATCAACCTGATATGTATACGTCCTAGATGGTCTCAGGACAAAGCTGGATGCCAAGACGAAGAAGCTTGTCTTCGTGGTCTATGACGAGAGGAAGAATGGATGAAAGTGTATGGTTCCTGTGATGAGTAAGTTCGTCATGTCTAATGACATTGTCTTTGATGAAATGACATCATATAGAGGTAGCATGCAGACCACCCAGGGCAAAAGCGTAAGATCCCATGGGGTTAAAAGATGGACTCGGCCCTACTTGAACCGGTTTTGAACAAAACCGGTGCTTGGCGAGAATTCCCTTCCGGGTCCTCTCACCTGGCGAGAGCACCGTCTCGCTAGCGAGAGCTCCCCTATGGAGCCCTCTCGTATGGCAAGTCGGCCACTCACCTGCGAGCTCCTCCTCCCTTGGCACTTGCTCGACCATCTCCTCAGAAAGTTCTCGCTTAGACCTTCTCACCGGAGCCCTCTCGCCTAAATCCTTCTTGCCAAGATCCACTCGATCTGCGAATTAACGACCTCCCTGGGACGTCTAGCCTAGCTCCCTTCCTCAAGCCTCTGGCTCCTACAAGCCCGAGGTTGTAAGGTATAATCATGGTTTGTTTTCCCCAGTTCATTACCATGCGGAGCCCCTATTCTATTTATCAAGAAGAAGGACATAACATTAAGATCATACATAAACTATCGGGAGCAAAATCGGCTGACGGTGCTGAACACTTATCCCCTACCCCGGATTGATGAGTTATTCAATCAACGGGTATGAGCGCATTGGTTTTCCAAACTGGATCTGTGCTCGGGGTATTATCATTTGAGGACACAAGAGGAAAATATCCCGAAGATAGTGTTTAGCTCGAGATAAGGTTTGTACGAGTTCACGGTGATGCCGTTAGGAATAACAAATGCCCCTTCACCGTTCATGAGTTTGATGAATAGGTGTGTTATTTAGACATTTTCGTCATCATCTTCATCGATGACACATTACTAGAAAATAGACTTTTGGCCAGGGCAAATTTCCCTGGCAAAAAGTCCAAAACCGTGGCTAAAAAGCTTTAGCCACGGGAAAAATACGTGGCTAAAAATTTTAAGACACAGATTAGTCGTAGCAAATAGTATTAGCCATGGGGAAAAACTGTCGTGGCAAATAAGCGAACTATTAGCCACGGTATGAAAGCTTAGCTAAAAGTGAACTCATCATTTTTAAAAACTATTTGCCACAGTTACAAGCTGTGGCAAATACTAATTTATGCTTTTTTAAAAATATTATATTCAAAATACTCTATATCTCATGAAATTCCAACTTCCAATTATAAATGAATCAATAAACAAGTCTTATGTCTTAAATTGTATAGCCAATAGAGTAAAGATCAAATCTTGTCTTTCTACGAAGCTAAACTGTATCATAATCATGCTTAAGTCATAACTTACAGTACTCAAATGACCAACAAATGAAGATTATCGTCCTTGTAAGCTCAACAACTATATAAATCTATCAATAAATGATAGATTATTGGATAAATTTCTAATCTAACCAATAATATGCTTGCACAAAATCATAAAGAATAATCAAATCCAAGATTCTCGACTTTGTAAGACCAATAACAATATAATTCTATCAATAAATCAGGCAGTATTCAGCTGTTTCTAAAAATAGTCATCAGCAAAAATGGCCCCACATTTGTTCTTAATTTATCATGCAAAGGATCAAGTACGGTATCAAAAAAAGAGAAAAAAAATATTGAATAGAAAAACATGCATCAGATTACATGCAGCCAGTGTCGGCAAAATAAGTTAAAATTTCCAAAGTGTATGAAGAATTGAACAAAGTAAGTGATAAAAACAATACATGTGGTAATCATAATAATAGAGTAGACAAAACTTCACCAAATCCAAATAGACATTACAGGCCATATACTATTTACCAAAGAACATGTTGAAAATTTAAGTTGATTCTTTAGCCTCAAAAGCAACAAAGTTCAAATATAGTACTTTCAACTCCCCGCACAACTTTCCTTGTGTAGTCTCCCATACCTTAACTGTGCAATCCTTAGAACTACATGATTTTTAAAAGAGCATCCTGTTACATAAACTCGCATAAGTTGAAGTAAAGCAAACCATGATTTAGTATGAATAGCATTCATGTAGACGATAGTAGTTTAATAAAGCTCAACCAGAACATCCAGGAGATTGCATTGCAATATTTTAAACATTTATTAAATTTAACCATGAAAATTGATTAAAATAAGTATGAAGGTTCTAAAAATATCAGTACCTATGAAATCTAATGAAACAAATTTTGGAAAGATGTTACATCATTTGAGCAATGACAAACATAAATAAGAGATAAGAAAGTGAAAAATAAACTGTGTGCTTGTACAATAAATTGGTACAGTGCCAATTGGCCTATCATGCGTATGCACATGGCTAATGCATGCCAATTAAATATAAAAAATATCTAAGTATGGTGTCTGGTAAAATAAAGTATAAGGCGCACATATACCTAGAGCATGCTCAATTAGTCAAATATCTAATGTGATGTTCCTATACTATAAGGGAAATAAATTAAGAGTAAAACAAATGTAAACTATATTTTATAGATTTTACATCTCCAATCAACTCCGTCCATGACAAGAGTATTTTAAATATTTTGGTGGATTCAAAGTTATAACTTGACATATCAAATAAAAAAATTATCAAGGATTAGCCCGCACCATCCTTTTTTGGGTGTCATGCACATGAAACAAGCCATGCACATATAGGCAATAAACCCTAATGGACCCTTAACCTCGTTCTAGCATCAATGACAATTTCCCATTAATTTATCAAAAGATGCACATTATAATTATTTCTAGCGTATATATCACATGAAAATATAGTTTTCAATCTTAGTTAAAGAACCAAACCACTCTACCCATATATATTTTGATAAGATGCACGTTCCAGTTGAGCTCCTCCTGTGATATATAATAACAATTTATGATGCAAAACAATGAAGAACATACATATGTCAGCAAACATAGTGGCATAAGATCAATGAAATTAAAATAGAACATTCAGTATCAAAATCAGTCCCAATAAACATGACCATATCCCATGTAATTAGTACTGTGTAGAGTGTATGATATACAATAAGAGCTGAAAAATGGTACTATATATCTAGGCCGAATTAGATAGTGTGGGCACAGTAGTAGTATTTTGTGGACCAACTTCATTATCCCTAATGTGTGGAGCAATAGAGACATCCATGGGTAATTTGGACTTCTTCAATGATTCTTGCTTATCAACAGGCATGCTAATTCCAGCTATCATTCCATTGTAAAAACAGCTTCTCTAGAATAATTTAATACCAAATTTTGCAACATCCAGCTAATATTGTTTTGTAAGTGAAATATATACTTGTGAAAAAATGTTGTTTTTAAGAGGATCATTGAAATGCATAGAATGAAGTATAATTTCAGTCAGAATTAGGTCAAGACATGGTAAAAAAGGAAGAGTAAAATGAAAAAGAAACTAAAAATCATAAATCTTTGATAAGAAATAGATCTGCAGACCTGATGTTGCTTCTGCTCATCCAAATTTGGTGGAGCTGAGAAGGTTCTAGCAGGAATCTACAATCACAAAAAAATATTGCAAGCAAATATTAGTTAACAAAAATAGACACCAACGAGCAAAAAAGATGAGACAAAATGACCAAATACCTGTATCCGATTCATAATTCCAGGATTTATCATCCCAAACTGAAGTAATGGTCCAGACTTATCCCCTGGATGGAATGCCAGCTTACAGATCAAGCATGTGAAAATTAAACAGAAATGAACTACATAAAAGATTCCCTGAGAATATGAAGAAAAACCTGGAGTAGAAACTTTTGATTGAGTTGGCTCAGTTTTAATCGGGGCCTTAGGAATAGCTCTTGAAGCTTTATTATTATTAAATGAATTTGGGGGTGTAGAATTGCCTGATTTCAGGCCATTATATGGCCCTACAAGAGAAAATGCAGGAAATAAACGGGTTCATGAATCAAATATATGTTTTTTCCTCAAACATGAAATGGATCCATGTTAGAAGTTTGATGCTTAATTTTAGATGTGCTTATCTAGTTCATACGAGCATTGTACCCCCATGAACGACATCTTTCTCCCTGGAATAATGAAAAATGGAAGTCAAAATGATCTAAGGATTGAAAAGCATGACCAAAACATTATAAGTGCAATATTAAAATTGCTCAACATATAGATATGATGATTACTTACTATTATATAAAATCCAAGACCTTGGGTACAGAGCATAATAGGTGGATTTTTTTTCCAGAGAAGCACCAGTCCCATGATCCAATCTCGATGATTGAACATCTATTGCAAGATATTCTATCCCCTTGGCTGGCTTTAACATGCAAATATTCTCCGAGTAAAATGTTTGAGCATTTCAAATCAGGGAATATAACCAGTGGTTTGGCTTTAACATGCAAATATTCTATCCCCTTGGCTGCACCAGCAATAATATTAATTCTTGTATTCCAACTCAGAGGCTCCTTTTCAGGAGAAAGATCTGCAGCAATAGAAGCACGAAAAATTTAAATCAGGAACTCATGAAAGTTTAAATAACAATGCTGAAATTCAGCGAATTATATTATTTTTCATAAAATATTCATATTCAGATAGCAAGACATATAGATGGAGAAAAATTTGTCCAAGAAGAGCAGCATACAAAGAAGATGGTCATCAAGGGATCCCAATTGCATGTACTCATACACCAAAAGCCTTTTGTATCCATCATCACAATATCCAATTAAGTTAACAAGGTTCGGGTGGTGCAATACACTTAGCATCATCAACACTTATGCCAGGAACTACCGATTTCCTTGCAAACCATCTAGATCAAGTTGATTTATAGCCACAACCTGTAGGACATAGGTCCATTCAACTTGAGATGTATGAATTGGTTCAATAGGAAAGGTTAAGGAGCAACCCTAATTTTCATACATCCAAAACATAATCCAAAGGAGTGCAACTCCACCCCTTATAAGTGCGGGGTGCGACCAAATATGAAATACAACATAACGGGAAATAAATATGTGTGCAACCAAATAGGAAATAACGAAATAGGAAATAAATAAATGCCAGGTTTGCGCCGCATCTTCGGTCTCTCCTCACGAAAATGGACCCGTCATCAACTTCCACAACATGTAGACCCGCCACAGTGTCTCCTCGTCATGAGCGAGTCCCTACGGCATGGGCAATCACAACACAGTTCCATGCACAACTATTAGTATTGTAAATACCATTATTTACGGGAAAGAATCCTTTTTTTCAGGGTACATCACTACTATTTCTATTAACATAAAAAGTGTGTTGAACAATATATAAATAAATAATGGAAGATAATATAAAAAATTCATAGCAAAACGTTACAATTAAGAGCACAAGAAATATGATTTTTATTTTGAAGTTATAAATAAAATGAGAGGATAATCAAAGTAGTTAAGATTTAAAGCTCTGACTACAACTTAAAAATATGAATCACTCTAGTCCACTTTTATGAGTTAGATGAGTACTATAAAGAAAGTGATTACGGCACAATTATAGAGGGCTTTAAAGAATGATAAGATGGAAATTTTCAAATTACAAACAATTAGAAAATAAACCCTAAGGCCAGACCTCTCTTGATTTCGTCACAAGAGGAGGGTTCATATCTTCCTGTGATATGAAGATATAAAAATAAGAAATGTTGTCAATATTATATGTATTATTTTGAAATTAGTTATGGGAGAAAGAAATCAAAACATACAATGACCTCCTGAGCTTCAAAATCAATTCTACCCTTCTTATCTATCCGTGTTGTTATAAAAACATTAATTCTACCTACCCGATCATTACCTTGTTTCTCCATCTAAAACAACAACAAAAATTGAACCTCAACATGTTCTCTACCTGAATTTAGTATATTTTTATACTTTGGAAGAAAGTGGCATGCATAGAACCTCAAGAACCAATCAACAAATAGTGATCCAGCTAGAATATATATCTAAATAGTCATGCGTTTGCTTTGGACGAAGTGTTGAATATCATAATTAAGAATCTCAAGATGAGTTAGGAATTGGGGCAAGGCTCTTGATCAGGAAAAATTAGATAACAACTTTCATATTCATTAAGTAATCACACTGTGCATTCCAAATATGGAAACTCGTTGGCTTGAACTGGAGGGAAGCGCCTATCCCTCATAGCACTACAAGGAGGCATATGAATTATATTAGCTAGAAAACTGCATCACCAAAAAAATCCATGCAATTCCAAAGCGCACAAGTGAAACCTCCTAAAAAATTAAATAATTTTAGGATGAATGAAACACATAAAGTCAAATTGAGTAATGAGAATATAAAAGGCTTGAGTGTATAAATCAACATGTAGTAACGAAAAATCAATATACATGTACTAAAAATGTCAAGCCAAAAAGGTGCGAAATCATCCCACTGCAATATGCAGCAACATCCAAATCATTTCTTTAAAATGTGTAAAAGCTGAGAGATCATCCATGCTTGATACTCTATTATGTTCTTATGATAGCTGATATGAATATGACTCCTCAGGACATCCATGTGTCATTTCCATAATTACATTGTATGCACACTCTCACTTATATATGGGAGTAAGGCAGTGTCTTGAGAGAAAAAAGATCTTTGAGGGATCCAGACCTCAAAATTTTGAATATAGAGTTTGCCACATTATAATTAAAATATAGACAAAATCAGGCATGATATATGGAGGTTTTTTATAGTAAATACGTAGGGTAAATAGAACTTAAGAAAACCTTTGAACGTAGTATGTTGAGGGTTTCTGGGACCCCATCGTTTAACTTATCCCCCTTCTACACCTCTCCTGCATAATGACATACACAACAATTATACACCGCGAGAATTCATTATGAAATGCGAATAAGGAAACTGAGCGGGGGAGAATGATAAACCAACCTTCACAATAAAAGATGAAGGTCTCTACCAAATCGATGAGTTCGACAAGATTCTCCAATCTCCGGATAGAGGTACGGGGAATCGATGTTGAGGACATTCTCTTGCTACGGAGGCCGACCCTTCGCAGGACGAAAAAAGATGAAGGGGAGATGCCGGATTGAAGCGCTGGGTTCTTCGGGAGGAGTAAGGAGATTGGGTCGACTTCCGGTGGATCGCATCCCTCGCACATTTCTTCATGCTTATTTCGGCGATAGATTATGGCACAGGAGTGGACATCGGTTTAACCTTTTTTTGGCGATAAAATTAGGGGGGTACGATTGATGCGGGAAAAGATAAATGGTTGTGATTGTTTAGAGCAATGTTAGTTAATACTAAATATTAGCCACACTTTTTTTGCTTTTCATGGCTAATACAAAGGTATTAGCCATGCTTTTTTATAGTCGTGGCTAAACCCTAAATATTAGCTATGGTTTTGCGTTCATGGCTAATACTAGTGTATTAGCAACGATTTTTGAACCCTGGCAAAAAAATGTGTAGCTAATACTCATTTTTCTAGTAGTTACATTTTGGTCTATTCAAAGATGGAAGAGGAGCATACTGAGCACTTGGGCCTTGTTTTGAAGAAGCTAAAGGAACTTGCCCTATTTGCTAAGTTCAGCAAGTGAAAGTTTTGGCTCCGAGAAGTTGCCTTCTTGGGTCATATGATCAGTGGGGATAAGTT
Source organism: Platanthera zijinensis (assembly GCA_039513925.1). Lineage (NCBI taxonomy): Eukaryota > Viridiplantae > Streptophyta > Magnoliopsida > Asparagales > Orchidaceae > Platanthera > Platanthera zijinensis. The sequence goes on from CM077081.1 coordinate 202,419,395, forward strand.
AGTAGTAGACCTGGCAAAGGTGCGTACTGTGAAGGAGTGGTCGCCTTTGAAGTAGACAAACGATGTACGGAGCTTCCTTGTACTTGTTGTGTATTATCGCAAGTTCATGAATGGATTCTCGATGAGAGCCATTCCCCTCACTACTTTGACAAAGAAAGGTGTATCGTATGAGTGGACACCCAAGTGTGAGGCTGCATTTAAAGAGCTAAAAGATAGACTTACCACTGTACCCATCCTTGCTCTTCCATCAGTGAAAGAGGGATTTCAAGTTTACACTGATGCCTCTTATCAAGGGATTGGGGCAGTGTTGATACTATACGAGAACGTATTTGAATATTCTTCAAGACAGTGGAAGAAGCATAAGATTAATTACCTAGTGTATGATTTAGAGTTGGGAGCAGTGGTGTTTGCCTTAAAGGTTTGGAGGAATTATTTAGATGGCGTTCACTGCGAGATCTTTTTGGATCATGAATTTCAAGTATGTCCACATTCAGAAGGAGGTAAACTTGAGACAGTGGTGGTGGTTAGAATTTTTGTGTGATTATGAATTTAAATTGAACTATCACCCCGGGAAAGCAAACTCCGTACCAGATGCTTTGAGCAGAAAAGTACAAAAGTTGAGCCCTGAGTCTCGGATGATGAGTATAAAATTAGCTCGAGTGCTTGAGGAGATGGACATCACATTGGTGTGTAAGGATCATTCCGAGACATATACTTAATATCTAGCTGCCATGAGCATAGTTTGTGACATTTGAGATCGAATTAGGGCAGAGCAAGGGAAGGATGCTCCTCTGGCCCTTGTTATTAAAGCTATTAAGGATGTTTCTACTTAGGAGTATACAATGAAGGATGGCCTAGCTCATTTCCGAGGCAGGCTCTACATTCCCAAGGACGGTGGAATCCGGGAAGACATCTTGAGAGTGGCACATTGTTTCAAGTGTTCGATGCATCCTAGGATTTCCAAGATGTATAGTGACCTACGAAAGACCATGTTCTGGTCGGGAATGAAGAGTGTTGTTAAGTAATATGTCACACACTCTGAGGCTTTCCAGAAGCTGAAGGTGGAGTGCAAGAGCCCTGGAGGATTATTATATTCATTTCCTATCCCCGAGTGGAAGTTCGAGAATATCTCCATGGAATTTGTTCACGGGTTTCCTCATTCGCGCTCTGGGAATGACTTAGTTAGTGTAATTGTGGATCGTTTGACGAAGGTTGCCAGATTGATACCAATGAAGAAGGAGTCGCATGTTGATTTTTTAGTGCATCTCTTTGTGGTGCAGTTTGTACGGTACCATGGGGTGCCTAAGACGATAGTCTCCGACCGCGATGGTCGCTTTAGCTCCAAGGAGTGGAAGGCAGTTCAAGCATACTTAGGTTCTCGCCTTACCTTTAGCACAGCTTTTCATCCTCAGATGGATGGTCATTCTTAGAGGACCATCACATATATGGATGATCTGTTGAGATTGTGTGTATTGTATAGAGAAGAACCATGGGAAAGGCTCTTGCCAATGGTAGAATTCTCATAAAACAATAGTCATCCAGCTAGCATCGGGATGGCACCCCACGAATCACTTTATAGGAGTAGGTGTAGAACTCCATTTTCATGGGTGCAGGATGAGGATCTAAAGGTTTTGGCAATCGTATATATTGATTATACTGATGTTGCTATTAGATTGATACGGGACCGCATGCTTGAGGCTCAATGTCGGCAGGCAAAATACCCTAACAAGATACATAGGATTGTGGAATTTCAAGTGGGTGACAAAGTATTTTTGAAGACTAGGCCGATGCATGGAGTGTCATGAGTGTGTGGTATGAAGAAGCTCAGCCTAAGATATGTGGGGCCCTATTCTATATTGGTAAGAATTTGCAATATGGCCTATCGGCTGAAGCTACCACCAGAACTAGAAAATTTGTATGACATCTTCCATGTGTCATCGGTTCGAAAGGCACTATTACGGCCCAATCAGTATGTTTACACCACTGATGGAGTACTAGCAACTGATAAATCTGTCTGACTAGAGCCGGTGCGGAAAGTGGATACCAAGGCGAGGAACTTATATCGGAAAAGTGTACCTATATTGAAAGTCCCATGGTGTAACCATAAGAAGGAAGAATATACTTGGAAGTCAATGGAGTTGATGCGGAAAAGCTTGTAAGACCCCCCTTTTTTTCTTTTTAAACCACCGGGGTCTTAGCCCAGAATTGCCGCTTTGCGGTGGCACCGACTCACGGGAAGGCAACCACTACAAAACGCCAATTCTGCCGGCCCTTTTCGATCACAAGAGAGAGAAGTAATTATACATAAAATGTAAACAAGTCCACAGAAATATGTAAATAAAAGTGAAATCACATCCAGTCCATCAGTAGGTAATAATAGGAAATAGATAAATGGGCTCGAGCCCAGTACATCAGAGTCCTCACTACAAATCACTCAACGCAGAAGCTATAAAACTACTAATCACTCACGGAGCTAGTCGCAGGTGCACCGGTGCTAGACTGTCCCACCTCCATACGCACCGGACTCCGCTGGTGCTGGTCCCTAGACTGCTGGTCCCTGTCTCCCATCCGGAGCTCCTGTAATGTTGTGGTTCGAAAACCATTAGTCATAAAGACTAAGCCCTATCATCCCCTACCCCTCCCACAACGGCTCCTAAGCACCGGGCGGAGAGGAGGAAAGGAAAGCTTCAAAAGTGGAGAATAATCAAGCAGGTGACAGGGAGCTAATCTAACCATTATTTAGAGTAAAGTACAACTAGCAATCCTATGGTAGTAAATGGTAAAGAAGTGAAGTAATAAGCATCAAATGTACAAAAAGGTAGCTAGAGAACAGTAAGTAAACAAGGAAGTATATAAGTAACCTTAACTTATATGAATGCCCATACAAACTTATAAGTTAAGGGATCTTCTGCAAGGCTCCCATCGTATAAAAAGTCCCATACCGATTTATACGTTGGGGTGTCGGTTGTATGCAATTATGAGTGTAGTGATATGCTATGCGATGATTCATGCAAGTGCAACTCACGCACACGACTCTATGCGCACAGACCTTTAGTTCCCCCTGTTCGGGCAGCTAGCTTCACTCCCAGGAACCTCCGTAGTGGCAAACGGAGATAGTGGGTCGGGCCCCCCACTCCTAGGCGGGTATCCACACTACCAGGCCTAGCCCTTCCGTATGCCCCAAGAAGAACACATCCTAGAGTATCCGCGTACTACTGCTGGATGTACCCACCAGACTTTCTTTGGCTAAGTGTCCCACACCGCCGAGTCAACGTACCGATGTCGGTGTGAACGACAATCAGATACCGAAGACCCACCACCTTTATTCTGTACTCCAACCCTCGAGCCCTCGGCCCCCCAGACTGTCTCGTCCGTGCATCTACCTTCAGAGCTTCCGTCTGAATGGCAACCAAACCAATTTTTCTTCCTTCCTAGCTATCGGGGGGTGTGTAAGTGCAACCCTAGTTATACTAGTTGCTCTTTTAATTTATTATTCCTATGGTTTATGTTAGCCCAGGACTGCCCCCGGCATACCCCGTGAAGGGCTCTCAAGGGGCACTAGGAACCAAGACGGCGGCATTACGGCCCGAAGTTCCCTTTCGCAAGGAACTTATTGTTATTGGTTTATCTCCCTTAACCCGATCCCCTTTTAGTTACTTTGATCTAACCCTAGAGTTTTAAGACTCTTCCATTCCTACCCCAGGTGGACGATCTTCGTGTTCCCGAACGCCACTTAACCTTAACCAGTCTCACACCCTACTTATCCTGACTTCCAATAATGAACTTAATCGTAGCTTCCCCTAACCAACCAGCAACTACCAAAAATCCATTTCCCAAGTTCATTATTACTCTAGTTCAGTTTTCGTGGTTTTACTATATGCAGACCATCCTAAGCTATATGAGGTACACAAGGGGAGGTACTCCAAATTGTCTTCCAAATCTCCTATAATATTTACTGGAGGTCTACCATATCATAATTTGTCTAAATCCAGAAACTTATAACTTTCCTAATTAATCTGATATTTATTTAATTTTCCCAAAGGATGGGCCATGGGTCATTTTAAACATGAACTACATGATCCTCCTAAGTAATGGCTACCCAAAAATCATGATAACCTCAAATACAAATTTTTAGAATTTTACAGAAAGTATTTAGCCTCTAATTAATATATTCAGTATAATCACGTAAATCCTACGTAAAGAAGGAAGTACTGAAATTACTCATCGGAAAATTATAGAAAAATTACTAATCAGTAGTATGATATAGAAAAGATCTTTGTGCAAAGAATCGTAATTTTTACCAGCTTGCTAAACACCACTATAGATTTAATCAAATATTCAAGGTAAAACATACTTAATGAAGCAAGACTTAGAATTAAACTTCCAAAAATCCCATAAAAATTCACAGAGATTTAAAATCATAATAAACGTTCTCTGCTTAAATTTCATCAATTTCCAGGAAGTATTTATTCCATAATAAATTTTCTAAGCAAATCATACAAGCTACTAAATCGTTAATGAAGTATCCAAAATAATGATCTTAAAATTCTTAGTAAAATATCCAGAGCTTGTACCGTCCCTATAATTCACTATACCCAAATCTCATCACATTTCAATGTGATTTAGTGTCATTTCCTATCTCTACAAGTTTTGCACCCTATACTATGGTTAGGTTTTTAGGTATCCCAACCGTCTCCAAATCTACTAAGATTTCATCTAGAGAACTATAATGGCCCTATGGTCCTCTTCACCAAATTTCGATTCACTCCAAGGTCATTTGACCCCATGACCTTCACCGGCCACCAAGATCCATCCTTAGGGTTTGGCCTTGGTTCTTAGGGCAAACTTACCCCGATCCACCTCAAACTCTATGAGGGGGTGCTAGAGAATATTACTAGCTAGTGGTAAAAATCTCAGCCTCTGTTGAGGTGATCTGACCACTCAAATCTCAAAAGTGCACCTTTAGCCTAAGACCCCTTATTAGGGCAAAACTTAGGTTTGATCATTTCTAATCCAAACCATCTCCAAATGAGATGAAAAATTATACAGAACCTTATGGTTAACCAAGAGACCACTCACCAAAATTTGGGAGGGTTTGCAAATTTTTTAGCCATCTAATTAAATTAAGCTAGGATTATTGAATTTTCCTAAAAACTATAGAAAAATATTTCCCAAAAATCCTAATTTTTGGTTGGTACCTAGATATAGGTAAGGTTAGGCCACACCCCAAATTTCAAGTCATTGTGATGACTGGATGGGAGTGGGAAATTTTTCTAAGTTCAGGACAACCCTATGGGTAGACCTCACCAAATTGAGTGTTGAGGTCTATCCAGTGGTCTAAAATGCTTGAAACAAATTTTAAAATTCCCTAGACTCCAAGAGGTACAATATTGGTGTTGACTATTTTTCCTGTAGGAGCCTCTAGATATTTTTCTTAAATTATTTAAAGTGACAGATATTTTCAATCAGAAATTGTTTTAAAAATAGAATCTAATTTAATGGCACTGTTCTTCTTCTTCTACAGCCCGAAACCAGAGCCCTGAAAACTTATTTCCTGTAGCTTTTCCAAAGCTATTTCCCGGCCATCCAGCCATCTCCCTGGCCGGCCACCACCACCACCACCTCTGTTGAGGTGAGGGCTATCGTCGGGCGGCAGCACGGCCGCCGGAGAGGCTATTTCCGACGAACCCGCCACCATGAAAGTTTTGGAAAACCATGGGAATGCTCTCCCGATCTGGCTATTTTGAGCCCGATATCTCTCCTAACGATTTCTAAGATCTATCCGCAGAAGAAGAGGGAGGGGAGGAACTTATTCGCGGGCTGAAGGCGTGCAGAGCGTCGGGAAGCCATTGGCGCTGTGGTGGCGTCGCCGGAAATTCTTCAACAGCAAGGGAGAAATCTGAAACAGTTTGATGGAGCGTGTAACCTTTTCCTCTTGCTCTTAGGAGTCTTTTATAGATCAGCAAGGGGGAGGGGAAAGTATGAAACGTTCATGGCCATTAATATTTCTCTTAATGATGTTTCGGTTATGGCAAAGGCAGTTGAAATGCTGGAAATGAAGAGGTGTTTGCTAGGTGGCGATTCCTATTGGACAAACATTTCCTTAATTTATCAAATAATCATAGTAGGAAACGTCCCATAAATACTCCTGGTGTAACTTCCCATAATCAGAATTGATTACAACGTCGGTTACCAAAATTTCCAGTCTGGCTGACGTTTCGTCCTTGGTCCCGGGCCTTGGCTAACGATTTCTAAGATCTATCCGCAGAAGAAGAGGGAGGGGAGGACCTTGTTCGCGGGCTGGAGGCATGCATAGCATCGGGAAGCCATTGGCGCGGTGGTGGCATCGCCGGAAATTCTTCAACAGCAAGGGGGAAATCTGAAACAGTTTGATGGAGCGTGTAACCTTTTCCGCTTGCTCTTAGGAGTCTTTTATAGATAAGTAAGGGGGAGGGGAAAGGATGAAACATTCATGGCCATTAATATTTCTCTTAATGACGTTTCGGTTATGGCAAAGGCAGTTGAAATGCTGGAAATGAAGAGGTGTTTGCCAGGTGGCGATTTCCTATTGGACCAATATTTCCTTAATTTATTAAATAATCAGAGTAGGAAACGGCCCATAAATACTCCTGGTGTAACTTCCCATAATCAGAATTGATTACAACGTCGGTTACCGAAATTTCCAGTCTGACTGACGATTCGACCTTGGTCACGGGCGTGACACATATGTCACGGGCGTGACAGGCCCGGGTGGCAAATTCTGGGATCAACGATCGTCGAACTGAGATCGACGATCGTCGAATGGTGGTCACGCCCTTGGTCACGGGCGTGATATGTGGGTCACGGGCGTGACAAGCCCGGGTGGCCAATTCTGGGATTGACGATCGTCGAACTGAGATCGACGATCGTCGAAGGGTGGTCACGCCCTTGGTCACCGGGGTGACACGTGGGTCACCGGCGTGACAAGCCCGGGTGACCAATTCTGGGTTCGACGACCGTCGAACTGAGATCGACGATCGTCGAAGGGTGGTCACGCCCTAGGTCACGGGCGTGACATATGGGTCACGGGCATGACATGGTCATGAGGCAAAATCTGCGCTCGGCGATCGTCGCGCTGAGATTGACGATCGCCGAAGGGGTCACGCCCTTGGTCACGGGCGTGACACCTAGGTCACGGGCATGACATGGCCATGACGCAAATTCTGCGCTTCGACGATCGTCCTGCTGAGATCGACGATCGTCGAAGGTGTCACGCGCTATGTCACGGTCGTGACACATAGGTCACGGGCGTGACAGGCCCGGGTTGAAAAATTCTGCGCCCGACGATCGTCTCCCTGAGATAGACGATCGTCGATAGAGTCACGCCCTAGGTCACGGGCGTGACGGGTCGGTCACGGGCGTGACCAACCCGTGACCCGAAATCTCGGTCGATGTATTTCAATTTTTGGGCTTCCTAGGGTTCTGTCACGACCAACCGACTCCCAGGGGTCTAGCCGGAAATGGGATGTTACAAATCCCAATAAACAAAACAAAGATTTCATCCCCGAAATCAAGGTTAAGCCTACGAGACTCTAATCGGGAAAAGAAGCTCGTAACATCCCATGAGAATTAAAGAAATTACATCTCTACGTTATGTTTGCTTTGTGCGGTTTCAAATCTAAGATTAATTCGCCCAATTAACTAGGTATATACACCCCAATAAGCAAAAGATTAGCCCCTATTCTTGAAATTTGAGTCCTATTGGTTTAAAACAGGAAGGCAAATTGATTGTCCAGAGGGGTTGTAAGGTATACCTGACGAAAAAGTTCCGGGTATTTTTGCCGCATCAAGTCCTGTGGCTCCCATGTATGCTTCTCCTGCCCATGATTGTTCCACAGAACCTTGACTAACGGAACCTTCTACCGTCGCAAGACCCGCACTGCTGTATCGTCAATCCTGATAGGCTCCATGTTGACTGACCGATCTGAGGCCATCGGGCCATCTGCCGAGGAGATCATCTGCTCCGGGCGTAGCAGAGCCCTCCGAAGTGAGGAGATGTGGAAGACGTCTTGCAATCCAGCTAACTCCGACGGTAGCTCCAGTCTATAAGCTAAGGGGCCGATCCGCTCTAGGATCCTATAAGGCCCCATATATCTCGGACTGAGCTTCTTTCGCCCACGCACCCGCGAAACACCGTGCATCGGGTGTATCTTCAAGAAAACTCGGTCTCCCACCTGGAACTCCACTTGACGATGCCTCGCATCGTAGTATTTCGCCTGTCTGTTATGGGCTTCCAACATCTTGTCTCGGATCAATCTAATCTGAGCATCTGTATCTCCCACAAACTCCGAGCCTAGTGCCAGCGGATCCTCTTCTTGAACCCATGATAGTGGGGTCCTGCACCTCCTTCCGTACAACGCCTCGTATGGAGCCATGCCTATGCTAAACTGATGAGCGTTGTTGTACGAAAACCCGACCAATGGCAGCAATCTCTCCCAAGGCTCGCGACGGTCCAAAATACAAAGTCGCAACAGATCCTCCAATGTACGGTTGGTGCGCTCTGTCTGTCCGTCGATCTGAGGGTGAAAAGCTGTACTCAATGTCAACCGAGAACCTAGATGGGCCTGGACTGACCTCCATTCCCTCGATGTAAACCGCCCATCCCGATCCGAAATGATAGTCTTGGGAACCCCATGATAACGCACAAACTGCTCAATGAACCTCGGTACTAATACACTGACCGGTGTGTCCTTTGCCACTGGAATGAATCTAGCCACCTTTGTTAGTCTGTCCACTATCACCCAGATAGAGTCATTCCCCGCACGGGATCGAGGTAGCCCATGTATGAAGTCCATGGCTATATCCTCAAATTTCCACTCCGACACCGGAAGCGGCTGCAGCAAGCCTGCCGAGTTCCTACACTCCGCCTTCACGAGCTGGCAGGCCTCGCAATGCGTCACAAAATACGTAATATCTTTCTTCATACCCGGCCAGTACATCGTCCTCTTCAAATCCTTTACCATCTTGGTGATCCCCAGGTGTATAGAATATCGGCTGTAGTGAGCTTCCGTCAAAATGTCCTCCCGGATCCGTCCTCTTGCTGGTATGTAGACTCTTCCCGAAAATACAGGAGCCCATCCCTCAACGAGTAATCTCCTGTCATGCCTTCCTCTGAGGCTCGGAATATCGGCTCAGCTCTCTCATCCAGCATCTGCCCATCTCTGATGCGGTCTCGATTATTATCAGTGGTAACCATCGACACCAGGTACTCCTTGTATAGCTCCGGGTCATCCTCAAACACTAGTGAAATCTGCATCTCCTTGAATGATCTAACCAACTCCAAGGCCATCAGCTGCGGACCTACTCCTGTCGTACTCGCTCTCCGGCTCAGAGCATCCGCGACCACGTTCGCCTTCCCCGGATGGTAGTGCATGGTATACTGGTAGTCCGATAGAAACTTCACCCAGCGTCTCTGTGTGATATTTAACTCCTTCTGGGTGTCGACGTACTTCAGATTCTTGTGGTCGGAGAAGATATCGCAATGTACTCCGTAGAGATAGTGTCGCCAGATCTTAAGAGCAAAAATGACTGCCCCCATCTCCAAATCGTGCACGGGGTAGTTCTGCTCGTGCTGCTTCAACTGAAGGGAGGCATAGGCTATCACGTGCCCATTCTGCATCAGAATAGCACCCATCCCTAGATAGGAAGCATCTGTATACACCTGGAATCCCTCCTTCCCTGATGGAAGAGCAAGGATGGGAGCCGAGGTGAGACGATCCTTCAGCTCCTGGAAGGCAGATTCGCATCGTGGCGTCCAAATAAAAGGAGACTCCTTCTTCGTTAGAGACGTAAGAGGGAGGGCAATCTGAGAGAACCCCTTTACGAACTTCCGGTAGTAACCGGCCAGTCCCAAGAAACTTCGAACATCGGAGGCCGACTTTAGCGGTGGCCAATCCCGTACTGCCTGGACCTTCGCCGGATCCACTGCCAGACCTGCTCCACTGATGACATGGCCCAGAAAGGCCACCTCCTTTAGACAGAACTGGCACTTGCTGTACTTGGAATACATCTCATTCTCACGCAGCTTCTCCAGGGTCAAGGCCAGATGTCTCGCGTGTTCCTCCTCCGTCCTTGAATAGATAAGGATGTCGTCGATGAATACGATAACGAAGACGTCCCGATACTCTTCGAACACCCGATTCATCAGGGTCATGAATGCGGAGGGTGAATTCGTGAGCCCGAACGGCATCACTGTAAACTCGTACAAACCGTATCTGCTGCTGAAGGCCGTCTTCGGGATGTCCTCCTCCCGAATGCGAAGCTGGCAGTACCCTGACCTCAGATCCAGCTTTGAGAATCAATAGGCTCCCTCCAGCTGGTCAAAAATCTCATCTATCCTTGGTAAGGGATAAGTATTCCGGACTGTCAACCAGTTTAGAGCCCGGTAATCTATGCACAGTTGAAGGGTCCCGTCCTTCTTCTTAACGAACAACACCGGAGCTCCCTATGGTGAAGAGCTAGGCCGAACGAACCCGACCTCCACTAATTCATAAAGCTGGCTTCGAAATTCCACCAACTCCTTTGGGGCCATTTGATAGGGAGCTCTGGATACCGGCTTAGCCCCCGGTACGAGCTGAATCTGGAAGTCCTTCTCTCGGTGCGGGGGTAGCCCTGGTAGCTTCTCCAGAAACACGTCGGCGAAGTCGCGCACTACTGGAATATCTGCAATGGAGTCCTTGGCCACGACCGCCTCAAAAAGGACCTGATAAACTTCTTTCCCCTGCAGGTGGGCCTTAACGGCCTGCACAGACGATAGTAAGGTACGGGGTGCTGGTATAATACCTTCGATGACAATGAATGAGTCGCCGTGCCTCACGGTGATCCTCTTCGCCACGCAATCGATCTGGGCATGGTTCCAATATAGCCAAGTCTTGCCCAGGATCAGATCGTAATCTGGCATCTTCAGAACCGTCGCTGGTGCCTCAAACGCCTTCCCGCCGATCCTCGCTTCCATATTGCAATGAGTAGAGGTCATTATCTCTGATCCATCGGGAAGGCGTACCCTCATCGTCTTCCTGGTGAATGGCTCCACACCTGCCAGTCCTTTTATGAAATCCTCCGACACGAACGATTGCGACATACCTGTGTTGAAGAGGGTGTGAGCGGGCTTGTCGCTAACGAAGACTATGCCTGGGGTAATTAAGTGTCTTAGTATTCTTGTTGCAATTTTCTTCTCTTAATTTTCTAACCAGGTTATGTCTAGAATACTAGTTTAAATGAAGAAAATTTAAAAGTACTGCCATACCTGTGATAACCTGCTCCAGGTTCCGGGGCTATGTCAGGTCTAGAGCATACACCTGCTCCCTCTCTGGCCTGAGGCCTCGATCCTGAAATCCTCGTCCTCGGTCCTGTCCTCGTTCGCCAAACTGTCATGGAGGTGGAGCGCCCTGATGTGCTGGTGGGGGTGCTCACCTCACAGGGCAGTTCCTCTTGATATTCCCCGGCTGGTTGCACTGATAGCATACCAGTGGCTGCTCTGCCGTCCTTGGCATTTCCAGCATCTGTATAGGCTGGGGAGCCAACACCCCCTAGCTCCTCTGCTCCTGCCCAAACTCCTGACGTGGCTGATCCCCGTTCCTTCTCTCCCCAATAACCTGGCCCCGGGGACGGTCTCTACGACCTCCGATCACTGTAACATCAGCCGGTCTCTTCTGGCTCTTCACTGTAAGCTGATCCGCCTCTCTCTTCTTAGCCATCTCTAGAATCCTGGCCAGACTCCCCTCTGAGACAAAAAGGAGGGCCTGTCTCATGTCATCTTGCAGCCCCTTGTAAAACCTCCGGGCATAGCCAATATCGTCTAACTGGTAAGCGTCCGCATAGCGGGCCAGGTGAGTGAACTCCTGATAGTACTCCACTACAGTCCTATTCCCTGCCTCAACCGCAAGAACCTATCCTCCAGTCATCCCTCGCCGACTGAGGTACAAAATGTCCCAAGAGAGCTGCTCTGAACTCCTCCCAAGTAATATAAGCGCAGTCCATCCCCGCAAAGGTGGTGTCCAGCTGAGATTTCCACCACCTCCTTCTATGTGACTCTAAGCAGGAGACTGCCAAAGAGAACTGCCTCCTCAGTGGGGCATCAAATCCCTTCCAGCATCTCGTAAATGGTGTCCAACCATTACTCCGTACGTACTGCAGACTCCGTCCCATGGTAAGATGGAGGGGAAAGTCCCCAGAAGACAGTCATCCAATTGCCCCCGGGGTTTGGCTGTGGAGCCGGGGCTTGCTGAGCTCTGAAGGCCTCCAGAATGGCCGTCAGTGTTTGCCCCATCTTCGTCTACTGGAACGGGGCTGGAGCCGGCGGAGGCGGGACCACATTTGGAGCCTAGGGTGTCCCCTGCTGCGGTGTAGGGTTCGTCGCAGGCTACAAGTAAAAATTCCATTTGTTAGAGAGCGAATGAATGGAATTTAAGATGAGTTAGGATGGACTTTCACATGTGATTACCCTTATGGATACACCACTGCTTTCGCTGCTAGTTTGTCCGCAAACTAAGCTCACACGGGCGTGGCCCAAGATTTTGTGGACTACTTCTCTTCGATCTAGGTTTGCTTTAATACCACTTGTAAGACCCCCTTTTTTTTCTTTTAAAACCACCGGGGTCTTAGCCCAGAATTGCCGAAGAGTTAGGTTTGGCACCGACTCACGGGAAGGCAACCACTACAAAACGCCAATTCTGCCGGCCCTTTCGATCACAAGAGAGAGAAGTAATTATACATAAAATGTAAACAAGTCCACAGAAATATGTAAATAAAAGTGAAATCACATCCAGTCCATCAGTAGGTAATAATAGGAAATAGATAAATGGGCTCGAGCCCAGTACACCAGAGTCCTCACTACAAATCACTCAACGCGGAAGCTATAAACTACTAATCACTCACGGAGCTGCTCGCAGGTGCACCGGTGCTAGACTGTCCCACCTCCATGCGCACCGTACTCCGCTGGTGCTGGTCCCTGGACTGCTGGTCCCTGTCTCCCATCCGGAGCTCCTATAATGTTGTGGTTCGAAACCATTAGTCATAAAAACTAAGCCCTATCATCCCCTACCCCTCCCACCACTGCTCCTAAGCACCGGGCGGAGAGGAGGAAAGGAAAGCTTCAAAAGTGGAGAATAATCAAGCAGGTGACAGGGAGCTAATCTAACCATTATATAGAGTAAAGTACAACTAGAAATCCTATGGTAGTAAATGGTAAAGAAGTGAAGTAGTAAGCATCAAATGTATAAAAAGGCAGCTAGAGAACAGTAAGTAAACAAGCAAGTAAATAAGTAAGTAACCTTAACTTATATTAATGCACATACAAACTTATAAGTTAAGGGATCTTCTGCAAGGCTCTCATCGTATAAAAATTCCCATACCGATTTATACGTTGGGGTGTCGGTTGTATGCAATTATGAGTGTAGTGATATGCTATGCCATGATTCATGCAAGTGCAACTCACGCACACGACTCTATGCGGACAGACCTTTAGTTCCCCCTGTTCGGGCAGCTAGCTTCACTCCCAGGAACCTCTGTAGTGGCAAACGGAGACAGTGGGTCGGGCCCCCCACTCCTAGGCGGGTATCCACACTACCAGGCCTAGCCCTTCCGTACGCCCCTAAAAGAACACAACCTAGAGTATCTGCGTCCTACTGCTGGCTGTACCCACCCGACTTTCTTTGGCTAAGTGTCCCACACCGCCGAGTCAACGTAACGATGTCGGTGTGAACGATAATCAGATACTGAAGACCCACCACCTTTATTCTGTACTCTAACCCTCAAGCCCTCGGCCCCCCGAACTGTCCCGTCCGTGCATCTACCTTCAGAGCTTCCGTCTGAATGGCAACCAAACCAATTATTCTATCTTCCTAGCTATCGGGTGGGGGTGTGTAAGTGCAACCCTAGTAATACTAGTTGCTCTTTTAATTTATTATTCCTGTGGTTTACGTTAGCCCAGGACTACCCCCGGCATACCCCGTGAAGGGCTCTCAAGGGGCACTAGGAACCAAGATGGCGGCATTACGGCCCGAAGTTCCCTTTTGCAAGGCACTTATTGTTATTGGTTGATCTCCCTTAACCCGATCCCCTTTTAGTTACTTTTGATATAACCCTAGAGTTTTAAGACTCTTCCATTCCTACCCTGGGTGGACGATCTTCGTGTTCCCGAACGCCACTTAACCTTAACCAGTCTCACACCCTACTTATCCTGACTTTCAATAATGAACTTAATCGTAGCTTGCCCTAACCAACCAGCAACTACCAAAATTCCATTTCCCAAGTTCATTATTACTCTAGTTCAGTTTCCGTGGTTTTACTATATGCAGACCATCCTAAGCTATATGAGGTACACAAGGGGAGGTACTCCAAATTGTCTTCCAAATCTCCTATAATATTTACTGGAGGTCTATCATATCATAATTTGTCTAAATCGAGAAACTTATAACTTTCCTAATTAATCTGATATTTATTTAATTTTCCCAAAAGATGGGTCATGGGTCATTTTAAATATGAACTACATGATCCTCCTAAGTAATGGCTACACAAAAATCATGATCATTAAATAACAGCAAGATAACCTCAAATACAAATTTTCAGAATTTTACAGAAAGTATTTAGCCTCTAATTAATTTATCCAGTATAATCACGTTAATCCTACATAAAGAAGGAAGTACTGAAATTACTCATCGGAAAATTATAGAAAAATTACTAATCAGTAGTATGATATAGAAAAGATCTTTGTGCAAAGAATCATAATTTTTACCAGCTTGCTAAACACCACTATAGATTTAATCAAATATTCAAAATAAAACATACTTAATGAAGCAAGCCTTAGAATTAAACTTCCAAAAATCCCATAAAAATTCACAGAGATTTAAAATCATAATAAACGTTCTCTGCTTAAATTTCATCAATTTCCAGGAAGTATGTATTCCATAATAAATTTTCTAAGCAAATCATACAAGCTACTAAATCGTTAATGAAGTATCCAAAATAATGATCTTAAAATTCCTAGTACAATATCCAGAGCTTGTACCGTCCCTATAATTCACTCTACCCAAATCTCATCACTTTTTAATGTGATTTAGTGTCATTTCCTATCTCTACAAGTTTTGTACCCTAAACTAGGGTTAGATTTTTAGGTATCCCAACAGTCTCCAAATCTACTAAGATTTCATCCAGAGAACTATAATGTCCCTATGGTCCTCTTCACCAAATTTCGATTCACTCCAAGGTCATTTGACCCCATGACCTTCACAAGCCACCAAGATCCATCCTTAGGGTTTGACCTTGGTTCTTTGGGCAAACTTACTCAAATCCACCTCAAACTCTATGAGGGGGTGCTAGAGAATATTACTAGCCAGTGGTAAAAATCTCAGCCTCTATTGAGGTGATCTGACCACTCAAATCTCAAAAGTGCACCTTTAGCCTAAGACCCCTTATTAGGGCAAACCGTAGGTTTGATCATTTCTAATCCAAACCATCTCCAAATGAGATGAAAAATTATACAGAACCTTATGGTGAACCCAGGGACCACTCACCAAAATTTGGGAGGGTTTGGAAATTTTTTAGCCATCTAATTAAATTAAGCTAGGATTATTGAATTTTCCTAAAAACTATATAAAAATATTTCCCAAAAATCCTAATTTTTGGATGGTACCTAGATATAGGTAGGGTTAGGCCACACCCCATATTTCAAGTCATTGTGATGACTGGATGGGAGTGGGGAATTTTTCTAAGGTCAGGACAACCCTATGGGTAGACCTCACCAAATTGAGTGCTGAGATCTATCCAGTCGTCCAAAATGCTTGAAACAAATTTTAAAATTCCATAGACTCCAAGGGGTACAATATTGGTGTTGACCATTTTACCTGTAGGAGCCTCTAGGTATTTTTCCCAAATTATTTAAAGTGACAGATATTTTCATTCAGAAATTATTTTAAAAATAGAATCTAATTTAATGGCACTGTTCATCTTCTTCTACAGCCCAAAACCAGAGCCCTGAAAACTTATTTTCCTGTAGCTTTTCCAAAGCTATTTCCCGGCCATCCAGCCATCTCCCTGGCCGGCCACAACCACCACCACCTCTGTTGAGGTGAGTGCTATCGTCGGGCGGCGGCACGGCTGCCGGAGAGGCGGTTTCCGGCGAACCCGCCACCATGAAAATTTTGGAAAACCATGGGAACGCTCATCCGATCTGGCTCTTTTGAGCCCGATATCTCTCCTAGCGATTTCTAAGATCTATCCGCAGAAGAAGAGGGAGGGGAGGACCTTGTTCGCGGGATGGAGGCTTGCAGAGCGTCGGGAAGCCATTAGCGAGGTGGTGGCGTCGCCGGAAATTCTTCAACAGCAAGGGGAAAATCTGAAACAGTTTGATGGAGCATGTAACCTTTTCCTCTTGCTCTTAGGAGTCTTTTATAGATCAGCAAGGGGGAGGGGAAAGGATGAAACGTTCATGGACATTAATATTTCTCTTAATGACGTTTTGGTTATGGCAAAGGCAGTTGAAATGCTGGAAATGAAGAGGTGTTTGCCAGGTGGCGATTTCCTATTGGACAAACATTTCCTTAATTTATTAAATAATCAGAGTAGGAAACGGCCCATAAATACTCCTGGTGTAACTTCCCATAATCAGAATTGATTACAACGTCGGTTATCGAAATTTACAGTCTGGCTAACGTTTCGGCCTTGGTCCCGGGCGTGACACATAGGTCACGGGCGTGACAGGCCTGGGTGGCCAATTCTGGGATCGACGTTCGTCGAACTGAGATCGACGATCGTCGAATGGTGGTCACGCCCTTGGTTACAGGCGTGACATGTGGGTCACGGGCGTGACAAGCCCGGTTGGCCAATTTTGGGATCGACGATCGTCGAACTGAGATCGACGATCGTCGAAGGGTGGTCACGCCCTTGGTCACGGGCGTGACACGTGGGTCACGGGCGTGACAAGCCCGGGTGACCAATTCTGGGTTCGACGACCATCGAACTGAGATCGACGATCGTCGAAGGGTGGTCACGCCCTAGGTCACTGGCGTGACATATGGGTCACGGGCGTTACATGGTCATGAGGCAAAATCCGCGCTTGGCGATCGTCACGCTGAGATCGACGATCGCCGAAGGGGTCACTCCCTTGGTCACGGGCGTGACATGGCCATGACGCAAATTCTGCGCTTCGACGATCGTCCTACTGAGATCGACGATCATCAAAGGTATCACGCCCTAGGTCACGGGCGTGACACGTAGGTCACGGGCGTGACAGGCCCGGGTTGAAAAAATTCTGCGCCCGATGATCGTCTCCCTGAGATCGACGATCGTCGATAGAGTCACGCCCTAGGTCACGGGCGTGACGGGTCGGTCACGGGCATGACCAACACGTGACCCGAAATCTCGGTCGATGTATTTCAATTTTTGGGCTTCCTAGGGTTCTGTCACGACCAACCGTCTCCCAAGGGTGTAGCCGGAAATGGGATGTTACAAAGCTACCTTGAGTTGTTTCTACAAGGTAAAATTTAAGCATATTATATTTCGATGATTTAGCTCCACACAGCCTTAGCCTGATTTCGGGGATAAAATATTTTATTTTGTTTTTTAGGATTTGTAATGTCCCATTGCGTGATAGACTCCTCTCGCGCATTTTCAGTAAAGATAGCTGACTTACGATCGGGGTGCACCGGTAATGGGCATCGAGTGATATTAGACTAATAGGGAATATTTCACTTAGAAGAATTTTGGATAAACTAGAAATTGAGTTTGTTTTGTGGTCTCCACGCCATTCCAGTTTAACTTAGAAAAACTACTTTGGATCCTCCAAGAATTAAGTGGGTTGAGTGGTCTCAACGCCATTCCAGTTTAACTTAGAAAATTTGCTTTGGATCAACGAGGCATTGAGTGATTAAACTTAGAATATTTCTGGACTCAAAGCATCTAGAGCGTAGAGTGGTCTCAACGCCATTGAAGGAGGCCTTGAGTGATTTAATTTAGAATATTTCTAGAATTAGAAAGCATCGAGAGCGTAGAGTGGTCTCAATGCCATTTGACGAGTGTTGCATTGAATGACAAGTGTTTTGATCGCACAAGTAATATAAAATGGGCGAATGTTCCTAAGTATCGATCTCGAGGGAACACACCAAGGTGGATTAAAATTTGAGGAGAACTTGAGATTGAAGTCCAAAGGTATAACCTACGAAAAGGGGGGTTTTGGTTGTTTGCGGATGAAGAAAATAAAATACTAAAAACTACTCCTATGCAACTCCGTTATGCGATGCTTCGAAAGGCGGGATGGAAGACTACACGGGCCGCTATGCACTGAATCTCTGGGCGGATGTATGAGTAGGCTTATGGATGAAGTGATTAGAATGGCAGAATGAGGTTCGAGAGCACCTCTTCTCTACGCACGCCACTAGCAATTTTTAGTGCGGCAAAAACAGATGTGGTGGCGGATGGATATGCGGGCGCAACTCAAGCAACTAAAGCATAAAACAATATATTTTAACATAGACATAAATCACATAAAGTTTACAACTAATGTGCACATCAACAATATAAATATATCTAAAAACCAATATTCAACAAGAAAGCAAGAACAAGTCAAGAGATTGACTGAATTTGAAGGCTCATTGAGGGGTCACAGAAGGAATCGCTGGTTTGTCAATCCGCGTCCAAGCTCAGTCCTCAACTACGCCCGGGGTAGAGAAGGGTTGTCATAAACTTCCAATGGACCCGTCTTCTTCATTTCACTATGCGGAAGAAAGTTGCAAGCTTCCCTTTGCTTGATGGATACAACGTCAAACCATTAAATAGAGCTCCAGATATGATGGAGAATGCCAAGAGAAAGCACCGGCAAGGTGTAGGCTTCGCAAGCATGACCAGAGCTTCTCTCCTTGGTGGATTATGAAGGATGGAGGTGGAAGGCCGGAGCTTTGTCCTTAAAGGCGGGTGGAATGGCAGGAATACTTATCTCTCCTGAAATGGAGGAAAATCTGCGCTAACCGTGCGTTATTAAACTTCTAGGCTAAGCTTATGGATGAAGAAGCATTGACCCGTGCATTTTACTCGCCCACGGGCGCTTTCGCGCGTGGGTGAAGGAAATCACACAGGTAAACACAAAGCGCAGGAATGCAGGAATAAGCAGAGGAACCATGTGTTTTACTTGCGGACAAACATTGCCGCCCGTGTGTGAACAAATCGCACGATTAACCACAAAATGGTGCCAAAACGAAAGGTACAGGACAACCGTCCATTTTCATCTCACACGGTTTGGTCGAAACCGTGTATTAATCGTTCGTTTATAATTATTAAGCTCATCTCGACGAAATTCGTCGGGAACCACTCAACAAAATAAAATGCACGATTAGGAAGAAACTGTACGCTAAGGAAACACACGACCGTGCTTTTTTCCACAAATTAGAATTCCTGCCTTGGGGAAACGCACCACCTGCATAGCAAAAACCAAGCTGGATCTCAAGCTCCCTACACTAATACACAACATAAAATGAACAAAAAGAACCATGGGGAGCACCATGTGCCTACCCCCAAAAAAATAATTTTCAATTGCACACCTAAGGGCTAAAACAATGCACTTTTGGTGAAGTGAAGATCTAAATAAAAATATAACTTTTCTGATTGAAAAATTAGTGCACATGCAAGATAATAAGCTATCATACCCCCAGACTTAGTTGTTTGCGCGTCCCGAGCAAACAAAATCTATGCAGATAGGGAAAACATTTAGCTAACACGAAAATTGTGATATGGAGTACCATGCGAAGTCGCATGCTTGTACGCGTAAAAAATATAAATAGAGGAAATTTCTAAGTATGAAAAATAGTTTACACTTTTCACAATGCGTATCAATATTTTATTATTACTAAAAAATGGAATCACGGTAAATTATCTGGTCACGTGCAGGAAGAAAGTAGGCAGGCCCCTAAGGTGAGCTTTGCTAAAGATCGGGGCTCTGGACCACCTCCAAAAGAATGCACCAATGTCGGGGGCTATATGCTTGCTCGATCACACTCTCTCAACGACACTAGTTCGACTCAAGCGTGAATCCGTATTACTTTAGGATAATCGTGGGGCTTGGGTTACGGTGAGATAAACAAAGATAATCTGGGTGGCTACACACCTAACCCAAATGAGCAATCAAAAATAAGAGAATCCATCCGCTAATCCAGAATACATGTGGGTACACCACACCCCCAGACTTAACTTTTAACATATGTGTGTGTGCACCGCCTTCTCCAAATACAACCACATCTCTAATAGAATTTTTAATTACACTTATTCTTTTCACCTTTTTTTTACAGAATTTTTTTATCATCTTTTAATTTCCACAATTTCAAAAAATATAAACCTTAGAGCACATCCACATATTCATAATGAATACCACCACAACAACACCCCAACATGAAAAATGAAAAACACTAAAGCTCGACTTGGGTGTGCGACTAGGATCAGCTATGAGGCTTTGGTGACATAATGGTGGAGCTGAATCAAAAGAAGGGGTAGGAACAATGGGGCTTATCGAGGATACGATGTTAGGAACAGTACAAAGCTCAACTGGGCAAAAATGATGGCCTACATCACGCTCAAGCTAGACTAACCATGCACCAATGCTTCGAGAGTAGCTTGGGGTAAGTTCTTAGCCACTGAGAAAGATGATCTTTCCTCCCGACTCGAGTAAAATGAGTCTAGTGACGGCTACACACATCCCTACACTAACGTTCGATTCACACCAGATTCACAAAATTTTGAGTAGATTAAAAAGACTTTACGCAAATAGAAAAATATAAAACTATAAGCATACAAAAAAATTAAATCTACTCCAATTTCTTCACGAAACGAGAGCACTTGACTTGGAGCACTGCAGGAGTCAACATTTTACTTCATCTCACAATCGTATGCAATCACAATTATTTTCCCAAATAATACAAAAGAAATGAGTTTAACTCACAGTACACTAACAATTAAGCACTCGCTCATGTGGGTGTAGTGGTGTGCGATGTAATGAATTAATCAAAATAAAACTATAAAAGATTCTAGTATTCACATGAAATGTGCGCATGCAAAATTTAATAAATAGTGGCTATCCCCTGACTTAAACTAAGCCACACAACATATGATATTGAAATTAAAATCAGATAGAGACAAGGGAAGAGGTTAACCAATGCTCGGCAAGTGAGCATACCAGAAGATGCTTGAAAAATTGAGGCATGTCTTCAAAATGAAGAATCACAACCCCGCCAATAGGAAGTTGTCATGAATACCTACAGGGTGAGCTCCGCAAAAACAAAAGAAAAATATACAAAATACAAAAAAATACTAAAATTAAATAGACATAAAAATAAAAAAAATACAAGAAATGGAAGATAACTACTGGGGTTATTGTCCTCCCAGCACGACTTATTAAATTCAATACATTTCTAACTAATGGGCCTATGAAAAGAAAAGTTCACAGGTAACTATTCCATTATCCATTTCGGTAATGGTTTCCGATACGGCGATAAAACAGTTACCCTCTAACTAAATAATAATACCTTCCCAACACAGGTAGAGGAAATAGGAAGTAAGAAGTGGAGGAGCGCTGGTCCTCAATCATCTAACCATAAAATAAATCATTGCCTAGCAAGGCATCGTCAACCACAAATGTGTAGGAAGCGATGACATCAGCATGAGCACCAGGCTCATCGTCATCCCAACGTACCCGTGGAGACTCATCCTGCACAGGCTCAGATAAAGAAGGGTAATCAAGTAATAAAAGAGAAGAAGAACTAAAATAATCATAATTTTGGAGAGTGACCCCAGTATCACTCTCAGTGAGATCCAAGAAAAGATCATCATCAGTATCATACAAGTAGTATCGTGGGGAATCCGAGAAGTTGAGGCCCGCAGTGGTAAGAGGAACGACCTCATCCAATAAAGAGGAGCAAGCCTCCCATCGGAAAGGGAATATTCCTCATCCCACCGGGGTGCGTAAAAGTGTTCCGAAGATCCACATTCTCTATCGGAGATAGAGAAATCATCATCCCACTTCGACGCAACCTCGAGCACTGAATCATCCAAAAATATTGCATCATCAGCTGACTCACACAAAAATGTCGTAGCACCATCAGGCGAAAATTGCGGAACGAAGAAACTACTCTCAAAATCAAGCACTGAATGAGCATACCCCATCATAAAATCATTCGCATACGCCACCCCGTCGACATGAACAATCTATGAGTCCCATATAGGAGCACACATGGATTCCTGATCCTCTTTTTGCTGGCTACCACAAGAGTGATCGTCATCAGCCAACAGAAGCACGTATAAAGGGACTGAGGGACCCTTGAAGGATCTGTATGCGGTGAGAGATTCTTCGGTAATCTTAACTGGCTAACAACGAGCCAGATGAGCGATGTCAGTGTATGTGCCAGGCAACACCCTTGTAGGCCTGTCCACAATAGTCTTTCGCGAACGGGAGGTTTTTGCGCACATGCCCACAGAGCAAGAAGGCTCACACAAACGAGGGAAATCATTTAACATTTGTCCTACACCTTGACATATCAAACACCTAATACAATGCACGGCATTCATTACAGCAATGGCATCGATGTATCGCCGCAAAGTGTCAAGTAGACGGCACTCAGCAACAGAATACATCGCGAACAAAAATATTTACCACAAAAGTGCTACACAATAAAAATAAAAATAATACAGACTCGCTTTCAAAAAAAATCAGAAAAGGGAAAAAAATAAATAAGCAAAGTAAATGAACAGCAAGAAAATAAATAAAAATAAGAAATAACAATCAAAAGATCTCCATCTCCAAAAACTCACACGACTGTGTTCCCCGGCAACGGCGCCAAAAACATGATGCGTTGAATGACAAGTGTACCGGTCGCACAAGTAATATAAAATGGGTGAATTTTCCCAAGTATCGATCTCGAGGGAAAACAATAAGGTGGAGTTAATTTTGAGGAGGACTTGAGATTTAAGTCCAAAGGTCTAACCTACGAAAAGGGGTGTTTTGTTGTTTACGGATGAAGAAAATAAAATACTAAAAACTACTCCTATACAATGCCACTATGCGATGCTTCGCCAGGCAGGATGGAAGACTACACGGGCCGCTATGCACTGAATCGTTGGGCGGATGTACGAGTAGGCTTACAGATGAAGTGATTAAAAATGAAGAATGAGGGTCGAGATCACCTCTTTGCTACGCATGCCACAAGCGATTGCTTGTACAGCAAAAACGGATGTGGTGGCGGTTGGATATGTGGGCGCAACTCAAGCAACTAAAGCATAAAACAATATAAGTTCACATAGATATGAATCACATAAAGTTTACAACTAAAGTTCACATCATAAATATAAATAGATTTAAACACCAGTATTCAGCAAGAAATAAAGAACAAGTTAAGAGATCGATTGAATCTGAAGGCTCGTCGAGGAGTCACAGAAGGAATCGTTGGGTTGTCAATCTGCGTCCAAGCTCGGTCCTCAACTATGTCTGGGGTACAGAAGGGCTATCACTAACTTCCAATGGACCCATCTTCTTCGTGTCACGATATGGAAGAAAGTTTCAATCTTCCCCTTGCTTGATGGATACAGTGTCAAACCATGAAATGGAGCTCAATATATGATGGAGAAGACCGAGAGCAAGCACCGGCAAGGTGTAGGCTTCACAGGCATGGTCGGAGCTTCTCTCCTTGGTAGAAGATGAAGGATGGAGGTGGAAGGGCAATGCTTTGCCCTAAAAGGCAGTTAGAATGGCATGAATACCGATCTCTCCCGAAATAGAGGAAAATATGCGCTTAAATAGAAACAGGTCAGAAAATTGGTCATGCATAGTTTGGCGCATGACCATGAGCTAACCATGCGTTATTAAACTTCCAGGCCAAGCTTGCAGATGAAGATGCATTGACCCGTGTATTTTACTCGTGCACGGGCTCTTCCGCCCGTGCATGAAGGAAATTGCACGGGTAAACACAGAGCGCAGGAATGCAGGAATAAGAAGAGGAACTGTGTGTTTTACTCGCATACGGGCGTTACTACCCGTGCGTGAACAAATCACATGATTAACCACAGAATGGTGCCAAAACGAAAGGTACAGGACAACCGTGGGTTTTCTTATCGCACGGTTTGGCTGAAATGGTGTGTTTATAATCATTGAGATCATTTCGACGAAATTAATCAAGAACCACTCGACCAAATAAAACGCACGATTAGGAAGAAACCGTACGCTAAGGAAATGCACGATCATGCAATTTCCACAAATAATAATTCCTGCCTTGGGGAAAATGCACCACCTGCACAGCAAAAACCAAGCTGGAGCACAAGCTCCCATCACCAATACACAACATAAAATGAACAATAAGAACCATGGGGAGCACCATGTGCTTACCCCCAACAAAAGAATGTGCAATTGCACACCCAAGGGCTAAAACCATGCACTTTTGGTGAACTGAAGATCTAAAAAAATATAACTTTTCCAATTGAAAAAGTAGTGCACATGCAAGATAATAAGCCTAGATGAGTCCAAAAATCACTATATAAATAGGCCTCATCAACGAAGTATTGAGTGATTTGACTTAGAATATATATATAGACTCAAAGCGTTGAGAGCGTTGAGTGGTCTCAATGCTATTCGACGAGGCATTGAGTGATTAAACTTAAAATATTTCTGGACTTAAAGCATCGAGAGCGTTGAGTGGTTTCAACGCCATTCGACGAGGTGTTGAGTGATTTAACTTTGAATATTTCTAGACTCAAAGTGTCATGAATGTTGAGTGGTCTCAATGCCATTTGATAAGTCATTGAGTGTTTTCCTTAGAATTATTCTTGATACTATAGGCATTGAGTGGATTCGACGCGACTCGACAAAGAGTCTAGTGCATTGAGTAAACTCGACGCCATTCGATGAATTATCATGTATACTCGACAAATTTGACTGGACTTTATAGGCATCAAGTGATCACGAAGAATTTCGACGAGTTGCCGAGTGTGTATAGTATACACATTGATTTTGACTTATAACATTTTGACATACTGTATTGCGGGTTCATGTGGACGGGCTGAACCGGGTTTTCTAGTAATGCACCAATTGACTTATTAGGACCAAGTCTTTACATAAAGACTTAATTTAAATAATAATGGGCAGTATAGTACTAGGGTGACGTATAGCAGGCGGTCTAGCCCTAATTCTTCCTAAAATGGGAGACTTACAAAAAACCCTAGCCGTCACTTCACTTATTGCCAAATTGTTACCTATGCCAAAACCGTCGGATGATAATAAGCCATCAGTGACATATTTTGCTGGAGGAAAGACTGTTCCTTTCCGTGATGAACAACTCCTATGAGAAGAAGATGTCGCCAAGGAGAGTGACGAGATTGTGGATAGAGAAAATGGCTCTACACGCTCGAGAGTGGAGCACGATCGATCTGAGTTGCGGGGATATTTGGATGTTGATGGGTAACAGTTGAACAACCAGTTACTTTAATTATTAGGGATTGGAGGTTGAGGCCTAGAGAATGGAGAAGGGAAAAATAGAGGCTGCTAGTAGCGACAAAAATAGAATTCGCCCGCTGTGGCTTAATTGTCACTCCTACGACGGGCTTTCCTTTGATTATCAATTAATATTACAGCTTGAGTTGCTCCTTTACATGGAAAAATATAAAGGGTACAAAAGGAAGCTGGCATCTAGAAGAAAGAAGATTGCCAGAGGCCACGCAGATTGTCAGATAGGTTGACAGACTATGCGGATTGCTTATCCCGCAGCTTACTGCCTTAGGCCAAGCGAACTGCATAATTAGGCAGGGAAGACCACTGAGATCCCTGGGACAGGCTGCTTGAGGAGCCAATTTCAGGGACTAAACCGCAAGGCTTAGTTGTTGAGGCCACGTGGACAGGCAGTCTGTCCGCGAGAATGGTTGGCAGACATAAATTCATATCCGTAGAATTTACTGTCGACGTTGCTCACCGATGCTTATCCTCGGCGGGTCCTTTACAAATGAGAGGTATGGGGGGCTATTTTTACGCTCGAGGAGGAATCTACCCGAACTGGGCTTGATGACGTCACCTCGATGATATTTGTGACCTGCGATCAAGTCCGCGACATGTTGTGGATTGAAGAGTAGTTTGCTTACTGCTTGGAGAAGTCAAAGGGGGGAGGCTGAAGTGCTTATGGTGGACTGCGCAAAGAGTTCTCCCAGTACATGGAAGATAGAGATTCCACCTCTATTTTTGGATGAGACGAGTCTGCCACCTTCTAGATGACTGGTGTTGAGTCTGCTTTGTGTTCTGCGGCTTGGTGAAGAGTGTTGGAGGGCGGAGCAAGTCCACTTCCCTTAGGCGGACTGAGGCTGAGTCTGCCACCTTCTGCATAATAGAAGGAGAAGATCGCACCTGCTAGGTGGGCTGAGCAGGAAGTTCGTCGTCTCCTGGGCAACCTGGAGGCAGGATGCCTGCTGAAGTTCCTCCTTTTGGTTGGTGACCATGAGGTAGGTCGCCTAGTGCACAAAAGAGGTGAGTCTACCACCTACTGGCAGGTTTACTATCCTTCATTTGCTGGCGGACTGAGACTGATTTCGCCACTTTTGGGTGAGCTAGTATTGAGTCCGCCTTCTGCTAGTGAACTGAGGTGGAATCCACCCCATGTTTTGGCGGTCCACTACCAAGGTTATCGCGGACTGGGATGCGAGGCCGCCTTTCGCAGGCTGACTGAAGAAGAGCCTTTGTCGGAAAGTTCTTTCTTGTGGCTACTTGAAGGAGAGTCTGCAAACTGGTGGCGGGCTGGAGAGGAGACCTCTACTCGCCCGACTGACCACGCAACCTGATGGTGCGAACTGGGAAGCAGTGCGCACCATCGCACAGACTGAGACTACCTCGTGGCTAGCCTAGCCATACGGACAGAGAAGTCTATCAACACAGTTAGCTAAAAAATAGGCCGCGAACCCCCGGATTAGACGGAGCAGTCCGTAGCTTGCGAGCTAGCCACCTTGGGAGGGATCACCGATTTCTAGGTTAACATAATCCCCACACTTTTTTTAGTTTGCAGGAAACTTCGAAAAATTAGAGGTAACCTCTGAAATTTTGATTTGCCACATGTAGGAAAACGAAAGACAGAGGGGGAGATATAGAACCTGATGTCTCTCCTAAGAAAAGTTTGCAAACTTTCTTTTCTCCTATAACGGAAGATGTCATAAGTGAAAAAAGGACATCTTGTGTGTACCTAAATTGTTCTTGCAAAGTGAAGAAGACTTGTGAATGCCTTCTACTAAGCTCTGAAAAATAAAGGTAAGAGGAGGTATAGAAGAACAATATCTTGCAATTACCTGAAGGGAGCTTGCAAGCAGCTGTTAATCTCTGCAATTAAGAGGGGTAAGAAGAAAATATGAAAGAAAAAATGATTTGCAAGTACCTGAGGGGAACTTGGAAGCATCTTCTAATCTCTGCAAAAAGAAGAGTAAGAAGCAGATATGAAAGAAAAAATGATTTGCAAGTACCTGAGGGGAACTTGCATGCATCTGCTCATCTATAAAAAAAGAAGAGTAAGAAGTAGATGTGAAAGAAAAAATGATTTGCAAGTATATGAGGGGAACTTGCAACCATCTGCTAATCTCTGCAAAAATAAGAGTAAGAAGCAGATATGAAAGAAAAAATGAATTAAAAGTACCTAAGGGGAACTTGCCAGCATCTAGTAATCCGTGCAAAAAGAAGAGTAAGAAGTAGATATGAAATAAAAAAATTAGGGGAACTTGCATGCATCTGCTAATCTCGGCAAAAAGATGAGTAAGAAGTAGATATGAAATAAAAAATAAGGGGAACTTGCAAGCATCTGCTAATCTCTTCAAAAAGAAGAGTAAGAAGCAGATATGAAAGAAAAAATGATTTGCACGTACCTGAGGGAAACTTGCAAGCATCTGCTAATCTCTGCAAAAAGAAGAGTAAGAAGGAGATATGTAAGAAAAAATGATTTGTAAGTACCTGAGGGGAACTTTCAAGTATCTTGTAATCTCTGCAAAAAGAAGAGTAAGAAGTAGATATGAAGGAGAAAATGATTTGCAAGTACTTGAGGGGAACATGCAAGCATCTTCTAGTCTCTACAAAAAGAAGAGTAAGAAGCAGTATTAAAAGAAAAAATGATCTGCAAGTACCTGAGGGGAACATGCAAGCATATGTTAATCTCTGCAAAAAGAAGAATAAGAAGCAAATATGAAGGAGATGCAAAGTGTGGGTACCTGCTAAATGTTGAGGTGGCAAAGAAGATGTAATTGGATGACAGGAAGAATATCCAATAAACTCAGCTATCAACTGAGTAAAATAATTTACAAAATTGAGTAGAGATCAATCCATAACCATAATCTTCTTGCGCAGTAAAATAAGATATCCTCAAAATGAAATTTTTATTATCCAGGTAAAATCACTTTGATTGGATTTCAATAAAATGGCTTGTCGACCAAGAGAACTAGATTCTTTGATTGAATAACTAGTGCCAAGAATATTAATAAGCATAGCGGAAGTACTGCCAGCAGATAGAGCTTTATGCAGGCCGAGTATATAAAGCAAGCATAAGCAAGAAGTTTAACGCCATAAATCCATATGAGAGATTTAATTTAACTTGTTAACCTGAAGGAAAGTAGTTTCGCAAAAGTGGACTAACTGCTCTCCTTTGGAAGGGCACAAAAAAGAAAAAACTAGATCCTAAGAGGGAATGATGGACACACTGCTCTCATGCATTAGGGCTACAAGCTACGATGATTACTTATGACAGGTGCGCCAAGTGGTCTAAAGCATTACTCACCTTAAAAGATTAGTAATTTTGTGTGTCCTCGGAAGAGATGGCTTGAGAGTACTTTAGAGCATTCGATTATCACAACGTAAGGTGATCAATAAGGTTGGGTATGCCTAAGGTGTTGCCCGATATCTGCATTTCCCGCTCAAGAATGATCACCAAAAATATAATACTATCCCTAGCAGAGCACAGTAGAGCAAACACATGGGACCTCCCTTTATGCACGCTTTGTGTTAGATACCAGCTAGGATTCTAAGCCCTGAAGTACGCCAACACATATTAGACGGCTCCCACTGCACATATGCGAACACTCCGCACTATATATGGTCATCGTGGAGTTATGCCAGAGACCAACCATGGGGGGCCAAGCAAGACTCGGTGATATCTTGTCGGTTAAGCAATCCCTTTGGCAAAGAGAAAATAGAGGAGGAGGCACTCCAAAAAGGGAAAAGTGTCAATACAGGATCTCTGACGTAAAATTTATTGAAATGAATGAGAGAACTTAGATATGTTCAGAACTTATGTAAGAGAAATGTTCAATATGGAAAACATAACCGAGCATCCTTGATCGCGAAGAGCTTTTGGAAATTTGTGATGTCTTCACCTCAGAATAGATTTCCATGGGAGCCTTTGTCATTCACATCAATGCTCTCACCTTCAATGAAATTAAGATTTTTGTTGATTTGGTTTGTTCCCTTTCAGCCAAAAGGAATGTCTGCTACTTCTTTGCCTTTTGAAGTAGATGGATCAGAGTGGTCATTCTTCTGGAATAAGTCACGTAATTTGCTCTGCCTCAGCAACTTCTCTACCAGTTGACGAAGCGCTCGATAATTTTCAGTGGGATGCCCTTTCTTTTTATGGAATTTGTAATAGGGATCCGAGTCCTTAAATCTTTGATTAGCGGGTTGGTAAGGTATCTTAAAACCGGTTTGTTGTTCATCACTTGGACTACTTCCTGCATAACTTGGTCTAGCTCAAGTTCCGGCAAGTTGCCACCCTGCTGTTGGTAAGCTGAAGCTGCAAGCAGAGCTAGTACCGGATAAGCGGGAGGAACTTTCGATTGTGATCTTTGACATTGGATGTGATCTTGGACTTGGAAGAGGAATTGATGGCATCCTAAATTCCTTCCCTTCCTTGTTCGCGATTGAAAATCCATTTGAGGGGACTTTGGAGGTTGTCTGTATGAAGAAGAAGGATTTTCTATGTTACAAGCCTGGATATATAGTTGGGATTACTCTTTTCACCTCGTATGTATAAGTTGGCAAGACTGATCACCTCCTGATATGTCCTTGGCTCTCGGACATTAACTTTGAACTTAAGTGGCCCTTCTATAAAACCACTTTTCAGAGCGACTCGGTACATCACTGGATCGACGTTTTTAATATCAAGAATCTCTCTTTGAAAACGATCGAAAAAATGAGCCCAAGTCTGATTCTCTCGCTTCCTAATATCAAATAGGGATTCTGGCCCGCAATTCCTCTTGGTATAGGTAGAAAAACCTGAGTTGAAGCTCTCTTTACAGATTAGCAAATAAAGCGACGTACTAATGTCACAATCTGTAGAACCACTCTCTTGCTTGTCCATAAAATGACGTTACGAAGAGCTTGCACCTAGTAGCATCGGTAAGAGTATTGAGGGCGATGACTGGCTCAAAAACTTATAATTCTCCAACTGGGTCAGACTCCCTAGTATAAGTTGGTAATCGCGGCTCTCTGAAGTGAGATGGAGTTGGTTCATCCCTTAAATGATCTGTAAATAGTGATGGCTCTCCCTGTTCTCTTAGTACATAAGGAAAAGGAAAAAATGGAGGATAAGCTACAGTTGAAAAATGGGTAGGAGAATAAAAAGGAAAAGTTGATGCGGGAGGAGCAACTGCGGGAGCTGAAGGATTTGGATAACTTCCCTGGAAATTCAAAATTCTTGCTAGAAATCCTCGGGCAGCTTCCTAGAAGAAGTTTTGAGGAGCTACGAACTCGTCATTTTGAGATCGCAAAGGAGCTATTGCCTGCCCTAGCAGATAGGTTGGTGGATAAATAGGAGGATAGACTTACGTATTGGTCGGAGGATAAGTTTGCGGATTCTCGAATGTTGGTGTTGGATTAACTGGAGGAACTGGTGCTATTGCGGATTGCACCTCTAATCGCTGCATGATAGCAGCTAGAGTACGGTTGATTGATTGGAACTGCTGGGCAGTTTCCTAACATGATTGCTCCAAGGCTTCCGAGAGAGGATCTTCACTAGGACTTGAAGGAGCAAGGTTCTCGGCAGGATGATGATCAGTCATGGCTAACCATTGATTTTCACCGTCTGTTCGAAATTTGAAGGTCGTGTATTAACTATTGAATCAAAAATGGCTCTGTACGCTCGAGATTGGAGCACATTCGATCCGAGTGGTGAGGATAGTGGGAGTTTGATGAGGAATTGTCGAGCAGTCGGTTAATTTAATGATTAGGGATTTGCGATTGAGGACGAGAAATGGGAGAAGGCAAGAAGAGAGGCCGCTTGAAATAGCAACAACAGAGTTCGCCCGCTGCGGCTTAAATGCCACTCATGCGACGGGATTTCCTTTGATTATGAATCAATATTACAGCTTGAGTTGCTCCTTTGCATGGAAAAATAAAAAGGGTACAAAGTGAAGCTGGCGGCTAGAAGAAAGAAGATTTCCAGAGGCCGTATGGACTAATTAGATAGGTCGGTAGACCATGCAGAGTGCTGATTCCGCAGCTCACTTCCTTAGGCACTGCACAATAAGGTAGGGAAGACCAATGAGGTCGCTAGGACAGGCTGCATGAGGAGCCAAATTTAGGGACTAAACTGCAAGGCATAGCCGCTGAGGCCACGTGGATAGGCGGTCAGTCCGCGATAATGGCTGGCTGACAGAAATTCTTATCCGCAGGGTTTTTTGCCGATGTTCCTCCCCAATGCTTGTCCTCGGGGGGTCTTTATAATTGAGAGGTATGGGGGGCTATTTATAAGCTCGAGGAGGAATCTTCCAAAACTGGGCTTGATGAAGTCACCTCGATGATACTGGTGAGCTGCGATCGAGTCCGCGACATGCTCCGGACTGAAGAGTAGTTCTCATACTACTGGGAGAAGCTGATGGTGGGAGGCTGAAGTGCTTCTGGTAGATTACCCATATAGTTTGAATGGTACATGGAGGACAGGGAGTCCGCCTCAATTGCTGGATGAGACGAGTCTGCCACCTTTTAGCGGACTGGTGTTGAGTCGGCTCTATGTTTTGCGGCCTAATGAAGAGTGTTGGACGGCAGAGCAAGTCCATCTCCCTTAGGTGGACGGAGGCCAAGTATGCCCCTTCTGTCAAATAGAAGGTGCAGGTCGCACCTTCTAGGTGGGCTGAGGGTTAAGGTCTCCATCACCTGGGCAACCTGGAGGCAGGACGCCTGCTAAAGTTCCTCCTTCTAGTGGGCGACATGGAGGCAGGTCGCCTAGTGCTGGGAAGAGGTGAGTCAGCCACCTACTGGCGAGTTGACTATCCTTCATTTGTTGGCGGATTGAGACCGAGACCGCCACTTTTTGGTGAGCTAGGTTGAGTCTGCCTATTGCTAGTGGACTGAGGTGGAATCCTCCCCTTGTATAGGCGGTCCACTACCAAGCAGTTTGTTAATAAGGTTGTCACAGACAAGAATGGAGGCTTCCTTTTGAAGGCAGACTAAAGAAGAGACTTGGTCGGCCATTTCTTTCTTCCGGTGACTAGAGGGAGAGTCCGCGAAGAGGTGGAGGGTTGGAGAGGAGACCGCTACCCGCGCAGGCTAACCATGTGACCTGATGGTGTGGACTGGGAAGTTTGTCTGCGCCATCGGAGAGCTAGTGAATACCGGGCTGCTAGCTTAGCCAGGAGGACAGATAATTCTATCCGGGCGGTTAGCTTGAAAATAGGCCACAAACTTGCCAGTTGAGACAGCAGCAGTCCACGACTTACGATCTAGCCACCTTGGGAGGGATCATCGATTCTTGGTAAACAGAGATCCATGGCTAGAAATGAGGTGAGCTTCCTACCATCTCCCTTGGTGCTAAATCTGTAGTTTTTAGAAAGGAGAGATGTTGACTCAAAAGAGTTTTTACTTTAGAGATGAAGATCTCCTAGGAAGAGACCATGCTAGGACCTTGTCCTAGGGATTTGATTTCTTCAACCTCTCCTCTCTTCTTTGTGAAGATGAAGGACTTGGTTTCATGAAGAGGAATGGGCTATTGAGGGTGAATAAGTGAGGAGGAAAGTCTAAATATAGTCTTGAACAAATTAATAAATGAATAAGATGAACCGATGTCGTTCATCATGCTTTAAGATGCGTGCATAAATCTATTTTCTGTACGCAATGAACTTCAAGGCTATTTTCGAGTATGTTACGTCTAGATCTAGGAGGTTTGACTAGACATGATAAAGTCGTAGCCCTTGGGATGTACTTTCCAATGGATGGTTACACATTTTCATATGAGTCCTTTAGCCCTAGGAATGTCAGTCGAATTTGGTGTACAGTAATATCTTAAGTACATGTTCTCGGGTTTGTGAATAACCAGGTTTGGATTTGCTAGAGTGGTTCGTAGGAAAAAAATGTTGAGGTTTTGGTAAACTTAGTCAATACGTAATCGTGATAAATAAATGGTTTGGTGAAACATGATTGTACCAACGGTTTTGAAGTAGTTTGATAAAAATATGATTTGGGTAAGTTAGTGATCAAATGATTTGATATGTTTGGTTGTACAAATGATATTTTGCAAAATCCGGTAGGGATGTGCATGATTATAATCAGGAGATTTAAATAGGTTTTGGAAAGAAGGTGTGATCTCTGAAAATTGAATGCATAAACCATAATTATGTTATCATGCCTGATGTGTATGTGAAGTATCATTATATTGTTATGATTATCATATGGTATTACACTCTTTGTGAATGATTGATCATGTGGAAAGGAATTGGATGTGGTTAATGCATGACCATGTGATTTGATGATTAACGGAATATGTTTACTATTCCACTACTTAGAGTTGTGTCTCCCTACGGGTAGGAGTGTGGTATTGGTGTGTCGTATAAGGTGGCTTTCCACCTATGTAAATGATGAACCCTTACGTGGTAGGGAAATGTGGAGGGATTCGAGGTGCTTATGTGTTTGCCGCACTGGAATGATGTGTTGATAAGAGACTCGGTGTGGATCCCTTGCATGCTGTTGAGCAAGGGATGTGAATAATAAAAAAAGAACTCAGTGTGGAGCCCTTAAATGTGAAATTGCATGCTGTGAGAGTTGACACGCAGTGTCATAATCCTAGGTAAAGGATAGTTTGGCAGTTATACTGGCTCGCTAGTCGTCACACTGATGGGAGTTTACAGATAGACTTGGACGGTTGGACTTTTGTCCTCGGTGCTTACTTCCCGAGGCACCCTCCGTTCCAGTGGACTGTTTGGTTGTATTTTTTTGTGATTGATGAGTCCGATTTATATAGGGTTTTTCAGACTCATCTGAGCTTGTTTTATCACGTGTGCACTGTATTTTAACTAGATATCGATTATTTTTGCATCGTTCGGTCTTTGACCTCATTGTGCACAACTTTGGGCCTGAGGGTGTGCAATTGCACATTCTGTTGATGGGGGTAAGCACTTGGTGCTCCCCGTATTTCTTTCTGCAGATTTGTTGGTTTTTCTTTGTGTTGGAGGGTCCTCCTTTGTTATATTTTTGCTTCTTGAACGTGGTCAGTTTTCCTCTTTTCATAGTTCTGGTTTGAGGAAAATGCACGGTCGTGCATTTCCTTAGGGCACGGTTACTTATTGTGTGCGTCTTCTCCAAGTTATTCTAGAAGGATTGACCGACCCTTGTAATTCTTTCACGCACAGTTTTCTTCGGAACCCATGCGCGAAGGAAACACACGGTTTTTCCCTGTAGCTTTTTGTTTTTAGGCCGTTTTGTGGTTAATCGGTTGTTTTCCTTCATGCATGGGCGAAAGCGCCCATGCGCGAGTTAAACACACAATTCCACCTGGTTGCCTACATTCTGTGCATTCTGTCGTTACCAGTGCGATTTCTTTAGCGCACGGGAGGAATAGCACGTGCGTGAGTAAAACGCATGGGTCAACGCTTCTTCTTCCCTCAGGCATTTTCTAGAGATTAATATCGCACGGTTCACGCACGGTCGTACGCCAGACCGTTCGTGACCATTTTTTTCTGACTTTTACTATTTAAGATGTAGATTTCTTCTGGACCGGGGACAACTCCGTTTTCGCCCTCCATTTCCTCTCCTTTGAGCGGGAAATCATCATCCCCTCTAGCCGTTACTCTCTCTCCTCCATGAGAAGCTCTTACGGCCACCATTTCACCTCCAAAAGCTTGCAAAAGTTCCATCTCCGGCCATCTTCATCTTATCCGACCTCCAAGCTACAATTAGAGCTACTTGTTGCTGCACTTGAGACGTTCTCCGTTCAGATCCAACTTAGAGACTCGACACAAAGTGGACTGGTTTGAAGAAGGAAGTGACAGCCCTTCTACATCCAAGATGCCTTCCGAAGACCGAGAGCTTGGACGAGGATTGACATCCTTCGCTCCGATCGAGAATCTTGGAGAGCCTTCGTGCGTTCGGTTGTAATTCTTCACTTTTATTAAGCTTGCTATGTTCTGAACTGGTGCTAGTAAACTTGTAGCTTGATAACAATATTTTTACTTGAGTTTCCTCTAGTTTTGTTGTTGATGTTTTCATCTCGAATTGTGTTTGTGCCGTTCTAGCGATTGCGAGAAGCACGCACTGCGAAGAGGTGTTTACGAACCTCAATAGTTCGTTTATCTCCATTATTACTCGTTGGAATAATCCACCCATATGACGCAGTGAAGGCGACCAGCACTAGTTTAATTATGCTTAGCGTAGGAACCCAAAACCAAACCCCCCTTTTTCATAGTTGCACTTGTATTCGTTGTTCCAAAAGCAAAGTCCATGCTCCCTACTTGCACTCCGCGTGAGATCGATATCTAGGGAAGCTACTCCTCATCTTTATTACTTGACCGTGATGGGTAAACTTACTGAGAGTGCATCAGGTACACGCTCATGAAGACCCTCTCCGTGCAACGATATAGGCCAGTTTGGGTTGTGTTCTTGGTGCACATCTACCCGAAATCCCTCTGAGCCATAATACGCATGTGAGATCTACTATTGTGTTCTTAGTATTGAGGAATATAGAGGCATAGGCTTGTTAGTGTTGATGCCTGCCTAGTAGTGGAAATCTTGTTACACTATCACCGCCTAACCACGACGGATGGTGCCAGAGAGGTCTTCAACCTCGAAAAGTGGGAACTATAAGTCTGTATTGACATAGTAGTGTGCGTGCGTATGAGCATGGGTGTGTCATTATATTGCATTCATGTCATTGCATTGCACAGCATAAGATCCTCATCATATAAGTTTGTATGGACACTCTTATGTGATGAGTTACTTTATTATTAAGCCGATCATTAACTTATATGTTTGTGTGGGCATTCATATAAGTTGATTTACATTCTTGTTGCAGGATGATACTTATATAGTACTGTTGAGAGTTTGAAACAGAGTTCTTGGTAAGCTTTATCTTAATCCCTTTAACTTTTGACTTAAGGACATTCCCGTTCCTCTTTACCTTAATATTCTTAAAGAATTCCGCTACTTCTGAAAATAAGATCTTATATGGATGCTGGAGAATGAAAGATAGGACAGCGGTGTCGAGAAGAATGAGTAAATTTTTGAAATCATCTGAAAGCTCTGCTATCTCGGGGATGACCAGTTCATTGCATATGCCGACCTTGGATGGCAGTGCCATTTTATTCAGAAAACAGCGAGAGATCGACTGGTAAAAGACGGTGACGGCGTCGAGCTCTGTAATAACGGAGGAATGCGAAGTGTCTTTCGAGAGAGAGGGATTTGAATTCGTGTAGAATCTTGAAATCTTGTTTTTATATTTATATAACCCTAGTAATGATGATTTAGAGAGTAATTAAACAAAACATACCTTAGAGAATGGCGGTTTGGGCTTCGGGTTGCGAAAATGAAGATTTGAAAAGAAATCGAGAAGTTGTCGACTCATTTTTCGAGTGGATCATCACTACTCGAGTGACAGAATGACGGTACTCGAGTGGATCATTTCTACTTCTCGAGAAGAAGTTTAGAACTCGAGTGATAAAACTCGAGTGACTTAGTTCTTGAGAGTTCAAAGGAGTACTCTAGTATTCATTACCGAGTTCTCGAGTAATCAATTCCTTTCTCGAGAAATGAAGTCTAACTGGGAGAAATTTCAACTTTTTGACTCATCCCTTGATCTCAGAGCTGTGTTGTGAGTCCTCCTTCTCTATTCTTCTTTGTTGAACATACCAAGTTCTGTTTTGAAGAAAGAGAACTTGTCTTGTACAACGACTTCGTGAATATGTCGGCCATCTGCCTATCATTAGGGACATATTGTAGATCTATATCCCCATGCTCCGCATGCTCCCGGATGAAGTGGTATCGCAGCTCTATGTGCTTTGTCCGGCTGTGAGAGACTGGATTGTTGGCTATTGCAATCGTACTATAAGAGTCGCAAAATAAAGGGATATCATTGACTTCCATATTGTAATCTTCCAATTGGTTCTTTAGCAAAAGCAATTATGCACAACAACTATCGGCAGAAATATTTTCTGACTCGGCCGTTAAAATTGCGACACAATTTTTCTTTTTGCTGCTCCAAGAAATGAGTCTTCTTCCAAGGAATTGGCAAGTCCCGGAAGTGCTCTTTCTGTCATCTTTACTACCTGCAAAATCTGCATCTGAGAACCAATTTGTTTGCTGTCATCACTTCTTGGGTACCATAAGCCAAGATTCGGTGTTCCTTTAAGGTATCTCAAAATCCACTTTACAACAGCATTGTGAGATTCCTTATAGTTCACTTGGAATCTAGCACATACACATGTTGAGAACATTACGTCTGGTCTACTAGTGGTAAGGTAGAGCAAGGATCCAACTATGATTTTTTACTTGGTTTCATTAAAAGGTTTCCCTTACTCATCCTTATCCAGAGATACGGCTGAACCCATTGGAGTCCTCATAGATGTTGCATTCTCCATTCTGAATTTCTTAATTAGCTCCTTGGTGAACTAAGTCCGCGAGATGAAAATTCAATCTTCAGATTATTTCACCTGAAGCCCTAAGAAATACTTCAGCTCTCCTTAAGTTGGAAGCATCTGTACTGCAGATATCAAAATTCGATGTGATCTTTAGTATGGACTAGCTTTTGAGCAACATACATGTATTGACTAAAACTTGAAGAAAATCACACTTGGACAGGGTACTGAATTCGAGACAAAATTCGCTAGTATGCGAGGATTGAGCAAGATACTAATGTCTGCTCTCCATGTGTTCAAAGTCGTTCAGAAGGGTGCAGAGTTGTTCTTCATAGCTTGGCGGTTGTAGAGACAAAGTCCCGTTTGAGTGACATTCCTATCGTGTCAGACTTTGCGAATGTGTTCCCTAAGGATCTCCCTGGGATTCCACCCTAGCGATAGTTCGACATCCATATTGATCTGGTGCTAGGTGTGAAACCTATGTACCGTACACCGTACAGAGTGGCACCAAAGGAGATGGCAGATCTGAAGGTTCAACTGCAGGAATTACTAGAGCAGGGTTATATACGTCCAAGTGGCCAACCTTGGAGTGCGTCGGTACTCTTTGTGAAAAAGATGTACGTGAGCCTGTGTCTATGTATTGACTACTAAGAGTTGAACAATCTGACAGAGAAGAACAAGTTTCCAATTCCGAGAATCGTTGATTTGTTTGATAAGTTGGTTGGATCAACCGTCTACTCGAAGCTGGATCTGAAGTACGGCTACTATAAGTTGTGTATAAGAAAGAGTGATATTCCCAAGACAGAGTTTGGCACACGCTATGTAACATACCGATTCGTGCTAGGCCCCTCGTGCGTGCTTCTGTGTTAGGAGAGCTGACTTGGGCCTAGGGAGTGCAGGCGACTAGGCTTACACTCGTGTGAAAAGGTGAAACTAGTCCAGAATTAGACACGTGTAGAGGACACGGGCGTGTGCCTACCCGTGTGCATCTAGTAGAACTCGAGAGGTGCCGAGTGGGAACTCGAAAGGCCTATCCTGAGTAGGACATGGGTAGAGACACAGGCATGTCCCTACACGTGTGCGTTGAGTGACTATCAAACAATGTGTCCCGAGTAGAACACGGGAGGAGATACGGGTGTGTCCCTACCCATGTGCATATCTCAAACAAGCCACCCGTGTCTCCCTACCCATGTGCATATCTCAAACAAGTCGCCCGTGTCTCTTCAGCAGGACACGGGTAAGAACACAGACATGCGCATGGCCGTATCTCGTGACAGGGGTAGTGGACACGGGCATTTCCCTACCAACTTCTGTGTCTATATGACGCTACAACCGTCGATGGCGCTTCACCGAGCGGGACACGGGTAGGAATACGGGCATGTTCCTACCCGTAGTGGTCATATTTATATAGGATTTGGCCGTTTTTCGTCCTCTTCCCAAGCCTTTATTTCTGTGGAGAAACTTCTAGAGGAGGGAAGGAGTTGTTGGAATCAACTATACTCCTTGAAGAACCGCTGCAGCCAAGGAGAAGTGGATGTCGCCGCGAAAAGTCACACGATCTATGGTCGGAAATAACGGAAATGCCGGAAATGATGTGAGTTTCCTCCCCACTACCTTAGTGATAGATCTGTAGTTAATCATAGGCGAGTTATCGACTCAAAAGAGTCTTGATGTGTGAGATGGAGACTCCTAGGAGGAGGCCATACTAGGACTTGTGTTCTAGGGTTTAGTAATCTTCAACCTCTCCTTCCTTCAATGTGATGGTGGGAATGGTCTCAAGAAGAGGAATGGCCTAATGAGGGTGAATAAGGGAGGAGGATTTTTAGGGGGGATTTGGGAAGATCCACAAGAGGAGGAAGATAAACCGATGTCGTTCATTTCGCCTCAAAAATGCGTGCAAAAATCTGTGTTCTGCAAGCAACGATCTTCATGGCCATTTTCATGTATGTCATGTCCAGATACGGACTTTTGACTAAACACAAAAGTCATAGGACTTTGAGAGATCTTCCCAACGAGTGGTTAAACATCTTCAGGCGATGTATGAAGCCACAGGAAAGCCTGATCGAAATTGATGGCTGATAATGTAAATGTTCTGAAACTATAATTTGAATGTAGCAGTCTTAGAAGCCATTTTAGAGTATGATACGGCCAAATATGTGCTTCTGACTAAACACGAAATTCATGGCCCATTGAAATACCTTTCCAAAGATGTGTTACACATTTTCGCTAGATTCCTGTAGCATCAGAATACCCGTTTGAAGTTCTACTCTCTATACAATTCCGGCATCTGGTTCTTTGTTATATAAACCCTAATTTAGTATTATTAGAGGAATTGTGAATAGTTATCGTAAAGTTCGTGGTCAGCTGTTTGTTGATCCTTTATAATCAGATGATGAAGTAAAACCTACTTGAACGAAATGGTTGGCTGGTAGATCCCTAGGTGAACTAATGTGTAGACAAGTTTGATTTAATAACAACTAGATATGTTAATCGGTAATGTGAGCTGTGAGCTCGAAATGTTAGAAGAGGATTGAATATGGTTAGTGCATGGATATGTGGAAGGGTTGATAATGCGTGCATGTTTGCCGCACTTGATCGTTTGTGTTGATAAGGGATTTTGTAAGGGAACCCTTGTGAGCTGTTGAGCTCGAGACGTGAAGTAGCATGCAGTGTGAGTCGACACGTGGTGTCGTAATCCTGATTTAAGGAAAGTGTGGAAGGTCTACGGGCATGCCAGTCATCACACCGACAGAAGTTGACAGTTAGAACTTGGGCGTTTTGGCTTGGTGCTCGGTGCTAATTCCCGGGGCTCCTTTCGTGCCAAGTGAACGGTTGGGCTTGGTCCTCGTGCTTTTTCCGAGGCTCCTTCTGGATCACAACTTACAGTTCGAGGCTTGGTTATCGGTGCACATCTACCCAAGACTCCCGCTGAGCCGTAGTAGCTTGTGAGCTTCGCTGATGTATTCTTAGCATTGAGGCATAAGAGGGCCTACGCTAGGTAGTGTGGATGCCGACCTAGTAGTGGAGATGCCCGCTCTACTGTCACCGTCTGGCCACGACGGTTGGAGCCTGAGAGGTTAGCTGCCTTCTTGAAAAGTTGGAACTTCAGAGTCTGTGTCGACATAGCAATTTGCTTGTACGTGTGCATGTTGAGTCATTGCATAGCATTCATTGCATCACATTTCATTGCATAAACAAGATTATCATCGTATAAGATTGTTTGGGACTCTTATACGATGAGTTACCTTTCTGTTGAGCGATCCTCAACTTATATATCTGTATGGGCATTCAATATAAGTTGAGTTACTTTCAATTATAGCTTACATTCTCATACTCTGCTGTAGATGTAGAACTTTAGCTTAGAAAGCTGGATGATACTGTTAGAGTTTACTACTTGACTGCTACTTATGTCATATATATTACTCCACCTATTTGGACTAACTACTGCTTTATTAAATATATTGTTACCCAATTATCCTTTACTCCGGTGATGAGTGTAGCTGGGGGAGTGGATTAACCACTTAGTCTTTATGACTAACGGTTGCTACATCTTATTTTTTAGGAGGAAACCCCGCAGGCGAGCAGCAACAGGTAATGCAGCAAGATAGTCGGGCCAGGACGATAGGGCCTGGAAGGACGATGTCGTCGCAACCGTCAGTGATAGATGTGAGTCATAGAGTGACTCTTGTTTTAGCCCTTTTGGGAAAGACTACTCGTACTCTGATAGTTTAGAAGCTAGATGTAGCTTCATATTTGTTATATTTGGATTTATATGCTTATGTGTGTATTTGACTTCTTTTTTATTACTCTGGTTGGGTTGACATGATTAATATTATTAAAGGCCGGTAGATAGGCGTCTTGAAGAACAATCTAGCTCGAGTGTTAGTGCTATCGCAAGGCGGGTTTTCTTAGGCATAAGACTCCCCTCGTGCAGTGTTCTGCATTCCGGGAGGGGGGTGGGGTCTTACACGCTATGGTCAATATGAGTTCACCATGATGTCGTTCGGGTTGACAAATAAGCCATCGATATTCATGGAATTGATGAACAGAACCTTTCGGGAGTATCTGGAACGATTTGTGATAGTCTTCATAGATGACATATTAGTGCAATCACAGTCATAGGAGGATCATGCGAACCATTTGAGGTTGGTTTTGCACACCTTGAGGAGGAGTCGACTATATGCCAAGTTATCTAAGTGCGAGTTTTGGGTATCATCTTGGCGTTTCTCGGTCATGTCATTAGTTGGGAGGGAATTGATGCGGATCCCAAAAAGATAGCCACTATACAAGAGTGGCCCATGTTGACTATAGCGGCGGAAGTCCGGAGTTTCCTGGGACTTGCCAGCTACTACAGGTGGTTCGTGGAGAACTTCTTACGGATTGATTTACCTCTCACTACCTGACGAGAAATGATCAGAAGTTTGTGTAGTGGCTGGAGTACGCACGACCTTTTGAGGAATGAACAGTCATCTGACAAAGACACCTATTTTGAGTTTGCCATGTGGTACGGACAACTATGAGATATATAGTAATGCCTCAGGGAGCGTCTTAGGATGCGTCCTCCTATAGTTTGGAAATGATATAGCATACAACTCATGCCAGCTGAAGGTGCATGAGAGAAACTATCTTGTCGATAACATGGTTTTAGTGGCGGTGATATTCACCTTGAAGCTGTGGCGGCATTATTTATTTGGCGTGAAGGTTGACATTTTTACGGATCATAAGATCCTTAAGTATCTATTGAACCAGAAGTAGTTGAACATGCAGCGAATAAGGTGGATGGAATTCCTCGGAGATTACACCATCGAGATACATTACAAACCAGGGAAGGGGAATGTGGTCGCTGATGCTTTGAGTAGCAGAACTCAAGCACGGGCAAACTGGTTATGCATGCATGAACTTTTAATCCAGGAATTAGAAGCCTTGGGTATCACCTGTGTCGACAGGAGTACTTGTGCAAACGCTTGCTTGAACTGGACGAAAGTGCAGTGTGACCTTGGAGATAAAGTTTGGAGAGCATTGGATCTCCTTGAGAGCATGAAGCGCTATGCAGCGGAAGGGTCAAATTCCTAGTTCTTGGTTGAAGATGGTCTTCTACAGAAAGGTGATCTCTTGTGCATCCAAAATTCTAACACTCTACGGGAAGAGTTGATGTACGAGGCTCACAATACCATGTATTCAATCCACCCCGGGAGCACAAAGATGTCCAAGGACATGAAGATACTGTTCTGGTCGCCAGGTATAAAGAAGGACATAGCCCTCTACATGACAAAATGTTAAACGTGCGCGCTAGTGAAGGCCGAGTGCTAACGACCAGGAGGCTTCTTGAAATCGTTGCCGATTCCGGAGTGGAAATTTGATGATATTTCCATGGATTTTTCGCACAATTTACCAAGGTCATTGCAGAAAAATGAATCTATCTGAGTGATTGTTGATCGGTTGACCAAAGTTGCGCATTTTATCCCAAATCGAATAAGTGATCATGTGGAGAAGCTAGCAAATTTATATGTGGAGAACATTGTTCGATTAAATGGCATCCCTCGCAACATAATTATCAACCCAGATGGGCATTTTACGTCTGGTGATTGGAGAAATGTTTATCGGTCACCAGGAACAAAGCTCTAGTTTAGCACAACCTTCCATCCGCAGAAGGACGGGAAAACTGAGAGGACAAATCAGAAGATGTAAGATATGATACGAATGTGCGTTTTGGATTTCGGACAGTATTGGGAAGATCTCGTTCACATGGTAGAGTTCTACAATAACAACATTTACCAGGCGAGTATTCAGATGGCCCCATACGAGGCGTTATACGGCAGGAAGTGCCACACTCCCTTAGCATGGTCAAATATAGGTGATACCAAGTTATTGAAGCGCAAAGATGGTTATGAGGAAAATGAGTCCATACAGACCATTCAAGAGCGGTTGTTGACAGCCTAATATCGGCGAAGTATTACAATATCAAACACCAGAACGTGGAGTTCGTGGTTGGAGATTTGGTATAGTTGAAGATAAAGCCTTTCAAAGGAGTGTCGAGATTTTGATGCTTAAAGAAGCTGAGTACAAGGTTTTTAGGGCCATTTGAGATCACCGAGGGCATCGGCAAGACAGCTTACCGAATTACTTTGTCGACAGAGTTGAGTGGGTTGCGCGACGTCTTCCATATTTCTGTGTTAAGGAAGGTGGTACGGGAACCTTATTCTGGTTGGAGGCTGATAGTTTGTCGGTGGATAGTGGCCTATCTATCAGAGTGGCGTCAGTTTGCATTGTCGATAGTGACATATGATAGTTGCGGAGAAAGGAAATCAATATGGTGACAGTCCGTTGGGACAATTGTGGTCATGTGGAGCTCTCTTTGGAGTTATAAGAGGTCATGCACGAGGAGTATGCCAATCTATTTTACATGGGTATGAAGAGTTTCATTTCGTTATTCATATTTTAAATTTTGAGATGAAATTTCTTTAAGGAGGAGAGAATTTTAACGCCCCAATTTAAATATTATTATTAGGGTGCAAGTAGCGAGTGTGGTTGGCGGTTAGAGGTTGTATTTTTGATATGTGTTTAGAGGGGCAGACTGCGGTTAGTAGTTTGGGCTGCAGATAGCGACTTTGAGTTTGGCTTTTTATAAAACCCTAAACTCCCCTCCCCTCTTTCTCAGTAGCACCCCCCCCCTCTCCTGACCTAAGTTTTCTCTCCCAATCCCTCTCTTCACTCCTATCGCCGACTATCAGGAGTAGCCTCAGCATTCCTCCCATCACCACTAGAAGGGGCAAAACCCTCTCCCCCTTTCTCGGTCTCTATCTCTCTCCCTCTATTGGATAACTAGTTAGATTAG
The DNA here is from genome assembly GCA_039513925.1 of Platanthera zijinensis. Taxonomy (NCBI): domain Eukaryota; kingdom Viridiplantae; phylum Streptophyta; class Magnoliopsida; order Asparagales; family Orchidaceae; genus Platanthera; species Platanthera zijinensis. Next base: position 202,464,072 of record CM077081.1, read on the forward strand.
GGCTTGGTTCACTAAATTAGGTTAAGAATGACCAACCTTGTATAGCCAGGGTCAATTCTTTGAATCCCAGATTTTAGGGTAAGTCATTAGGTTCAACCTTCATTGACTAGCTAGCAAAGGACCGCAGAAGGCTCAGACTTTGAAGATTCAGAGAACATATTGTTTAGTTCGAAGTTCTTCAAACTCAGCTCGATGATCGTCGATCTCAGATCGACAAACTCAGAGTTATTTCTCTGAGCTGATCTCGACGATATTAGAGCTCAGGTAGAGATGATCGATTCTTTCAAAAAGATTCTCAACTCGACGAACTCAGAGCACATAATTGGCAATTTATTCTCTGAATACAGTTCGCAGAGCTCAGGGTCGACGAACTGGAATTCTCATGGCGATGATCTTGGAACTCAGGTCGACGAATTCTGTTCATAGGTCAACGATTTCTGTCCCGCTAAAGAATGAGAAGTTTTCTTCCTTCTGTCTCTTAATTTCTATATTATTTAGCATTAATATTCCTGAGTTATTAATTCTCATATTCCATTGAATATTGCCATTATTGGAAGCATTAATTATGGTATTCAGCAGGGAAAATACTTGCCTATTTTATTAGGAACAGTTGGGGAAACTCATTTAAGTCACATTCCAACTATTTGTATTCTCCAGATAAGTCAGCAATTAATGCTAGAATTCAAAATTCAAAGGACAATTTGACTGCAGAGAAATTATGAGATATTTCTCTTTTCATTCGATACACACTGAGACATTGGGCAAGAAATAAAAATATACTGAACAAGAGATTCTCAAAAAACATACAACACACAAGAGTCCTGAGAGACACAGACTAAACATTCAGAACTCTCTCACAGTGCAATCTCCTTCATCCTTGTCAATACTGAAATCTAAAGAAGAACATTCATCACAAATCAAGATTCTCATCATCTTTATAGCCTGGAATATTCAGAGACATTCTTTCAATATCTATCTACTGGAATCCTAGTGATTGACAAAATAAGTATGAAGACCTACACCCTAAAGCAAAGCTTCCAATCTTCCTGAACCATTCAACATCTCAGGGGGAGCTTTGTCAACATAGAGATCACTAGTCTTCTCTATTGATTAGAGAAAGAGAAGACACCATCACCTCCTCTCACATCCTGTAAAGGAGTTTTTACTCCCTTCAAAAGTTAACCACTTTGTTGTTAAGTCTCATGATCAAAGACTTGGGTTGTTTTTTGCACCTAATCAATAGCCTAAAGGGTTGTGATATCTTTCTAGAAATAAATATTATGGTGGCAGTCACCTGATCAAAACCTGCTAGTGGATTCCTACCCGGCTGGTAGAAGAGTGGATGTACCCCATTTGGGAACACTATAAAATCTTATGTTATCTAGTTGTGCTCATTTTCTGTTTTGTTCTTGCTATGGCTATGATAGATAGAATATCTTAGCTTGCTTTTCTTTTCTTTATATATTATTTTTATGACCTAATTTCACTCTGATATAAAAGTTAAAAACAACCAATTTTAATACTCTATTCACCCCCCCCCCCCCCTTGAGTAAGTCAGATCTAACCCCTCCTTTCAATTGGTATCAAAGGTTGTTCACTTGGTTGAACACGGTAACACTTGAACCAATAGGTCCTTCTTAGATCTTAATTTCTCTAGCTTATTTCTTATATCATGACACATAAAAAGGATTATGCAAGCACCAGACCTCCAGTGTGCAACTTAAATAAGTTTGCTATCTAGAAGGCAAGAATCAAACTATATATGAATTCAATTGATGAGGATATTTTTAATTCTATCTTGACAGTACCACCAGTTCTAGTGAAAACAACTACCGCTACTCCTAGCACACATAATGTTCCACCACCTGAGTGGACAGATATACAGAATAAAGCCAAGATAGCTGATGCAAAAGCTATGAATATACTGGCTAGAACTATGTCAGATGACATATTTCAAAAGGTGGCTGAATGCACTTCAGCAAAACAAATCTGGGACTCTCTAAACTAGATTGTGGCAGTCCCAGCAAATGAGAGAAAGATAGAAGATCTCTCTTAATCTCTCAATATGAGAACTTCAAAAAGAAGAATTAGAATCAGTGGTTGAGATGTATAACAGACGAAATGTTATCATCAGTGAGCTAAAAACCATGGACAAAGACATCTCATTAACTGAGATTAATGATAAAATTCTAATGTACTTCCCTAGCACTTGGGACTCCAAGATATGGGCAATCAAGGAGGCCAGAAGCTTAAATGAGATTTCAACTTAATCTCTCCTTAGCAAGCTCAAGTCGTATGAGCAGTTGATCAAATCCAGAGAGGCTGCTGACATAAGACGTCCACACCCTCAAGGAAGGAGCACAACCTAGCCTTCAAGGCAAATGAAGAATCAGAAGCCCCAACAATCAATGAAGAATTTCTGAGTCTCTTAGCCAAGAGATTCTACAAGATGGGAAAGAAATATTTCAGAAGAAAGTCATCAAGATAAGATGACAAGCCATGTATGACAAAACACCTACTAAGGAAATTGTGTGTTTTGGTGCAGGAAACCTGGACATATCATATCTGAGTGTCCAGAGACTCAGAATAAGGATAGAAGAAGAGAAAAGGAGACCAAGTTAGCAGCATTACAGCAAGCCTTCCTCCAGCAAACATATATAACCCCCGAAACTCAAAAGAGAGACGGTGGCATTTTTAAGCCAAGACGGGGTTTTGAAGCAGGTGGCACGGGTCTCGACACGGCGCGTGTCGGAGGACGTGTCAGGGCGTGTTCGACCACGAGTCGTGCGGTCGACGTTTTGGCGGTCGACGATCGTAGAAGGTTGGAACACACGCCTGGGACACGGGCGTGTCCCAGGGCGTGTCAGGCACACGGCATGTGACACGGGCGTGTCACATGGTCGTGTCCTCTCGGTACATTTCTGGTCCTGTGCCATTTTGCACACGGGTAGTGACTTGGGTGTCGACACGGGTGTGTCATCCGACACGGGTAGTGACACGAGCGTCCATCCTACACGGTAGTGACACAGGTGTCAACACGGGTGTGTCATCCGACACGAGTACTGACACGGGTGTCGACACGGGCGTGTCGGTGGCCGTGTAGTTCTCGGGTTGGGAATGTTGGCCGATTGCACACGGGGGGCGTGACACGGGTCCCGACACGGGCGTGTCACAGGTGACACGGGCGTGTCGGAGGCCGTGCCGAATGCCGTGTGCTGGTTTTTGAGTCGGTCGAGACGACGAATGGGTGACACGGCCAGGCACACACGTGTTACAACCCGTGTTTGGCGCCAGATTTGGTATTTCAGCCCGATCAAGGCCGTTCGTTTCTTTGATTTGAGATCCGACGGCTGGGGGTTGTTTCCCCAGGGATTACCTGGGAATAGGGTTTAGAAACCCTCATTTCTCTTGAGTGGTTCTCTTTCTAAAAGCTAGAGAGAGGAGAGAGCAAGGATGAGGAAGAAGGGCTAGATCCGGTCGCCGGAGGAGATTCAGAGCTCCAAATCGCGAATCGTCTTCGATCCGCGAGGCAAGGAAATTGCGGTGCTTTTCATCCGTATAGATTTTCATGGCACCACGGAAGAATGCAAAGGTAACCATTTCTCATCCTTGGGCATGTGAAGCCATTTTTCCCTTTGCATAGGAAGCCCTCTCTCGCGAGTGAGCGAAGAGTTGGAGCGTTCCTTGGGGTAGATATGTAAAGTCCCCCTTGTGTAGAGTCCGTATGCGAAAACGTACATAGGCATTGTGTGTGAAGCCTATCTGGACAAGAAGAGCCGGATCGGTGATGTTGCATTGCATATGAACCGGGAAAGACTCCGGGTGTTTGGGCATTTTTCGGGTTTTCTACGTGGTAGATTGCAACAGGGAGCCTTGGAGATTAACTCCAAGGTGCACCGGAAAACTGGGCAAAAGCGAGTTTTGCCAACACGATGGCCGGGGAGCCAACGTGAACATAACCGGTTATGTGATTGTTGTGGCGGAAACGGGACTCGGTGAGTCTTGACCTGCGCATATGGCTTAAATTGCCGTTGCGATATGAGCACGGGTCAGGCGGAACTGTACCCGATCTAAGTCATTCGGTGGGACCGTTGGCATGGATGAGAGTCTTCGGCGGTCTATGGCTTAAATTGTCGTGACCAAGGCCAAGAAGACAAGATGCTCATATGGTTGGCCGTCCAAGAGGCGGTGGTGGAACGGGAACGTCTATGGCTTGAATTGACGTGACGTTGGCCGTTCGCCGTGAATGTGCCCTGAGTGCATGGGGTGTGTGGCCGTGCGAGCCTACGCCTGTGATGAAGTGTGTTTACACTATTGTTGTTGACTACTAATAAAGTGCAGGGAAAGAGCATCGCCGCCCCGATTTTGGGGGGCGGGATCGTTATAATTTGGTCAGCATAGCTGACCGCTATTTTGTTTACCACCGGGCGGTGGATTGTGGCTTGCAGGTGCTGCGGAGCCGAGCGGGAAATAGCGGGCTAAATCCCTTGAAGCTGTGCCGGCCTTGAAGGCCTAAATGTTTATGTTTTTCCCGTTTATCATGTATGGCCGGCCTGTGTGCCGAGGTTTGGAAAACACTTTATTTAAAGCAAACTGTTGTAAGGCCTTAAGGCCCGTACTCGTGTATTGTACATTCCTATTTGGTTTGTGTAGTGGACATTCATGCGTGTGGCTGGGTTCTTTCCTTTCTTGCAACTTAATAATTGCTTCCGCAAGGTGTTGCGTAGGACGTTATGATTGGTTGATTGGTTTCAACGCGTAACCAACCGGTCTGTCCGTAGTATATGGCGTCGGGCCCCGGCCGGACCTACTGCTATATGCTATACGACGGATAGGGGTGTTACAAATTGGTATCAGACTACTGGTTTTGGTCAAACTTAAATGAATTCGTGGACGAATTCACTTTAAGGGGTGGTGAGCACATGTGTGCGTCATCGTTATAACATGAAAAGAACCCATGAATGTCCACTTAGGAATGAAAATACACATGTTTGAGGAACCTGCGTGTTCCTATAATTGCTGTTTGCAATAGTGTTTGGTCGCTTATCGGTGTTTTTGCACGATTATAGGTGACCAGAAGTGGTGCTGGACCGTCGGAACGGCCAGGTTCTGAGGCAAGCAGTGCACCAAGTGAGGCGCCTGCAACACCTCCGTCTGCCAAGAGCAATAGATTGGTGGCAGAAGCTGTCTTTGCTATGATTAATGCGCAACCTGCAAGACAGGTGCAGCAGCCTGCTCCTGCGAAGGAGCAAGTGTCGCTCCAAGCGGCATGCCTAGAAGGGTTGAGCAGGTGGCGGTGGAGACAGAGTTGCCTAGGAGAGCAAATGAAAGACAGTTGAAGCATGTGATGGGCTTCCACCCACCGGTGTTCTCGGGAACGGGAACCCCGACCCAGGCTGAAGATTGGCTCTCAAGATTCAATAGGGTGATGACAGCTACTGAAACGGAAGAGTGGCAGAAGACCACAATAGCGACATTCCTTTTGGATGGGGACGCAAGGTTATGGTGGGAAGGCCTAGTGCTACACTAGTTGAGGGGAAGGCCGTTGGCCGAAGTTCCTATGGCGGAGTTTGCAAGATTGTTCAGGACTCGATACCTCCCCTCAGCGCAGAGGATCGCATTGGAGAACGAGTTCCAAAAGTTGGTGCAAGGAGATAGCACTATAGACGAGTACCTCCACGAGTTTACTCGGTTGGGGGATATGCTAGCGCTACCTTTGCCGACGAGGAGCGAAAGACTAACCGCTTCTACAAAGGGTTAGAGATGAGCTGAGGTTGCTACTATCAGGGCCCATGGAGCAGGGTTTCCTAACCTTGGTCAACTCGGCCCGGTCCTTGGAGAAGGACATGAAGAATGTTCAAGCGAAGAAGGAATCCGGTGGTAAGAAACCGGAATTCAAAGCGCCGACTACGTCGAAGTCGGGCTATCGAAAATTCTTCAAGAAGGCTAGGACATCGAGTCCAGCTCCTTCTTCAAGTGCCTCGGGGGCAACTACAAATCGAACCCCGGGCGCTTGTTTTACTTGTGCAAAGATGGGGAACTTGGCCCGCGATTGCTGGAGCGGATGCCCAAAGTCCGAGAGAAAGCAAGGAGCTACTTACGAAGAGAAGGGCAAGGCAATGGAGTCAACCGCGTCCAACTATGCTCCGACTCAGCCTAGAGTCTACAACTTGGGGTAGCAAGAGGCCATTAAACAAGCGGATGTGTGACAGGTACGAGTTAATTTGTAGCAAGATTAACTTAGATACTGTTGTTTATTGCTTGTTAGCCTAATATGGTTTGCATAGGCTTTGTTTTGATTAGCGATAGTCCGGCACGGGCACTGTTCAATACGGGAGCTTCACACTCCTTCTTGTCCAAAAATTTTATATCGCGCATCGGAATCCCTTCTTCGATGGCGAAGGACAAGTTGTACGTACTGCTACCGAATGGGTACTCAATGCGTGCGGACAGAGTGTGCGCCGTAAAGGTTTACATTGGGAGCCAAGAGTTCGACTTGCTAGCGTCATTGCTGCCGCTAGTAGAGTTCGACGTTATCTTTGGGATGGATCGGCTTTCGGAGCAGAAGGCTTGGATTGACTGTGACCGGAAGGAGGTCAAGCTGGGTGTTGGGCTGGGGACAACATTCGAGGGACTCAAGGGGTCGAGCAAGACGCTGATGTCTGCTCTTCAGGTGGTAAAGGCAGTTCGTGCTGGTGCAGAGATGTTTCTTTGCAATAGTGGGAGGTTGTGGAGCCAAAGTCCACGTTGATAGCATCCCCGTGGTTTTTGAATACCCCGATGTGTTCCCGATAGTCTTCCCGGTGCCCCACCGCAGCGAGAGATTGATTTCACAATCGAGCTCGTACCTGGGCCAAACCGGTGTCACGTGCTCCGTACAGGTTGGCGCCTAAGGAGATGTCAGAGTTGAAAGTTCAGCTAGAGGTGCTGATGGATCAAGTTTATATGCGTCCAAGCTCGTCGCCTTGGAGCGCACCGGTCCTTTCGTTAAGAAGAGGATGGTAGTATGCGGTTGTGTATCGACTACAGAGAGTTGAACAAGCTGACGGAAAAGAACAAGTACCCGATTCCGAGGATTGATGATCTCTTTGATCAGTTAGTCGGATCGTCAGTATATTCTAAGTTGGACTTGAAGTCGGGGTACTATCAGTTGAGGATAAGGGAATGTGATATCCCGAAGACGGCGTTCAGCACAAGGTATGGGCATTTCGAGTTCACGGTCATGCCGTTTGGACTGACGAATGCGCCATCAGTGTTTATAGACTTGATGAACAGGACGTTCCGAGATTTCCTGGATCGCTTTGTGATCATCTTTATTGATTGACGATATATTGGTGTACTTGCAGTGCGAAGAAGATCACTTCAAGCACTTGCATCTAGGTGTTGGAGACTTTGAGGGAAATGAGCTGTATGCGAAATTCTCCAAGTGCAAGTTCTGGCTACCCTCAGTAGCGTTCCTTGGTCACATTGTTAGTGGGGAAGGTATAGTGGTGGATCCGGGCGAAGATCGTTGCGATACGGGAGTGGCCTGCATTGTCTTCTGTCGCGGAAGTCCGTAGTTTTCTCGGGCTTGCCGGATATTACAGGCGCTTTGTAGAGAACTTCTCACGGATAGCGCTACCTCTCACGAAGTTGACAAGGAAAGATCAGAGATTCTTGTGGACGCAGGAGTGCGTGCAAGCGTTTGAGGAGCTGAAGAGACGGTTGACCACGGCGCCAGTGCTTAGTTCGCCGAGTGGGACCGAGGGCTTCGAGGTATATAGTGACGCCTCGGGTAGTGGTTTGGGCTGTGTGTTGTTGCAGCATGGGAGCGTCATAGCTTATGGATCGCGTCAGCTGAAAGTGCATGAAAGGAATTATCCGGTCCATGACTTGGAGTTGGCGGCCGTGATATTTGCACTTAAGCTGTGGAGGCACTACTTATATGGCGTAAGAGTCGATATTTATACCGACCACAAGAGCTTGAAGTTCTTGTTGGATCAGAAGGATCTTAACATGAGGCAGAGGAGGTGGATGGAGTTCCTGGGGGACTACACATTCAAGATTCATTATGTACCCGGGAAGGGCAATGCGGTTGCTGATGCATTGAGTCGCAGGGCTCCCGCCCAAGCCAACTGGTTGTCGGTGCATGATGAGTGGCTAGGTACGGGAGTTGGAGGAGCTTGAGATCTGTTACGTTGACAAGCAGACGAGCGCCAAAGCAATGTTGAACTGGACAGAGGTTCAGTATGACCTGGCTGATCGGGTTCGGCAGGCATTGGAGTTAGATGACTCCATGAAGGAGCTTATGGAGGCAACGTGGATGGGTCAAATTCCCAATTATCAGTGGAAGATGGGTTGTTAAGGAAGGATCATCGGTTGTGCGTCCCAAGCGGGAGTAACCTACGGGCGGAGTTGATGTACGAGGCTCATCATACCAAGTACTCGATCCACCCAGGGAGCACAAAGATGTACCGTGACCTCAAGAAGCTGTTTTGGTGGCCGGGGCTTAAGAAAGATGTGCGTTGTTTGTGGCTAAGTGCCAAACGTGCGCCTTGGTGAAGGCGGAGTGCCAAAAGCCGGGAGGATTTCTGAAGTCCTTGCCTATACCGGAGTGGAAGTTCGACGACATATCTATGGACTTTGTGCATGAGTTGCCAAGGTCGCAGAAAGGGAACGACGCCATCTGGGTGATCGTAGACCGGTTAACAAAGGTGTCACACTTCATTCCGAATAGGAAGGATGATCCAGTGGAGAAATTGGCAAAGTTGTATGTTGACAACATAGTTAGATTGCTTGGTGTGCCGCGCAGCATTATGAGTGATCGCGATGGGCGTTTCACGTCCAATGATTGGAGGTTGGTGCAGCAGATGCTGGGGACAAAGTTGAAGTTCAGCACAGCCTTCCATCTGCAGAAGGATGGGCAGACCGAGAGAGTCAATAGAACGATGGAGGACATGCTCTGCATGTGTGTCCTAGACTTCGGGAAGCATTGGGAGGACCACCTGTATTTGGTGGAGTTTGCGTACAACAATGGCTACCAAGCGAGTATACAAATGGCACCCTTCGAGCCCTGTATGGTAGGAAGTGTCGCACGCCGTTATCGTGGCTTGAAACGGGTGAGCAAGGTTGAACAAGAAGCAGGAGGTGGAAAATGCTACTTCTTTGGTGCGGATCATTCGAGTGCGTTTGCTGATGCTCAGGATAGGCAAGCTAAGTACTACAATGCCAAGCATCGGAATGTGGAGTTTGCGGTGGGCGATTGGGTGTACTTGAAAGTAAAGCCGTTCAAGGGTGTTTCGCGGGTGAGACGCTTGAAGAAGCTGAGCCCAAGATACCATGGACCCTTTGAGATTCTGGAGCGGGTCAGCGAAGCAGCTTATCGTTTGAAGTTATCGGTAGAGTTGAGTGGATACACGATGTGTTCCACATCTCTGTATTGCAGAAGGCGATGCAAGAGCCTTCGCATGTGATCGCAGTTGATCAAGTACCGGTGGACGAAGGGTTGACGACTAGGGTCAAGCCCGTTCGTATTGAAGACTTCGAAGTTAAGCCACTTCGTAACAAGGAGATCCAAATGGTCAAGGTCCGTTGGGACAATTGCGGTCGTGAGAGATCTTTTGGAATGGGAGCAGACCATGCTAGAGGAGTACCCAGAGTTATTTCGCTCAGGTACCGCTCTTGGTTTTATGTTTACTTTCCTTTAGTAATTTCGTGGGCGAAATTCTTTTAAGGGGTAGAGAGTTGTAACACCCTGAAACCCAAAAGAGAGACAGGTGGCATTTTTAAGCCAAGACGGGGTTTTGAAGCAGGTGACACGGTCTCGACACGGCGTGTCGGAGGCCGTGTCAAGGCGTGTTCGACCACGGGTCGTGCGGGACGATGCTTTGGCGGTTGACGATCGTAGAAGGCTTGAACACGGCCTGGGACACGGGCGTGTCCCAGGGCGTGTCAGGCACACGGCATGTGACACGGGCGTGTCACATGGTCGTGTCCTCCTCGGTACATTTCTGGTCCTGTGCCATTTTTGGACACACGGGTAGTGAAACGGGTGTCGACACGGGTGTGTCATCCGACACGGGTAGTGACACGGGCGTGTCATCCGACACAGAGTAGTGACACGGGTGTCGACACGGGTGTGTGATCCGACACGGTAGTGACACGGTCGACACGGGCGTGTCAGGGGCCGTGTAGTTCTCGGGTTGGGAATGTTCGCCGATTGCACACGGGGGGGGGGGGGGGGGGCGTGGACACGGGTCCCAACACGGGCGTGTCATAGGTGACACGGGGCGTGTCGGACGGCCGTTGTCGAATGTCGTGTGCTTGTTTTCGAGTCGGTCGAGACGGCGAATGGGTGACACGGCCAGGCACACGGCCGTGTTGCAACCCGTGTTTGGCGCAGATTTGGTATTTTCAAGCCCGATCAAGGCCGTTCGTTTCTTTGATTTGAGATCCCACGGCTGGGGGTTGTTTCCCCAGGGTTATACCCGGGAATAGGGTTTAGAACCCTCATTTCTCTTGAGTGGTTCTCCTTCTAAAAGCTAGAGAGAGGAGAGAGCAAGGAGGAGGAAGAAGGGCTAGATCTGGTCGCCGGAGGAGATTCGGAGCTCCAAATCGCGAACCGTCTTTGGATCCGCGGAGGCAAGGAGATTGCGGTGCTTTTCATCCGCATAGATTTTCATGGCGCCGCGGAAGAACGCAAGGGTAACGATTTCTCATCCTTGGGCATTTGAAGCCCTTTTTCCCTTTGCATAGGAAGCCCTCTCTCGCGAATGAGCGAAGAGTTGGAGCGTTCCTTGGGGTAGATATGTAAAGTCCCCCTTGTGTAGAGTCCATATGCGAAAAACGGACATAGGCATTGTGTGTGAAGCCTATCCGGACAAGTAGAGCCGGATTGGTGATGTTGCATTGCATATGAACCGGGGAAGACTCCGGGTGTTTGGGAGTTTTTCGAGTTTTCTATGTGGTAGATTGCAACAGAGAGCCTTGGAGATTAACTCCAAGGTGCACCCGGAAAACTGGACAAAAGCGAGTTTTGCCAACACGATGGCCAGGTAGCCAACTTGAACATAATCGGGTTATGTGATTGTTGTGGTGGAAACGTGACTCAGTGAGTCTTGACCTGCGCATATGGCTTAAATTGCCGTTGCGATATGAGCACGGGTCAGGCGGAACCGTACCCGATCTATGTCGTTCGGTGGGACCGTTGGCATGGATGAGAGTCTTCGGCGGTCTATGGCTTAAATTGTCGTGACCAAGGCCAAGAAGACAAGATGCTCATATAGTTGGCCGTCCAAGAGGCGGTGGTGGAACGGGAACGTCTATGGCTTGAATTGATGTGACGTTGGCCGGTTTGCCGTGAATGTGCCCTGAGTGCATGGGGTGTGTGGCCGTACGAGCCTACGCTTGTGATGAAGTGTGTTTACACTATTGTTGTTGCTACTAATAAAGTGCAGGGAAAGAGCATCGCCGCCCCGATTTTGGGGGCGGGATCGTTATAATTTGGTCAGCATAGCTGACCGTTATTTTTTTTACCACCGGGCGGTGGATTGTGGCTTGCAGGTGCTGCGGAGCCGAGCGGTAAATAGCGGGCTAAAGCCCTTGAAGCTGTGACGGCCCTCGAAGGCCTAAATGTTTATGTTTTTCCCGTTTATCATGTATGGCCGGCCTGCAAGCCAAGGTTTGGAAAACACTTTATTTAAAGCAAACTGTTGTAAGGCCTTAAGGCCCGTACTCGTGTATTGTACATTATTATTTGGTTTGTGTAGTGGACATTCATGCGTGTGGCTGTGTTCTTTACTTTCTTGCAACTTAATAATTGCTTCTGCTAGGTGTTGTGTATGACGTTATGATTGGTTGATTGGTTTCAACGCGTAACCAACCAGTCTGTCCGTCGTATATGGCGTCGGGCCCCGGCCGGACCTACTGCTATATGCTATACGACGGATAGGGGTGTTACCAAACATAAAAGAAAGGAGAAATGTTTTGTTCCTGAAACCTGGAGTGACACTAAAAAAGAATCTTCATCTTCCAGCTCTAGATAAGATGAAGAGGAAGAAAAGAACAAGGAAATATGCTTGATGGCCATTGATGCATTAAGCACCCATTCAGAAGCTGAACAATCAGACAATGAAGACTCAGAATCTTAGGAAGATCAGGTATTGTCTTCTTCTGATTTTGATTCAGATGAATTTAAAATTGAATTTAAATCTTTATGTTTTGATTTAATAAATTCTAAAAAAGTAATTAAATAGCTTAAAGAGAAATTAAATGAATAAGAAAACCTGATTTTAGAAAATAACAAATTAAAGGATTACATTACTTTAGCTAATGAACAAATTATAAAATTAAAGACTGAATTATTTGAGGCTGAAAGTGCAGGATAAGATCACTCCTAACTCTAGAGGGGGGTGAATAGAGTTATTTAAAATAATTTTCCAAATAAAAACTTGCAGAGAGAATTTTACTTTACTTAGTGTAAGGTGCTATAGCATGTAGTCAGAGTAAAAAATAAATTCACAGCACAAAGCAAAACACAGAAAGAGACAAGCAATCCAGATGACACAAGGAGCTATAGTGGTTCCCCAAATCTGGGTACATCCACTCTTCTATCACCCTTGATAGGAATCCACTCCAAGATGAGTTGATCAGGTGTCTTGAGCACCAGAGAGTTTTTGACCAGGTTCTCACAAACCAACAGAAGCTGATTTTGACCAGGTTTCAGCAAAACCAAAAGTAACTTTTGAAGGAGTTAAAACCCTGTACAGAAAGAAAAAGAAAAAGGATGATGTTGTCTTCTCTATTCAACAAGCAAAGAGAAGCAGAAGTGGATCTGAAGTTGTTGTCAAAGCTCCCCCTGAGATCAAGATGAGGTTCAGGAAGGAGAGCTCTGCACAAGGGTGACAGGTCTTCAAAGATCTGATTTGCTCCAGCAAAGAATGATCCAAGTGAGTTGGATGGAGGTGTCTGAAGCAATCAGATTTTCTGTGAGAGAGTCTTTCAAAAACAAATTTTCACTGAGAGAAAGATGAGAAGTCTTGTATTGTTGTTCTCTTCTTGTTCTGTATATTCTCTGTATCTGCTTGTTGAAGAAATGAAAGAAAAAGAGTTATATATTTGAGTCTTCTTCTTCCTTTACTTTGATAGCCGTTGGAAGTCAGCATTAATTGCTTTCCTTAACTGTCCATGCCTCAAAGGAAATGACAGGCAGACATTCCTTAGAAAATTCCTTGAGCCATGCACCAGATATGCTGTAACGGCCAATAAATTCTTCAGCATTAATTGTCTGTCAGAAGGAATTTGAATTCCTATCCAAAATCGACGGAAGTCTGGAAGGCGTCGAGCTCACAGAAAAACGTCGATCTGAGCACGACACACGTCGGCCAGAGAGTGTTTTCTGTAAGCAGAACTGGGATCGACGGAACGTCGAGCTGAGGTCGACTCCACGTCGAGCTGAGGTCGACTCCACGTCGAGCTGAGGTCGACTCTGCGTCGAGCTGAGGTCGACTCCACGTCGAGCTGAGGTCGACTCTGCGTCGAGCTGAGATCGACTCTGCGTCGAGCTGAAGTCGACTATGCGTCGAGCTGAAGACTACTCTAACTAGCCTATGTGACCTATATAACAACATGGAGGTCACAGCATACAATCCCTATAGAAATATAGTCATCCTGGTCCAAATAGTAATAGGGTGTTCCAACAATCTCCCCCTATTTGGATTAGGATTACTATTTACATGAATTTTAGGGAATCAAAGAAAAGAGATAAAGCAGATACAACACAATATAATACAACCAGTCATGACAGAATAATATGCAGCATATATAAAGCACTATATGGCAGCAGAATTGATTAAATGTCCTGAGTCAGAATATAGAAAGTGTCAGAATACCTTACTTTACTTGTCCTTTGGTGCTTTGTCTTGATCACTCTTTTTGAAGATGATTTCTCTGTTTGGATTGGAAGCTTCCTTTTTAGATCTGAAGTCATCAGCTGCACCTAAAGATTTTTGATCTCTAGCACTGGGTGGTACAGCTGCAGGGTGGAGTTCCATGTATCTGTCTGAATCAAAAAATTTCTTTGAGCCATACTTTTCCAATTCCTCTCTTCTTTGTTCTGACATAGTACTGATATGAGATGTGTCCAGTCCTCTTTCTCTGGCTTTGTTGATCTCATTTAAGGCAGCCATTTCTGTCATCCTTGCTTTCCAGTAAGCAGGAGTCTTGGTAGGATCTTCAAAGGGAACAGCTGGTTCAAATTTGTTAGATGATGATTCTTGAGAAGTTCTTGTGGTGAGGTCAACTCTAGGCCTATAGGGATAGGGGCCAGAGGTTGGATCAAAGGTTCTTCCCCTGGACTGCCTGCCTCTATAATTTCCTCTTTGTTGACCTCCCCTTTGCTGGCTACCTCCTTGATGTCTTCTGGCTTGATAAGTTTTTCCATGAAGAGCTGAAGGGGCTGGTTTTGAAGAAAGACTAGCACCTGCACCTGCATCAGGAGGAGGTGGAGGTGGAGGCTGATGAACTGGCTTAGATGGACCTTCATTGAATTTTCTCTTCCTCTTCATTGCTTTTTTCTGATTCTGAGAGTACTGCATCCAAGGCTCTGTGATTTCACAATTATATTTGATGTAATAGGGAATGTCATGATCTGTAGCTCTGGCAGGAGGTACTCTTTTCATGGCTTTTGATCTGGCTTTCCTCTTCCTTGCAATAGTTGCAGAGGAGTCATCAGAATCTGTGGCAAACTCATCTTCAGAACTTTGTGATTCTTCATATGGATCTATATATTTTCTTTTGGAGAGGGAAAGCTGATGGAGGCTGGAGCTGCTGAGGAGGAGACTAAAGGAAGCTCTGCTGTCAGTGGGGAGGAGGAAGCAACCACTGCAGGAGAGGGCACAGCCTCAGGAGCCATAGAGGCTGAAGAGGCTGGTTCCTGAAGGGCTTGGGAGATATGGGCCTCTGCAGTCTTTGGTGTCTCAGTCACTTCACCTGCAGTCTCAACAGAAACTACCAAATCAAATCCAACACTAGCAGGAGTCACTGCTACCACTGCTATATCAGAAGTCAAGACCTTCTGAAAGGGGACAATGGCCCTGGACATATCTTCTTGAAGCTGTTCTTCTGCTATATCAAGGTCTTCTTGTATTGAAGCTGGAGGAGAGAAGCTCTGAAGAGAAGCTGCCAAAGACTGAGTGTCTAAGGCACTGCTGATTTGCTGCTCTGAAACTGGAGGAGAGGCCTCAGATACCATTTGATCTTTTGCAGCAGACACTGTCTGTGAACAAGCAACTGATACTGTCTCTGAAGGAGTCTGAGCAATCTGAACTGAAGAAGGAGGCAGCTCTTCTTCTGCTGACATCTCCCCCTGCCTAGAATCAGTGGCAGCTGACTCTAGGCCCCCAGAAGAAGGGCATGCCAACTGAGAGGAAAGGGAGGAGACAGAGGCAGAAAGAGCTCTCAATGAAAGTAGGAGAGGAGCCAGCTTGGCATCCAAAAGGGAGGAGAGCCTAGGAGACAGAAGATCAAAAAGTTGATTGGCTAAGGGCAGGAGGGCTACTTGCTCAAGGGGAACTTGAGTAGAGGTAGAGGGAGTAGCAGAAGCTGAGAATGTAGAGGATGTTGAGAGAGGAACAGACAGAGGAGGTGTAACTTGTTCCTGAATGGAGGAGAAGAGTAAGTCTGAGAAAGTAGATGGATGGAGGAAGTCATGAGGAGAGGAGGTAGAAGCATCCATGAATGAGTCTTCATGCATGTCAAAAGAAAAGAGATCCTCATGAGGGGTGGAATCCAAGTTGATTGGAAAGAAAGTAGTGTGAGGAGGAAGGGAGGAGGCAATGGTAGATATGGAGGAGGGGAGAGTTTGAGAGGATGAGATAATTGTGGTTGAGGGGATGAAGGTGGATGGAAGGGTGAGGGAGAGAGATGGCATAATCCCTTCTGCTGGACCAGTGGACTGAGGGGAAGTGACCTCTATAGTCCTGGTGTCTGCAGAGGATTTCATGGCTGCTGCTGCCCTGGGATTCACAATTCTCCTATCCCATTTGCCAATTAAAGCACATGTGAGCCTCTTGGAAGCATTTATGTGCTTCTTTGAGGACACCAGCAGTTGGGGGCAGCAGTGGTTGAGAATCAACCCAAGAACTCTTCCAAAATGGACAGAGTTTTTATCCAACTTTTTCTTAAGCATATCAAACACAATTAATCCCCAGTTGGGATGTTTCTTATCCAATAGAGCAGCCATGAGGCAAAACTGATGCCTTGTTATTGCATCATGTGCAGTTCTCTTTGCACAGATCACCTTTCCAGTTATATCTGCTAATAACCTGTACTCAATTGCTAGGTTAATTTTAAGGAGTTTGGAGGGGTTACCAGTAGCATGCCCCATCCTATCCAGCATCAAGGTATATTCTTCCACTGATAGTTCTATGTCATCATCTCCAGCAGCAAAGTTGAAGGCTTCTGTAATAACCTGAGGTGAGATGGCTACCTCATTTCCTAAAATCTTCCCAGTCAAGATGTTGTTATCTGAAACGATTGCTGTAAGACACCATTCTTTAATTTCTGATTCGGGAAGGGGTATCCTGGTAGACATAAAGTGGACTAGTTGCTGCTCCTTGAAAAGAATCAGTATATCCAGAAGATGTTGTGGAGATCCATCAAAAGAATCGAAATCAATGTCGAAACCAGAGTCGAACTTCAAAGCCGCCAGAGCTCCTGCTGTAATTGCCATTGTCCTGCAAAAGAAAGAATACCTTCCAAGATCAAAAGTATAGTATTTGGAGGGAGAAAGCTTGAGCAGAGAAATATGAAAGCGCAACTGCGAACGACGGAGAAAAATGATTTTATACTTAGGGTTCGACGCAGAAAAGGAAAGAACGTCGATCTCAGTTCGACGCTCAAGGGGTCTAGGGGAACTGAAACGACTCAACAGCGTCCAGCACAGGTCGACGTTCGACGCTTTGGCTGAAGCTATACGTCGAGCTCAGGTCGACGTTGAACGAAGACGTCGACCGGGGAGAGAGAAACTCAAGAAGCCAGGGAGCTGTGAACTCAGTTCGACGCTAGAAGCTGAGTTCGACGTTCGACGCTTTTGAGGGCGACGGACCGTCGATCTCCGTTCGACGCAGCGTCGAGCTTAGTTCAGAGCTCAGAGAAACCACTCAGACAGGAAATTTTAAAATGAAATTTTTCCTATTCCTGTTAATTATGGGTTTCAAAATCTTGGAGTTTTAATTTATGCTGTCTCCATCTAGCATTCCCAACTGATTGAGGAAAAAGAGGTGCTTATTTTCATCCAAGGGCTTGGTGAAGATATCTCCTCTCTGTAGTTCAGTGGAAATGTATTCTAGTGCAATTTTCTTCTTTTCTACATTATCCCTTAAGAAGTGATGTCTGATCTCTATGTGCTTGGTCCTACTATGGAGAACTGGATTTTGAGCAATAGATATTGCACTGGTATTATCACAAAAGATTTTAGACATCTCTAAGTTGTAGCCATAGTCTAGGAGCTGGTTTTGAATCCACAAAATCTGTGAGCAACAACTACCTGCAGCCATGTATTCAGCTTCAGCAGTTGATGTGGACACAGAGGTTTGTTTCTTACAAAACCAGGAGACAAGTCTATCACCAAGAAATTGACAAGTTCCACTGGTGCTTTTCCTGTCTACCCTACATCCAGCATAATCAGAATCTGAAAATCCAGTTAGATCAAATCCTGAGTCATGTGGATACCAGAGACCTAGATTAGGACAACTTTTTACATACCTAAGAATCCTCTTAACTAATGTGAGGTGGGACTCTCTAGGGCTTACTTGAAATCTAGCACAAATGCATGTGGCAAACATTATATCTGGTCTAGTAGCTGTTAGATAAAGTAATGAGCCAATGATTGCTCTATAGTTTGTCTGATCAACTGGTTTTCCAGATTCATCAGCATCTAAAACAGCATTTGTAGGCATAGGTGTTTTCATGGAGGATGCTTCAGACATTCCAAATTTCTTAACCAGTTCTCTTGCATACTTGGTTTGAGAAATGAAAATGCCATCCACATGTTGTTTAACTTGCAATCCAAGAAAGAAAGCAAGCTCACCCATGCTACTCATTTCAAACTTTGAGTGCATAAGTTGTGAGAACTTTTTGCACAAGTTTGAATCAGTAGATCCAAATATGATGTCGTCTACATAGACTTGTACTAGTAGGGTATGGGACCTATGAGTTCTAACAAAAAGAGTTTGGTCTACACTACCCCTTTTAAAATCATTTTCCAACAAAAAGCAAGCTAAGGTCTCATACCATGCTCTAGGAGCTTGCTTGAGACCATATAAAGCTTTATGCAGTTTAAATACATGATCAGGAGAAGTTGGAGAGATAAAACCTGGAGGTTGCTTTACATAGACTTCTTCCTTGATGTCTCCATTGAGGAATGCACTCTTGACATCCATCTGATATACCTTGAATCTCTTGTGGGCTGCATATGCAAGGAAGATTCTTATGGCCTCCAACCTTGCAACTGGTGCAAAGGTTTGGTCATAATCAATTCCTTCTTCTTGGCAATACCCTTGTGCAACAAGTCTTGCCTTGTTTCTCACAATTATTCCTTGATCATCCAATTTGTTCCTGAATACCCATTTTGTTCCAACAATTTGCTGGTTCCTTGGTCTTGGTACTAATTCCCAAACTTTATTCCTCTCAAATTGATTCAACTCTTCTTGCATTGCAATGATCCAGTTTGGATCTTGCTCTGCATCTTGTATGGTTTGAGGCTCAATTTGAGAAAGGAAGCAGGTGTGCATAATATTTTGGTTAACTTGATTCCTTGTTTGCACACCCACTGAGATATCTCCAATTACTTGTGAGATTGGGTGATCTCTTGTTGTTGCTAGATCAACAAGGGGTGTTGATGATGCACCAACCTGTGTTGTTGTTTCCTCTTGTGGAACAACAACTGGTTCTTCAATTTGTTGGCCCTTTGAACTTTCCAGAACTTGAAATTCCTCTTCATTGTCACTTAGTTCAGTGACTTGTTGGATTGGTGAAGGTGATGACCCTTTGTCTGTGATGGTAAGCTGCTTCAGATTTTCTGAAATTGAATGTTCCTGCAAATTGCTTATGGTAGAAGTCTCCTTCTCCTTATAAAACATGTTAGTTTCATCGAATGTAACATGCATGGATTCTTCAATTTTATTTGTGCACTTGTTAAAGACCCTATAAGCCTTGCTAGTCATGGAGTATCCCAGAAACACTCCTTCATCAGCTTTGGCTTCAAATTTAGCTAGGTATTTCTTGTCATTATTGTGAATGAAACAAATGCAACCAAAAATTTTGAAATAATTCACTTTAGGTTTCTTCCCTTTGAGTAGCTCATAGGGAGTCTTACCCTTTAGCTTATGTATCAGGCTTCTATTCAGAACATAGTTGGAGGTGTTCACAGCCTCTGCCCAAAAGGTTAGAGGAAGGTGAGCATCTGTCAACAATGTTGTGGCAGATTCAATAAGGGTTCTGTTTTTCCTTTCAACTACCCCATTTTGTTGAGGAGTTCTAGGAGCTGAGAAAGTATGCCTGATACCTTCATTCTGGCAGAACTCTAGCATAAGAAGAGAATCAAACTCTGTCCCATGATCACTTCTGATCAGGGCAATGTGAGTATTGAACTCAATCTGTATGCCCTTGAGAAAATCTGTCAAAATTTTGAAGTTATCAGACTTCTTCCTTCAGAAAGAACACCCAAGTGAATCTTGAGAAGTCATCTACAATTACTAAAGCATAAGATTTCCCTCCTAGGCTTTGTACATTAATTGGTCCAAAAAGGTCCATGTGCAATAAGTACAAGATTCTAGGTGAGTCACTCTTATTAAGTGACTTGAAACTGTTTTTAGTTTGCTTGCCTAATTGACAGGCCTTGCAAAGTCCTTCCTTCTTGTAGGGACCAGAAGGTAGTCCTCTAACAAGGTTGTCTTGGGATAACTTAGCAATGGTTCTAAGGTTCACATGTCCTAATCTTTTATGCCACAAGATGTTTGGTTTTGAAATGGAGTTAAACAGGCAAATATCTACTACAGGTGAATGAAAATCCACTAAGTAAATGTTACCTCTTCTGTTACCTGTCAACACAGTTGTGTTGTCCATTGACTTGACTTTGCATATGGCTTTGTTAAAGGTTACTTGGTATCCTTCATCACACAATTGACTGATACTTATCAGGTTGTGTTTGAGTCCTTCAACATATGCCACCTTTTTGAAAGTGACTAAGCCAATTTGGACTGTCCCATATCCTTTTGTAGTTCCAAAGCTTGAGTCTCCAAAAATTACTTTGGGTCCAAGCTTGGTTTTGAAGGAAGTGAGGTTGTCCTTGTCTCCTGTCATGTGCTTTGAGCACCCACTATCCAGATACCATTGATGGTTCTCACTTGGATAGGTCTTTATCTGCACAAAAACAGCTTATTTGTTTTTGACCCAGTTAACCTTGGGCCTAGGTTGATATCCCTTAAATTCTGAAATGAAGGACATCTCAGGTTGACTCTTATAGCCTACAGGATGATATCTCCTAGGAGGTATGATCCATTCAGCATAAGGGTTAAAGTAATGAGATGTGGAGCTAGAAATGAAATTTGAGTTAACCCTTGAGAACTGGGTTTTGCTCTGAACTCGGCTCGACGCACGTCGAGCTTCGGTCGACGGACTCAAGTGAGTGCGTCGAGCTCCGTTCGACGGCAAGGTCTTGCTTTGTTCAGAGGGTAGAGGGCGTTGACCTGAGTTCGACGTTTTCTTACGATTACGTCGAGCTCTGGTCGACGTCCGTCGAGCTTCGTTCGACGTTTTTTTGTCCAGTTTCCTGGGTTAAGTCAGCATTCTTCCTGGCCACTATCAAGACTCCTTTACCTTTCTCACTGGTAAATTTGATTGGAGTTGTCAGCACTGTGGGTTGGCTGGATGAAGCACCCAAGCCCAGTGAACCATTCAATCTTGAGTTCACTGTACTTGTGATGTCCATCAATTTGATACTTCTCCCATTAAGGGTTTCTTCAAATTGTTTGGCCTTATATAGCTCACTTTTCAGTGAAGCTATCTCCTCCCCACACTGCTTCAACTCTTCTAAGAGTCTAAGATTATCTGAGTTAATGGATTTGCATTCAATTAATTGTTCATTTAGAGTTTTAATCAGCTTTTGAGACTCAATTAAGTCAATGCACATAGATTTAAACTCAGATTTGAAATCATCAGAAGTAAAGTCAAAAGAATCTATTACCTGATCCTCAGTAAGTTCCTGATCAGATGGGTAGTCAGCATCAGGCTCTGAATCAGTGTTCTTTTGAGATGCACTGATGGCCATCATACAGAATCCCTTTTCTTCTGCATCATCCTCATCATCACTAGAACTGGATGATGAATCAGACTCATCAGAGTCACTCCAGGATTCAGCCACAAATCCTTTTCTGGTGTACTTGCTGTTGCTGGAGGAAGGCTTGTCATGGAATTTCCTTGACTCCTTATCCTTCCTTTTATCCTTTCTTTCCTTCTTGTCCCTTCTGTCCTTGTCTTGATTTTCTGGACAGTTTGGGAAGATGTGTCCTGGTTTCCTGCAGCCAAAGCAGATAATATCTTTATTATTGGATCTGTCATACCTTGGCTTGTCTTTGTCTTTGGATGACCATCTTCTGAAGTTCCTTTTATTTAGCTTATTGAACCTTTTGACCAGTAGGCTCATAAGCTCTTCATTTCCCAACACCTTTTCTTTAGGTTCTTCTTCCTGTGCTTTGAAAGCAATGGTTTTCTCAGCCTTCTCTGTTGGTGTGGATGTCTTCTGCTCTTCTTCTCTCTTCTTAATAAATTGCTCATAGCTCTTGAGCTTTCTAGAAGAGCTTCTGTGGATAACTCACAGACATTTCTTCCATCTTTGATTGACCATATTCTTGAGTCCCAAGAGCTAGGGAAACAAGTCAGTATCTTGTCATTTATCTCAGTAAGAGATATGTCCTTCTCTAGTGATCTAAGTTCACTTATGATTAGGCTCAGTCTGTTGTACATGTCAGCAACTGACTCAGACTCTGCCTTTTTGAAGTTCTCATACTGTGTGATGAGGTAGGATCTCCTATCCTTTCTTTCATCTGCAGAACCTGATACAATTTCTGAGAGTTTTTCCCAGATCTCCTTGGCAGTATTGCAATCTGCTACCTTCTGGAAAATGTCATCTGACATGGTTTGAGCCAAGATATTCATGGCTTTAGCATCTGCTGCCTTCCACTTCTTTATGTCAGCATCAGTCCCTGAAGGAGGAGGAACAGCTGAGGTACTTGTTCCTGTGGGAGGTCTTGGACAATCTGTCAATACAGAATTAAAGATGTCTTCATCAAAAGAGTTCATATAAAGTCTAATCCTTGCCTTCCATAGTGCAAACTTAGATAGATTGCACATAGGAGGTCTGGTGCTAGCAAAGTCCTTGTTTTGTGCCATGAGTTTTAAAAGATAAGTAAAACTGAGAAAAATAACCCTTTGAGAGAAATGATCTTATCAGAGATCTTTTGATCCAGGTGTTAGCCTGTATGAATGATCAACCTCCCTCTGATACCAATTGAAAGTGCAGGATAAGATCACTCCTAACTCTAGAGGGGGGTGAATAGAGTTATTTAAAATAATTTTCCAAATAAAAACTTGCAGAGAGAATTTTACTTTACTTAGTGTAAGGTGCTATAGCATGTAGTCAGAGTAAAAAATAAATTCACAGCACAAAGCAAAACACAGAAAGAGACAAGCAATCCAGATGACACAAGGAGCTATAGTGGTTCCCCAAATCTGGGTACATCCACTCTTCTATCACCCTTGATAGGAATCCACTCCAAGATGAGTTGATCAGGTGTCTTGAGCACCAGAGAGTTTTTGACCAGGTTCTCACAAACCAACAGAAGCTGATTTTGACCAGGTTTCAGCAAAACCAAAAGTAACTTTTGAAGGGAGTTAAAACCCTGTACAGAAAGAAAAAGAAAAAGGATGATGTTGTCTTCTCTATTCAACAAGCAAAGAGAAGCAGAAGTGGATCTGAAGTTGTTGTCAAAGCTCCCCTGAGATCAAGATGAGGTTTAGGAAGGAGAGCTCTGCACAAGGGTGACAGGTCTTCAAAGATCTGATTTGCTCCAGCAAAGAATGATCCAAATGAGTTGGATGGAGGTGTCTGAAGCAATCAGATTTTCTGTGAGAGAGTCTTTCAAAAACAAATTTTCACTGAGAGAAAGATGAGAAGTCTTGTATTGTTGTTCTCTTGTTGTTCTGTATATTCTCTGTATCTGCTTGTTGAAGAAATGAAAGAAAAAGAGTTATATATTTGAGTCTTCTTCTTCCTTTACTTTGATAGCCATTGGAAGTCAGCATTAATTGCTTTCCTTAACTGTCCATGCCTCAAAGGAAATGACAGGCAGACATTCCTTAGAAAATTCCTTGAGCCATGCACCAGATATGCTGTAACGGCCAATAAATTCTTCAGCATTAATTGTCTGTCAGAAGGAATTTGAATTCCTATCCAAAATCGACGGAAGTCTGGAAGGCGTCGAGCTCACAGAAAAACGTCGATCTGAGCACGACACACGTCGGCCAGAGAGTGTTTTCTGTAAGCAGAACTGGGATCGACGGAACGTCGAGCTGAGGTCGACTCCACGTCGAGCTGAGGTCGACTCCACGTCGAGCTGAGGTCGACTCTGCGTCGAGCTGAGGTCGACTCCACGTCGAGCTGAGGTCGACTCTGCGTCGAGCTGAGATCGACTCTGCGTCGAGCTGAAGTCGACTATGCGTCGAGCTGAAGACTACTCTAACTAGCCTATGTGACCTATATAACAACATGGAGGTCACAGCATACAATCCCTATAGAAATATAGTCATCCTGGTTCAAATAGTAATAGGGTGTTCCAACAGAGGCTATGCAACTTGAAGAATCCCAAAATAGGAGAAGCATCAAGGTTATGAACATCACAAGCACAGTGAATACCAGACTTAATGGCAATTTGGGCTTAGGTTCTTCATCAAGCCAACCCCCACTTATTCATAAAAACATTTTATAAACTCCCATAAAATTTGTTTCTGAAAAAGGTAAGGAGAAAATAGAAAATAACAATGTTATTCAAACAGAGCTTAAACACAAGAATAAGAAAATGAAAATGAGTAAGAAAAATAACAACCATAATAATGTTCAGTAGATTTTGTCGAACTCAGATCAGCGAAATCTATAAAGTTTGTTGAGCTCAATTCAACGAACTCCGAACGCAAACTTCTACTATAACTATTCTCTGAACTGCAATCGACGAAACCAGTATGGTTCGTCGACAAGAGATCGACGATACTGGGGCCTAGAAAATGAATACTTTCATTCTCTGAGTGGAGTTTAAAGAACTCATCCCCGTTCGTCGACCTCAGGTCGACAAACGTACCAGAATTCATCGACCCCAGTTTATAATAATAAAAACTTTAATTCCAACAGGATTTTTAATCAACCTTGATAAAACATTAATCCCTTTAACCAATGGATATTTCGACCCAGAAAATATCATCCTTTAGGTTATAAAAATCAACCTAAATTTTCATAGATTTCCAGCTTTAATTATGTAAATCACCAAGGACCCAAGGTAACCTGGGTCAAGAATAACTAATCTGTTTTTGTGCAGTTGAAAGACTATCCTACAATAGAGGAATAGTGGAATCTGGATAGTGGTTGTTCAAAACATATGACTGGTAGCAAAGATAATCTATCCAACTACTAGTCCAACTTATGTCCTAAAGTTGTTTTTGGTGACTCCAACTATTGCCAGACTAAAGGCTATGGAGATGTAAAGATTGGAGTTGTCACATTCAAGAAAGTAGCTTATATAAGTGGATTAAAACACAACCTGATTTCCATTAGTCAACTACGTGATGAAGAGTTTCAGGTATCTTTTGATAAATCCTCTTGCATTATTTCTTCTGTTGATAATAAGATTATTTAACTAGATCTAGAGTAGGAAACATTTACATAGTAAACTTTAAGTTTACTAGGTCTAAAATATGTCTGTTCAACCAAATTAATAACAATAATGAACTTTGGCATAAGAGATTAGGTCATGTTAACTTAAAATACATTTGTAAGCTATCTAGGGACAGCCTTGTTAGAGGATTGCCTTCTGGTCCCTACAAGAAGGAAGACCTTTGTAGGGCTTGCCAATTAGGCAAGCAAACCAAAAATAGTTTCAAAGCCATTAATAAAAGCGATTCACCTAGGATTTTATATTTGCTCCAAATGGATCTTTTTGGACCTATTGATGTACAAACCCTAGGATGAAAATCTTATACCTTAGTGACTGTAGATGACTTCTCAAGGTTCACTTGGGTGTTCTTCTTGTGGAACAAGTCAGATAACTTCAAGGTTCATACAGATTTTCTTAAGAGTATAAGGATTGAGTACTATACTCTTGTTGCATTGATTAGAAGTGATCATGGTACTAAGTTTGAGTCTATTCCCATGAAAAGATTCTATGAGGAGGAAGGTATCAGACATTATTTCTCTGCCCCTACCACTCAACAACAAAATGGGGTAGCTGAAAGGAAAAAAACATGACACTAATTGAAGCTACAGGTACATTCCTTGTAGATGCTTACTTGCCACTTTCCTTTTGGGTAGAGGCTATAATCATAACAAACTATGACCTGAAAAGGAGTTTGATACATAAACTTAAGGGCAATACTCCCTTTGAATTATTTAAAAGGATGAAACCTAAAGTAGATTTCTTTAAGATTTTTGGTTGTATGTGTTATATTCACAATAATGACAAGAAATATATTAGAAAGTTAGAAGCCTAGGCTACAATGAGAATTTTTCTAGGATATTACCAAGACACCATGGCATATAGGGTTTATAATCCGTCTACAATGAAAATAGAAGAGTATGTACACATTTCCTTTGATGAGACTAACGTGTTTTACAAGGAGAAGAATTCTTCTACCAGTGAATCTTTGCAGGTACCATATTTGTGTGTGCAGTTGAAAGAGTTGAACCTCACAAATGAGGCTAAAGCCCATACCTCTACACAAAACTCTGAAGACAGTGAAGATGATTTAACTAAAATAGTTGTTAAACCAAAAACAACCCACATAATTCTACAAGAGGAATTAACTCCCCAGGCTGTTGCTGAACCAACTCCACCAACTAACCTTGTCATACTTAGAGATCATCCTGTATCTCAAGTAATAGGAGATATATCAGTAGGTGTGTAGAAAAGGCATCAACTAAACCAAGACTTTATGTATACCTGCTTCATATCTCAAATTGAGACCCAATATATAAATGATGTAGAGCAAGATCCACTCTGGATTATGGTAATGCAAGAGCAGCTCAACAAATTTGAGAGATGTAGAGTTTGTAACATAGTTCCAAGACCCAAAGACTACCCAGTCATTAGAACTAAGTGGGTGTTCAGAAATAAACTTGATGCCTAGGGCATTATCATAAGGAATAAGGCAAGGCTAGTGGCTCAAGGCTATAGGCCAGAGGAAGGCATTGACTATGATCAGACATTTTCCCCTATTGCAAGGCTTGAGGCTATAAGAATCTTCCTTGAATATGCTTCCTACGAAAAGTTCAAGGTCTATCAAATGGATGTCAAGAGTGCATTTCTGAATGGAGAACTCAAATAAGAAGTATATGTGGATCAACCACTAGGTTTTATCTCACCAACTAATCCATCTTATGTTTTTAAATTACATAAGGCTCTATATGGTCTAAAGCCAGCTCCAAGAGCTTGGTTTGAAACCTTAGCCAGCTTTCTTCTAGAACATCAATTTTCTAAAGACATTGTAGATAGGACCTTATTTATTAAACATCATAAAGATAAAATCTTATTAGTATAAATTAATGTAGATGATATTTGTAAAGGCCGGTAGAATAGGCGTCTTGAAATACAGTCTATCTCGAGTGCTAGTGCAACCGCAAAATGGGTGTTCTAGGCCGAAGACTCCCCTCGTGCAGTGTTTTGTATTCCGGGAGGGGGGGGTCTTACACGCTATGGTCAGTATGAGTTCACCATGATGCCGTTCGGGTTGACAAATGAGCCATCGACATTCATGGAATTGATGAACAGAACATTTTGGGAGTATCTGGACCGATTTGTGATAGTATTCATAGATGTTATATTAGTGTACTCGAAGTCAGAGGAGGATCATGTGAACGATTTGAGGTTGGTTTTGCACACCTTGAGGAGGAGTCAGCTATATGCAAAGTTCTCTAAGTGCGAGTTTTGGGTATCATCTGTAGCATTTCTCGGTCATGTCATTAGTGGGGAGGGAATTGCTGTGGATCCCAAAAAGATAGCAGCTATACAGGAGTGGCCCATGTTGACTACAACGGCGGATGTCCGGAGTTTCCTGGGACATGCCGGCTACTAAAGGCGGTTCGTGGAGAACTTCTTACGGATTGATTTACCTCTCACTACCTTGACAAGAAATGAACAGAAGTTTGTGTAGTGGCTGGAGTACGCATGACCTTTTGAGGAAATGAAGGGTCGTCTGACAATGGAACCTATTTTGAGTTTGCCATGTGTTACGGACGGCTATGAGATATATAGCAATGCCTCAGGGAGCGTCTTAGGATGCGTCCTCCTACATTTTGGAAATGATATAACATACAACTCATGCCAGCTGAAGGTGCATGAGAGAAACTATCTTTCGATGACATAAATTTAGCGGAGGTGATATTCACCTTGAAGCTGTGGCGGCATTATTTATTTGGCGTGAAGGTTGACATATTTACGAATCATAAGAGCCTTAAGTACCTATTGAACCAGAAGGAGTTGAACATGCAGCGAAGAAGGTGGATGGAATTCCTCAGAGATTACACCTTCGAGATACATTACAAACCCGAGAAGGGGAATGTGGTCGCTGATGCTTTGAGTCGCAGAACTCCAGCACGGGCAAACTGGTTATGCATGCATGATGAACTTTTAATCCAGGAATTAGAAGCCTTGGGTATCACCTGTGTCAACAGGAGTTCTCGTGCAAACGTATGCTCGAACTTGACGAAAGTGCAGTGTGACCTTGCAGACATAGTTTTGAGAGCATTGGAGCAAGATGAGAGCATGACGCATTATGCAGCGGAAGGGTCAAATTCCTAGTTCTTGGTTGAAGATGGTCTTCTACAGAATGGTGATCGCTTGTGCATCAAAAAGTCTAACACTCTACTAGAAGAGTTGATGTACGAGGCTCACAATACCAAGTATTCAATCCACCCGGGGAGCACAAAGATGTCCAAGGACATGAAGATACTATTCTGGTGGCCAGGTATGAAGAAGGACATAGCCCTCTACATGACAAAATGTTAAACATGCGTGCTAGTGAAGGCCGAGTGCCAATGACCAGGAGGATTCTTGAAATCATTGCCGATCCCGGAGTGGAAATTTGATGATATTTCGATGGATTTTTCGCACGATCTCCCAAGGTCGTTGCAGAAAAATAACTCTATATGGGTGATTGTTGATCTGTTGACCAATGTTGCGCATTTTATCCCAAATCGAAAAACCGATCATGTGGAGAAGGTAGCAAAGTTAAATGTGGAGAACATCGTTTGATTACATGGCATCCCTCACAACATAGTTAGTGACCCTGATGGGCATTTTACGTCCGGTGATTGGAGGAATGTTTATCGGTCACAGGGCACAAAGCTCTAATTTAGCACAGCCTTCCATCCGCAGAAGGACGGACAAACTGAGAGGAAAAATCGGAAGATGTAAGATATGATACGAAAGTTCATTTTGGATTTCGGACAGCATTGGGAAGATCACGTTCACATGGTAGAGTTCTTCAATAACAACAGTTACCAGGCGAGTATTCAGATGGCCCCATACGAGGCATTATATGGCAGGAAGTGCCACACTCCCTTAACATGGTCAAAAATGGGTGATACCAAGCTATTGAAGCGCAAAGATTTTGATGAGGCAAATGAGTCCATACAGACCATTTAAGAGCGGTTGTTGATAGCCTAAGATCGTTAGGCAAAGTATTACAATGCCAAAAACCGGAACGTGGAGTTCGTGGTTGGAGATTGGGTATAGTTGAAGATAAAGCCTTTCAAAGGAGTGTCGAGATTTCGATGACAGTCCGTTGGGACAATTGTGGTCATATGGAGCTCTCTTTGGAGATAGAAGAGGTCATGCGCGAGGAGTACGCCGATCTATTTTACTTAGATATGAAGAGTTTCATTTCGTTATTCATATTTTAAATTTTGAGATTAAATTTATTTAAGGAGGAGAGAATTGTAACGCCCCAATTTAAATATTATTATTAGGGTGCAAGTAGCGCGTGTGGTTTGCAGTTAGAGGTTGTATTTTTGATATGTGTTTAGAGGGGCGGACTGTGGTTAGCAGTTTGGGCTGCATATAACGACTTTGAGTTTGGGTTTTTATAAAACCATAAAATCCCCTCCTCTCTTTCTCAGCAGCACACCCCCTCTCCCGACCTAAGTCTTCTCTCCCAATCCCTCTCCTTCACTCACGTCGCCGACTATAAGGAGCAGCCCAAGCAGTCCTCCCGTCGCCACTAGAAGGGGCCAAACCCTCTCCCCCTTTCTCGGTCTCTATCTCTCTCCCTCTATTGGATCCCTAGTTAGATTTGGGCTAGGTTCACTAAATTAGGTTAAGAATGACCCACCTTGTATAGCCAGGGTCAATTCTTTGAATCCCAGATTTTAGGGTAAGTCATTAGGTTCAACCTTCTTGGACCAGCTAGAAAAGGACCGCAGAAGACTCAGACTTAGAAGATTCAGAGAACATATTGTTTAGTTCGAAGTTCTTCAAACTCAACTCGACAATCGTCGATCTCAGATCAACAAACACAGAGTTATTTCTCTGAGCTGATCTCGAGGATATTAGAGCTCAGGTCGACGATCGATTCTTTCAGACAGATTCTCAGCTCGACGAACTCAGAGCACATAATTAGAAATTTATTCTCTGAATACAGTTCGAAGAGCTCAGGTCGATGAACAGGAATTCTCATGGCGACGATCTTGGAACTCAGGTCGACGAATTCAATTTATAGGTCGACGATTTCTGTCCTGCTCAAGAATGAGAAGTTTTCTTCCTTCTTTCCCTTAATTTCTATGTTATTTAGCAGTAATATTCTTGTGTAATTAATGCTAATATTCCATTGAATATAGCCATTATTGGCAGGATTAATTATGGTATTCATCAGGGTAATTACTTGCCTATTTTATTAGGGACAGTTGGGGAAACTTATTTAAGTCACATTCCAACCGTTTGTATTCTCCAGATCAGTCAGCAATTAATGCTAGAATTAAAAATTCAAAGGACAATTTGACTGCAGAGAAATTATGAGATATTTCTCTTTTTAGTCGATACACACTGAGACACTTGGCAAGAAATAAAATATACTGAGCAAGAGATTCTCAAAAAAATACAACACACAAGAGTCCTGAGAGACACAGACTGAACATTCAGAACTCTCTCACAGTGCAATCTCCTTTCATCCTTGTCAATCCTGAAATCTAAAGAAGAACATTCATCACAAATCAAGAGTCTTCTTCATCTTTAGAGCTTGGAATGTTCAGAGAAATTCTTTCAATATCTATCTACTGGAATCCTAGTTATTGACAAAATAAGGATGCAGACCTATACCCTGAAACAAAGCTTCCAATCTTCCTGAACCATTCAACATCTCAGGGGGAGCTTTGTCAACATCAAGATCCACTAGTATTCTCTGTTGATTAGAGAAAGAGAAGACACCATCACTGTCACAACCCGCATTTTTCCCAACAATTTAATTATATCAGAACAAGGGAAAAATATGCGTCGTGATGCCACGCCGTGCAGGGGATAACTGCAGACGTTCAGGCAAGACTCCAAACTCTACAATTTTAAAAGAAAACATAAATGGTTTTGAATAAAATCCAGTTTAAGTTATGATGGTAGCCGTATCCCTCGGCTTAGTGAATCATCTAGTTCACGATTTAAAATATAAATTATACGCTTGCGGAAAATACTTATTTAAATTGACTCTAATATCCTACATGAGTATAAATGTCCCCGAGGAACAACTCTTACAATGCAAACCTAGATTTATAATAAGTGTAGGAAAGACTTTACGCTAAAAAGAAAGTAGTGGCTTAGTTTTGAAAGAGATGACAAGTATGCTTTACTAATAGTAGGGTTTTATAGGTTAAAAATATCTAACATGCAATCCTAGCAATAAATCATCCCAGAGAGCAAGTAATGTAAACCAAACATAAGGAAAGCACAACAGCTAGCAAGTGTCAAAAAAAATCAACAATCTTGTGGGCGTCAACAACCTGACACGAACCCACAGTACAAATATGTCTGAAACTAGGCAAAGAAAACTAAAACCCAAACTACCTTGCTACGGTGAGGGGGAAAACTACAGCCAAATTGCTGCTGCTAAGGCTCCAAAACCGGCTCCGCTACCTGCTAATGCTCCGAACTTGAGGCATTCCAAAGACAGAACACCTCAGCAAGAGGGACAAATAGCGGCAGAGAAGTAAACAAATAAAACAATGGTCAGACGGGGTACCAACCCAAGACCAACAGTACTGAAGTAAGTTGCCGAACAGGAAAAGAAAGAAATACCTACGTGAATCGTAACGTACTCCCACAAATACACAAGATTTCTCAAGGCAAAAAGGGAACAACAAAACTAAAAACATAAAGAAGAAATTTAACTAGCTTTACTAAGCACCTGTGGTCGACCCTACCTCAAAAACACGGGCAAGGTGGTCACTCAACTGGACACACCCCTCACGAATAATTTATCCGCTTAACTGCGAGGGAGTCTTATACTTTCCACCATACACCGCAGATGCCAAGAAAAACCCGGTAGGCTTCCACAAGGTACCATAAAGGAGTCAGACCATGGGGAGGTGGTTTAATCCACTAACTCCCGCAAATTTTAGAAACCACAACAGAAATATATCTCGAGATTTGGCTCATCAGATTCTACTTAACACTTCTAGTTTCAAGACGTGGTTGATCAACCCCTATGAACGATTTACAATCCTGGACAAACTCTAATGCGATCAATAACGATAGGTAATGCATTTAAAGGCATTAATAAGACACATCAAGAACGATTAAATATTCCATGACAAGATCAAGTTCACCAAGACAAAATCTTACAATCTCGAGTGATCATCCAAAAAGGTTAATCGTAGCAATAACTTGGAAAACAAAGTGAAGAAAATTTTAAAGAACATAAAAACCGAACCGTTACCATCAAATCGGACAAGGAGAAATGAGGGGAAACCACCACTTGCCTTGGTTTTATCGGAAAAGTTCTCCAAATCAGTCCACATCACAGATCGGGGCAAAAGAGAATGGAGGAAGTTGAAATCAAGACAAAAATGGTCGAAACGGGGGTTAGGGCCGAAAAATCCTAACGAGAAAACTCAAAGAAAGGGGAAAAATTTACCACGATAGCGTAGCTCTCGATGAGAGCTTTCCAGATCTACGCTCGGTTGAAGATTTCGAGCACCGGAGCTCCGTCGGCGTCCACCGGAAGATTCACGAAATATTATCTCTCTCGCTCACGCCGCTCTGGTTCAGGAGAAAGAATCAGAGAAGATGAAGTTTTTATTCTTTTCTAATAACCTAAGTATAAGAGTATATATATAAGTACTTATAAAATATTTTGTCTAAATATAAAAAAAACGGTTTAAGTACGAGCAGTTCGCGGAAAACAAAATTAGAGATCTAAAATGGCTTCAAATCGAAAAGTTCCCAACATGAAAGTTGTAGAACACGTCGAGACGAACAAATTTCATGTTAGCCATTTTTCCATACGGGACTGCTTTGACCCTCAAAAAGGCTCCCGAACACAAACTATGATGGACTACACGAGAAAGGCAGCAGACTACTCGAGTATACAGAAGGCTACTCGAGTATGCATAAACAGACTACTCGAGTATATAGAAACAGACTACTCGAGTATACACAAGCATACTACTCGAGTATACAGAAGGCTACTCGAGTATACAGAAGCAGACTACTCGAGTATACAAAAACAGATTACTCGAGTATACAGAAACAGACTACTCGAGTGTACAGAAGGCTACTCGAGTATACAGAAACAAATTACTCAAGTTTACAGAAGGCTACTAGAGTATATAGAAACAGACTACTCGAGTATACAGAAGTCTACTCGAGTATATAGAAACAGACTACTCGAGTATACAGAAACAAACTACTCGAGTATACAGAAACAGAGTACTCGAGTGTACAGAAGGCTACTCGAGTATACAGAAACAGACTACTTGAGTATACAGAAGGCTACTCGAGTATACAGAAACAGACTACGCGAGTATACAGAAGGCTACTCGAGTATACAGAAACAGACTACTCTAGTATACAGAAACAGATTACTTGAGTATACAAAAACAGACTACTCGAGTATACAGAAGGCTACTCGAGTATATAGAAGAAGACTACTCGAGTATACAGAAGGCTACTCGAGTATACAGAAACAGACTACTCGAGTATACAGAAACAGATTACTCGAGTATACAGAAGGCTACTCGAGTATAGAGAAACAGACTACTTGAGTATACAGAAGGCTACTCGAGTATACAGAATTGGAGGAACAGAAGATTTACATAATAAGCAGAAACTTCACACGATTCAAGGTTGCAGGAAAAACAATTTCTTGGAAAATCTAACCTTTTGATCGAACTATAAGAATGAATAGTACTTTCATTTTTGAATAGTAATTTAATATTAAAATAATCGTATTTATATATATTTGAATAAGGAAACGCGAGATCAAAACGGAGGCCCAAACGAGCGCCGAATTGAACGAAACTCACGCCGTAGGCGAACACAGATGCTACGAACACAATGACGAAGTCAAAACCAAAATCAGACGAGCCATTCTAGAGATATAAGTTTTCAAATTTTACGACGAACATAAATTCCACAAAACTTTGGAAAAACGCCGAGTCCCAAATATCGCTCGGATCGCGACGAAACTTGACGAGTAAGTCAAAAATTACTCAACTTAAATTCCAAATACAAAATTTTCCCATTATAACAAGAATTCAGCCGACTTGACCGCATGGATGCGAAAATGCCTTTATGACATTATGCCGTCATCTTGACGTTAAAGGTAACGCCATGACGTCATAAATATGATGCTTCCCATCTAAATAAAATCGTCGAACAAAATCGGGGGCGTTACAGTCTCTCCCCCTAAAAAGAAGTTTCGTCCCGAAACTTAACACAACTCCAAAACCAATAAAAATGATAAAATCAAACGTAACTGAAAACATATCGACGTACCCGAAACTAGGAGAAGAGGTGCGGATGAGATTCTCTCATTGCTGACTCCAAATCCCACGTCGCGCTCTCGACATCTTGATTTCTCCAAAGAATCTTAACCATGGGGATGGTCTTCCTTCGCAAGACATGCTCTTGAGATTCCAAAACGCGGACAGGCTCTTCCAC
This sequence comes from Platanthera zijinensis, assembly GCA_039513925.1. Classification (NCBI taxonomy): domain Eukaryota; kingdom Viridiplantae; phylum Streptophyta; class Magnoliopsida; order Asparagales; family Orchidaceae; genus Platanthera; species Platanthera zijinensis. Next base: position 202,498,514 of record CM077081.1, read on the forward strand.
ATACGACAGTTTGGGCTAAATTTGGGGCACCGAGTCAAGAATTTGACGATCACTACGAACACACTTCCGCAACTGGCTCACATGGAACACATTGTGGACACCAGGGAAGCTAGCAGGTAATTCAAGTCAATAAGCTGACACTCCGATGCGCTCCAGAATCTGAAAAGGTCCCACATACCGGGGGTCTAACTTGTGGTTCCTTTCAAATCTTTTTACCCCTGGCATCGGAGAAACTTTCAGGAAAACCAAGTCCCCAACGACAAACTCCAAATCGACCCTTCGTTGATTAGCATATTTCTCATAATGCTCTTGTGCTACACGTAGCTTCTCTCGAATATGAGTCACCACACAATTTATCTCCTCAAGGGCTTCCGGACCTACCAATGGTCTCTCACCAACCTCAGCCCAAAATAAGGGAGTCATACAACGCCTTCTATACAAGGCCTCAAACGGGGCTATCTGCAAGCTCTCTTGATAACTATTATTGTAAGCAAACTCCATGAGTCTGAGACGCTCATCCCAAGCACCACCATGATCCAAAATATAACATCTAATCATGTCCTCAATGATCTGATTTACTCTTTCTGTTTGCCCATTCGTCTGCGGATGATAGGCGGTGGAATACCTCAAGTCGGTACCCAACCCCTCTTGCAGGCTCTTCAAAAGCGAGACGTAAATCTGGAATCCCGATCTGATACAATGCTAGCAGGCACTCCATGTAACCTGATGACCTCTTCAAGATATAGCTAGGCTATCTTCTTCATCGAATACCCAATCTTAAACGGAATAAAGTGGGTGCACTTTGTCATTCTGTCGACTATCACCCAAACTGAGTCATGCCCACAGGGAGATTTTGGTAGACTGGTGATAAAATCCATTGAAATACTTTCCCATTTCCAACTTGGAATATCAAGAGGTGTTAATTTACCACCAGGCCTTCTATGATCAGCCTTGACACGCTGACACGTATAACATTCTGATAAAAACTTTGCGATATGGCTCTTCATCCCTGCCCACCAAACATTTTGCTTTAGATCTTTATACATTTTGGTGGAACCAGGATGATAGGAAACACTGGAACCATGAGCTTCTTCACAAATTTTAGCCCGAATGTCACCCATGTCAGGAATACAGAATCTACCCCGATATTTCAGAGTACCTAGCTCATCCAAAGAAAAATCAGATAACTCCCCTTTCTCAGTCCTATTCCAAAGGTGCAACAATTCCGGATCATCCTTTTGGTGCACCCTAGTAAGGGAAATCCAAGAGGGCGCTTCTGCTTCCAAACTAGCAGGCATAGAACTACTCCCAATCTCGATGTTCATCAACAAGAATTCTCTCTACTAAGGACTGTACCGATAGATTAAAAATTTTAGCGGTCTTCCTACTCAAAGCATCAACTACTACATTAGCCTTTCCCGGATGATAAAGAATTTCTACTTCATAATCCGCCACATATTCTAACCACCGACGCTGGCGTAGATTTAGTTCCTTCTGAGTGAAGACGTACTTATAACTCTTATGGTCCGTATAGATCTTGCACAACGTGCCATACAATAAGTGTTGCCACAGCTTCAGCGCATAAATTACGGCAGCAAACTCCAAATCGTGCGTAGGATAGTTTCTCTCGTGAATCTTTAGTTGCCTCGATCCATACGCGATCACCTTACCATCTTGAATTAAAACACAACCAAGTCCGATGTGTGACACATCGACGTACACAGCATACTCGACTCCTTCAGTAGGTAAGGTTAAAATTGGGACAGTACACAGTCTCTTCTTCAACTCTTGGAAAGCCTCTTCACACTTATCACTCCAAATGAATGCAGTATACTTCTGAGTAAGTCTAGTTAAAGGAGCAGACAACACCGAAAATCCTTCCATGAATCTTCTATAATAGCCAGCGAGGCCTCAGAAGCTCCTAATCTCCTTAGGTGTAGAAGGTCTTTCCCATTCCATCACGGCAGAAATCTTGGTCGGGTCTACAGAAATACTGTCCTTGCCTACGACATGACCCAGAAAGGAAACCTGAGGTAGCCAGAACTCACATTTGCTCAACTTCGCATATAGCTTATTCTCCCTCAGGGTCGACAAAACCAAACGCAAATGCTGAGTATGCTCCTCAACATTGCGGGAATACACTAGGACATCATGTATGAACACAATAACGAATCGGTCCAAGATATCCTTAAACACCCTATTCATCAAATCCATGAAAGCAGAGGGTGCATTGGTTAAACCGAAAGACATCACCAAAAACTCATAATGTCCATGCCGTGAACGGAATGCGGTTCGGTGAATATCTTCCTCGCGAATCCTCAACTGGTGGTAGCCTGAGCGAAGATCGATTTTTGAAAATACCGAGCTACCATGTAACTGATCGAACAAATCATCGATCCATGGCAGGGGATATCTATTATTAACGGTCACTTATTTAATTCCCTATAATCGATGCAAAGCCTCATCGATCTGTCCTTCTTCCTTACGAACAAAACCGGAGCACCCCACGGAGAAGAACTTGGTCTAATAAAACCACACCTCAGCTACTCATCGAGCTGAGTACGCAACTCATCCAACTCACGCGGAGCCATACGGTACGGTGCTTTGGCGATGGTACGAGTGCCTGGCTCGAGGTCAATCACAAACTCAATCTCCCTCTCAAGAGGAAGTCCTGGAAGACTATCAGGAAAGACATCTGGAAACTCTCGCACCACCGAGACATCCTCGAGACGTGGTGTAACAGTAGCTGTTTCCAGAGCAGAAATAGAAACTAAAAACGCCTCGCAACCAGACTTTATAGCACGTACTGTAGAGACGATAGGGGAAACTCTATCCTGAAATCCATAGACGCTCATAGGTTGGCCATTGTCCATCCTGAAGTCCAGTCTTTTTGCCTTGTACTGGATGACTGCATCATACTTGGACAGCCAGTCCATGCCCAAAATTACATCAAAATCAGTCAGGTCTAAAAATTAACAGATTCGCAAGGGCCAGAAAATTGCCAAGATGAATAGGGCATCTCAGAACTCCTTGATTGGATATCACCGAATCACCGGAGAGAAGCTTGACGTTGAAGGAGTCTCTCAATTGATCAACATCCAGGCGAAGTTTATCAACAAACCTCCTGGCCACAAAGGAATGGGTGGCACCCGAATCGAACAGAACGCGCGCCCACCTATTCCGCACCTTAAACTCCCCGAAAACCGTAACATACATAACTAAACGAACGATAACCATGGCAACAACAATAAATAATAGGGATAAAATAAATTGGGGCTAACCTGAAATAACTTGCGTAGAGTTTTGAGCTTCCTAGCTAGTCATCACGTTCAGCTTTCCTTTTCCTTTATCTAGGGTTGGTGGTGGCGGTAGAGCTCGAAGCGGGGCAGGCTGCAGTGGGGTTAGAGCCTGGGGCACGAAGATTTCTGGTGTCCCTTCTTCCCGCCCTGGAATCAGGTCCTTTCTTTCATCCAGCACCGACTCACATCATGACCCTTCCTTGCACAAAACGAGCACACAAGCTCTCCCTTGGGTGTACCTTGGATAGCGTGCACTTGCTGCTGCTTCAGGGTGGCTGTTCTCTTGAAACATCTTTCGTAAGGGTGGCCAGGACGAACGCAGAAACTACAAACTTCCTTACCTTTCTTCTTCGAAGAAGGGCCAGATGCCCTTGAGCTACCATCCTCAACACCCTTCCTTTTCTCTTTCCTCGCTGCAGCACCGCGGTTCTTGGCATTTTCAATCGCTTCAACTTTTAGTGCGGCTTCCACTCCCATAGCATAACTGTCAGCTCCATAAGCGCATGCCAACTGCTGGACATCACTTCTTAGTCCTCCCAGGTAATGTTTCACTCTTCCCTCCTCCGAAGCTACCAAATCGGGAGCAAATCTACTCAACTTGCTAAACTCAATCTCATTTTCGCTCACCGTGAGCTGTCTCTGCTTCAAATGCAGGAAGTTATTCATGAGACGGTCCTGCTCGACCGAGGGCAGAAACTTCTTCAGCAACATCTTCTTGAAAGAGTCCCAGGTATAGCCTTCCTTCAAACTCTCCTTTTCACGAATCCACCAACTCTTTGCTAGGCCTTTTAACTGATAGGCTGCAATCATAACCTTCTGGGCTTCTAGAATCCCGGAATATGAAAACATCTCCTCGATTGAGATGATCCAATCATCAAAAATCATAAAGTCGGCACTCCTGTCGTAGGTGGGAGGTCCCAATCGCTGGAAATGCGATATGAAATTCATTTCTGGTGGTATTGCCACCGGGGCCACCAGAGGAGCAGGGGTATCGGCCACGACTTGACCCAAGGCAGGCTCTTGTACTGAAGGTTGCTGCGCTGGAGCGGTAGATAACAATTACTGAATTTGCATTTGCATCGCAACTACTTGCCTTGACAGAGCCTCGTTGCTCTGGCGCAAACTCTCAATCAACGCATCACTCTGCGCACCTGATGACTCACCCTCCGACTGGGGGGTCGATCTCGTCACAATACGCTTTGGTGGCATTTCTAAAAAGACAAACAAACAACCCAATTAAAATCCTAGATTACGACTAGGGCAAACAAAACTAGTTCAGACCATACTTGAAAGACACTTGCTAAAGCTGTCACTTGCTCTGGGATTATATGATGATGATATGTCCTACTCAGGATGATATCCTATCATCCTATTGACTCATGTGCCTATGATATGAATGCATAAATTCTTTACTCTTATTTAAAATCATGTGTGTACATATGTCATCAAGTAAATCTTTAGCTTGGCATGTTGTGCTTATGTTATGTTATGCTATGCATGTGGTTCTATGAATTCTATAAAAGGCCTTAATGCATGTTATGAGCGGCGTACACATGTAATGTTATGCATCCCATACTATATAATAGTGCATGCAACGAAAAGAAAACGTGCTAATGGGCATTCATGTGGTGAGGTTATGCATCCCATACTACATAACCCTCACATATTGCCACCTTTGGTGGATCCATATACAAACACATATTATGCATCCCATACTACATAATATGCCCCGTATACTCTAATCATGCGTATGAGTGTAGTGTTCATGCTTCAGCCAAGACATATTGATGACACATCGGTGTGTGTATGATATGACACTAAGTAACTAACACTAACAAGGGAAGGTTGCCCGACCAATTGTCAAGCAACCACCCTCTGATACCAACTGTCACCTCCCTTTGATACCAACTATCACAACCTGCATTTTTCCAAACAATTTAATTATATCAGAGCAAGGGGAAATACGCGTCGTGATGCCACACCGTGCAGGGGATAACTGCAGACGTTCAGGCAAGACTCCAAACTCTACAATTTTAAAAGAAAACATAAATGGTTATGAATAAAATCCATTTTAATTTATGATGGTAGCCGTATCCTTTGGCTTAGTGAATCATCTAGTTCACGATTTAAAATATAAAATATACGCTTGCGGAAAATACTTATTTAAATTGACTCTAATATCCTAAATGAGTATAAATGTCCCCGAGGAACAACTCATACAATGCAAACCCTAGATTTATAATAAGTGTAGGAAAGTCTTTACGCTAAAAAGAAAGTAGTGGCTTAGTTTTGAAAGAGATGACAAGTATGCTTTACTAATAGTATGGTTTTATAGGTTAAAAATATCTAACATGCAATCCTAGCAATAAATCATCCCAGAGAGCAAGTAATGTAAACCAAACATAAGGAAACCACAACAGCTAGCAAGTGTCAAAAAGAATAAACAATCATGTGGGCGTCAACAACCTGACACGAACCAATAGTACAAATATGTCTGAAACTAGGCAAAGAAAACTAAAACAACAAACTACCTCGCTACGGCGAGGGGGAAAAATACAGCCAAACTACTGCTGCTAAGGCTCCAAAACCGGCTCAGCTACCTGCTAATGCTCTGAACCTGAGGCATTCCAAAGACAGAACACCTCAAGAAGTGGGACAAATGGCGGCAGAGAAGTAAATAAATAAAACAAAGGTCAGACGGGGTACCAACCCAAGCCCAACAGTATGAAGTAAGGTGCCGAACAGGAAAAGAAAGAAATACCTACGTGAATCGACACGTACTCCAACAAATACACCAGATTTCTCAAGGAAAAAAGGGAACAACAAAAGTAAAAACATAAAGAAGAAATTTAACTAGCTTTACTAAGCACCTGTGGTCGACCCTGTAGGATCTTGTGGCGCCCTTAGAGGGGGGGGGGGGTGAATAAGGGCTCTTTAAAATTTTAACAAGCTTTTTCTAAAATGTGAAAATAGAAGTAAAGTTTGAGACACACTAATGAAATGAAAAACAAGATTTTATTGCTCCAAAATATATATGTAAAATGATTCCAATAAAGCTTGAAATCAAGGCTTACAACGATAATAGTTTTTAGCTTTTCCACCGATCCTTCTCCCAAGGACCGGTAGGCTATAGTCAATATCTCCTAGATATGGCTACTAGCCTCCCCTAAATCAAACCTATGATCTAGACGCTGCATACAAGGCAGAGATTTACTCTTAAGCCTCACAAGGACCTAGACACCACTCACAAGGTGGTGATTTGCCCCTAAGCCACACACGGGCTTAGACACCACACACAAGGTGGTGATTTTCCCTTCCTAATTACAAAGATAAAAAGTGAAAATGAATGTACAATAGTAAAACTTAAAAAACTCCCTCAAAATTACCAGCTCTGAAGATGATGATGGACCGATGAGAAGATCTCCAATCTTGAACGCACGGTCGTATCTCCTTTCTCTTGAGATTTCAATGGACCAAGGGAGTTCTTCTGGAAACGGAGATGAAGGCTCTGAAAATTCTCTGGAAAACTAAAGCTCTGCACGATCAATCAATTCCCTGAAATTTTTGCCGTATATATCCCTTTATGCTATCGCCGGCGATAGATTTAACGCCCCCGCGATAGTGATAACTCTCCGTTGCTTGACATGTGGCACACGTCGCGCGGACTTTCAGATCTGAGTGGAGAACGTGACGATCGTGGGATATCGCTCGGCGATATCGGTATCGCCCCGCGATATCGCTCAACCGTGACTTCGTGTGCGGCATCATGCAGATCAAGGCTGACGTCAGCAGTAAATGTCCATGTTATCGCCCGCGATAGTGTTATCGCCAGCGAGTGTGATTTTCCATTTCTTCAATGCTATGCTCAGCCATTCTTTAGTAATTAAAAATCCTGTTATCCCTGCACATTTAAAATACATACCAAGATCAAACACATCCGGGATTTGTTATTCTCAAACTAAGAAGTGCGGAACGCATGCTCCAACAATCTCGCAATTTTGATAATAACAAATCCACTGAGAAAGAAATTATGTGCGACCAGTAGAATGTGAAATAATTCAGATAATCACTATGAATCAAGGTGCACAATTAGTTATAGTAAACTCCCCCTATAACAAAGACTAGTTTCTCCCCCTATAATCTCCCCCTATTTAAAAGAATTAATTTCTCCTCCTAAATGTACTAATCAATTTATTTCGTACTTAATCTCCCCCTTTTGGTATTAGCAAAAATAGTGGGGACAAAAATTTAGCGAGTTGCAAAATGTGGAAGCTTTAAAGAATGTAGAGAGTAACAAATTAGTCATAGAATTTGGAAATATGAGGAGTATGATAACAAATTTAGCTCATTAACATCCATGGAATAGTATTACCATAAAATTTGGAATTTTATCAGAAAAACTGTTTGTTATGGAGAAAATTAATTTAAGAGTTGAATTTAAACATTGAAAATTTGTCAGGCCAAGATATCAAAAACTTTGGAAACGATGAAATAGAAGAGAAAGACTATGTCCGGTCCAATTCTCATGAGAAGAAATTTTATAAATGATAATGATGTGTATATGTGAAGATTGATTTAGTATACATATTCCTTAAGAAATAATGTTACATGAGGGTTTGCAATATATTAATACAGAAGCTAATATCTTTACATAAATAACTTCATATCATAAAGATTTTTTTTAATAAATGGCCAAGTTTGTTTGCACAAGACACTTTACAATTCTTGTCAAGGTGCTCAACCTCACAATGCTCATTAAGACTTATCAGGAGGGTGAGTAGAGCTTGATTGGAGTATCCTAGTCATTATTATTATTAAATTTTTATTTATTTGTTTTCTATTCATGTTTGACTTAGAACTCCGAATTCACTTGTATTGCAAACAAAAATGTTTTTTTTTCAGAATGGCCATCAGTTTTGAAAATCAAAATGAATGAGGCATAAATGAAAGTTTTAGCGTTGTATTCGAATCTTTGGAACAAACCAATAACATGTAATAAGAAGCTTAAGTATGTGTAACTATCAACCCGTGTCAGTGGAAGCACATTATCAAACATAAAATGTTACTCATACTTAGAGGCATGCAGAAAACAAGTCTATTCAAGTTCTAGTCATCAAAGGTATAGAAAGAGATCGAGTGCAAGACAAATTAAAAAAAAATGTGTAAAGAACTTATAAATTAATTATCACACATGTAATAAGTATTATATCCTGATACCATCCAAAAATTTACAGTAACACTAAAAGCAAGGTTGTTGAGAATGAAAGTGAGGGGATAAGTTGTAAACTACTCTAGAGGGGGGGTGAATAGAGTATTCAAATTTTATGAATAACTAGTCAGCTCCCTTGGAGTTTATTTGCGGGAAAAATAATCTGATACTTGAACCCTAAGAGCCTAACACAGTGACGTGCACAAGTGAGAGAGTTAACTGAAATTTCAGTTTAACTATAAACCTATCACAACAACTAGCAATCCTAGGTAGTTCTATCACAGCCACAGAAAAGACAATTAAACAAAAACAGCCAGAGTGACACAGGATATATAGTGGTTCCCTCTTAATAGGTACTCCACTCTTCTACCACCCTGGTAGGAATCCACTACAGGTTTTTTGCTAAGGTGCCCTGCCACCAATGATCTGATTCAGGTAGATCAAACAGACCCTTTGAGCTTTTGATAAGGATGCTCAACCACAGGTTGTTGATAAGGTGCCCTGTCACCAATGTTCACTTTTGAAGAGGTGTGAAAACTCTTTTACAAAGGGGTTGAGAGGGTTAGATTGTCTTCTCTGTTGTTAATACAGATTAGAGAAGACTTGTGGATTCTCTAAAGAATCAAAGTCTCCCCCTGGCTCAGTGGAAGTCCAGGGAAAGCCTTTGCTTCAGGATGAAGGAGTTTCAGATATACTGAAACTAAATCCTCAGAGATCTGTAGACTGATTTTTATCAGGTCTTCAGATTCTGGAGCACGTGAAGCAGATCTGGAGCTCTTTCTGAAGTCTTGAAAACTCTAAGCAGATGCTCAGGAGACTTGAGAATGAAAGAAATTGCTTTGGACTTTTGCTTCAGGAAAGCTTTTCTTCTTCTGATTGTGAGATTGTGAAGAGTTGCTCTGGAGATGCTTGAGAGAATGCAGCACTAAGAAAAAAATCTCTCTGTATCTGTAACTTCTTATTTTTCTGAGAAAAAATCTCTCTTAAATATGTCTTCTCATTTTTCCTTTGGAACGACTCTATTGATTTGAATTCTCGAGCACTGCAACAGATTATCTCAAAATAGAATATAGCAATAGGAATAGAATGACCTATTAGCTTACTGTCATTCCCAATAAGGAAATAAATGAATAGGAAAATATCTCAGCATAAAGACTTATCATTCTTGGAAATAACATACACCGCCAACGGCTAGAATACAGCCTGGCAATATATTTTGTATAATAAGACAAAAATGCTTTATCAAAATACGAAATCCCGTAATTTATGCTTAACATATTTGGTAATTAATTTATTTGAATTTAAGCCATAAATTAGCAAAAAACAATCTTCAGAAAATCTTTCTAACCACACGCTAAAACACTTGGAAATAAACCAAGGAATAAAATAAGTGCAAATTGTTAAAGGCAGACAAAAATCGTCGAACAGGGGTTCGATGATCGTCGACCTAGCTAACAGATCGTCGACTAAAAGCAGAAATCCGTCGCAACAGAAATCGTCGACCAGAAATCGTCAACCAGCTCAAGATATCGTCGACCAACAAAGAATCTGTCGAAGCAGAAAACGTCGAACATCTCATGATGTCGACGACTAAGGCAAAAAAATCTGTCGAGACAGAAATCATGAAGCGAGAACACGATCGTAGAACTGCTGATGGCAGATCGTCGACCAACCTTCAGAGCATAATAAACTTGCTCTGAGATCGTCGACCATCGGTCGACGATAATTTTCTTGACTTCAACGATTCAATAGCCCTGCTATCGTCGACCAATAATCGACGATCGCGAGGCCTCGTTCGACGATGGTCGAACGGAAAAAGCCTTAACCAAAAATACATCTAGAACTACTAGCCTAAGCTCTAGGTCAGTTATAAACTGTCCTAGGGAAACTGAACAAGGCCTAAACATGATCATATATAGTTATATAGATCAAGAGGGGCGGAAAGGGATTACATAAGCCAAATCACATCCAGGGTACCAACAATCTCCCCCTATTTGGGTTATGTTATCCAATCCGATCTAAAACTAAAGCACACAATATCAAAAGTAGAGATTAACCAAAAATTTAAATCACAGGCAATCCACAGAAAAACATAAAAGCATAAATCAGCAGAACTGTAAAGTATCAAGCAGATTTATCAGAGGTTTTGGCATCAGATGAGTTCTTAGGGATTACAGCTGGTTTGAAAATAATTTCTCTGTTTGGATTTGCTGCTTGTCTTTTGGATAGCATTAGATCATGTTCACCAATAATTTTCTTTTCAGCATAGCTTGGCAAAACTGCAGCAGGGGCAACCTCATGTATTCTTCAGTATTAAAAATTTCAGAGTTGACTTGAATTTTGCTGAGTTCCTTTTCTCTGAATTCAGACATAGTTGTATATGCTGTAGGGTCTAGTCCTTGAGCTTTGGCTCTCTCCATCATGCTCAGTGCAATAGATTCCTTAAATCTTGCCATAGAGGCAATTCTTTCAGTTTCAGTCATATCTGATGGAGAGGATGGTCTGTCAGTATCAGCTTGAGCTGCAATCTCCATGTTCCTTTGAAGAGCTGTGGCTAATTTGCTTGAGTCAAGAGGAATCTGTGCAGCCTTCTTAGGATCAGTTTCAGCATATAGAGATCTGGGAGGTGCAAGTTCAATGAACTTCTTGTGGGATTTCTCTGAATAGACCACTCTTTTTCCTTTTATTTCAACAGTCTCATAAGCAGCAGGTTTCCTTGATGTGGAGGATGGACCTTTCCTGGGAGGAGAAGGTTTCCATTCTGGAACTTTCTTTTTAGGAGCAGGAGGAGGAGAGAAAGTAGATTGCTGAAATGTCATCTCCTTTATTTGTTCCATGGGAACATTTTCATTTCTTTTCCTTCCTTGTCCTGATACATCTTGGCCTCCCTGGCTTTGGTTACTCCTTCTCTGATAAGACTTAAAGGTGTTGGAACTTGCTGATTTTGCAGATGGGGCAGAAGAGAGACTTCCAGAGGCTCCAGCACCAGGAGGTGGAGAAGGACCTCTGGGGGGGAATTTCTGAATTGGAGTGTCATATCTTTTTGTTCTCTTCTTTCTCTTGTCTGATTCTTTGAAAGTCTCATCCATGGTTGAAATTCCTTGCTCTTGGGATCAATTCCCTTCAGAATGAAATAGGGAACATCCTTGTCTGGATTAGCAGTAGGATGAGCAGATGCTTTTCTTTTCTTGGATACAGCCTTTTTCTTCTTCTTGGTACTATCAGAATCCTCAGAGTCATCATCATCAGAGGAGTGGGATGAGGTTCTGCCAGCATAATCATCAATATCTTGTTCTGAGATATATTTGGCAGCTATAGCATGTTCAGCCTTTTCTTTCTCCTGCTTCTCTCTATCTTCTTTTTCTCTTGCTTCCTCAATGGCATCTTGCACAAGGAGGGCATCAAGATCGACATTGGGAGATCTCTTCCAGAGTTCTGATTCAGGATACAAGTCAGGAACTATCCTGGGGACCAGTTCTGCAATAGAAGGAATGGGTAGAGGATAGGTAAGGATAGGTGGAGAAAAGATGACTGTATCTGCAGGGGCAGATGCTTTCTCTAGAGAGATGACTAGGGAATCCATATGAGAATTAGCCAACCCTTCAATGTACTCAGAGGCAATGTTCTCAGCCACAAAGGCTATAAATTGTTCAAGGTTGAGAGTACCTGAGCTTGATTCCTTTTCAGTCATTTTGGAGGCATTCTCTGGTAAGTCTTGTACAGCCTCAGCTTCTTCAGCAGCAGCAGGGATGTTGATTGTGCCTGCATACAAAGAAAGATAAGTTAACAACCAAGTGGGAATAGAGTATTCCCCCAAGGTGAACAACAGCAGGTAATTGATAGAGTTACCTGAGATCTACACAGGATACCACTTTGCATCTAGGAAGGAGGTTATAATTCCTTCTAGATGTTCAGTGTCATCAGGGATAGACACCTCTGCAAGGCACAAGAGGAGTGCCATACAGGAAAAGAATAGAGAGTCCTTGACCAAGGGGTCATCAAGGTACTCAGGTCTATAAGGGACCGTTTTCTCTTGAGAAGGAGGAACAGAAGGAGATTTGAGTGTGAACTCACAGTCTGAATTGAGAAAGGATTCCAAAGCATTATCAGAGTCAATGGAGATAGTAGCATCAACTTGCAACACTGATGCAAGATCATCAGCAGCTGAGATGGGAAGGAAGGGATAAGAGATTAACTCAAAGTTGGAGTTTGAATTAATTAGAAACTTAAATAAAACTATACCATCTGGTTGAGCAGTAGCATTCTCAAGTTGTTGAACCACTACTTCTGAGTCAGTAGTGTTTATTGAAACTTTTTCACACAAGTCCATGAGGACTTCTCATTATTTTTCTCTGGGAGTTCTTCATCAGAAGCTAGATTCACTAGGGAGTGAATGTCTTTGTTAGATAAAGATATCAATTTAAAGTCCTGATTATAACCTTTAGAGGAAGTGTTTTACCTTCTGATTGCTCTGGATCTTTCATTAGAGACTCTTTCTCTGGAAACTCTTGATGTTCTTCTACAATTGCTGTAAGGGGAAGAGAAGAGTTGTCCTGAAGGGCCAAGGCATCACCTGAGACCACTTCAACAGACATCTCCCCCAGCAAGACTTCAGTGGGGACTGGAGTCATGCATCTTACTGAAGAGGGCTCAGCAGAGGGTTGAAATGATTTGATGGCTTCAGTAAGGGCTTTGATGGATGCAATGAGAGGGGCATTGGCAGCCTCAATCATTTTTTGTATGGTTGGAGTGATGAGCTCTACAATTTGTGCAAGCAATTCAGGAGTTATCTGAAATGCTAAGGATGTGGAGGTGGATGGAATGGAAGCAGTATATTCTACCACATGATCAAATGAATCATGTGGAGATGGGTGAACATCAACATGAGTGTGGGATTCATGTTGAGATAAGTGTGTGAGGATGGTAGCAGTTACCATGTCAACACTGGCTGCGGCTGCCAGATGTTGTGGTATGGGTGACTGGGGTAGGAGATGCATGTAGGATGGAAGATGCATGTTGTGGTAGCACTGCAGATTGTGTGGAGGGTAATGCAGGAGATGAGAATGCAGGGGTAAAGAGGGAGGATGAAGGGATTGCTGAGCCTTCCCCAACAAGCTGGAGAGTGGCTGAATCAGCCCTTGTGTCTGATGGAGGGTTAGGATCAACCCTGGCTGACTTCTTGATGACTCTCTGAGATTTCTTGAACAGAGAGGGGTCCAACCTCTTGCTGGCGTTGACTGCGGAGGGTGCAGAAACAAGCAGCAGGGGTGCTTTCACATATAGAAACACACCCAACACCCTGGCAAGGTTTACTTCTTTCTGATTGTTCTTTCTCCTTATTAGTTCAAACAGAACTTTTCCCCAGGCTATCTGCATCTTATTCACCAAAACTGACATTAAGGCAAATTGTTGCCTGTTGATGTTGTCGTGAGCAGAGTGCTTTCCCAAAACGACCTTGCCCACCAGGTCTGCCAGAAACTTGTACTCTGGAGACAAGTTTATTTTCAGCAGCTTAGCTGGAATACCCTCATCATGGCCCATCACAGTTAGCATGCGGCCATATTCCTCTGAATTTTGCTCATAGTCCTCAGTACCGGTTGGTAGACCAAACAACTCAGTCAGAACTTCAGGAGTCAGAATGACCTCCTCTCCATTTATCTTTCCAGTCATCGCTTCGTCGCTGGAGGACGAGGTATATACCCATTCTCGAATCTCTGGTATATGAATCTTTGGTGAGAATGACATAAATTTCTTTAGCCCTTGATCTTCACACAGCTGCAGAATGTCTTGGATGGGTTGATCACATCGACTGAAAGAATCGAAGTCGACACAGAAACCAGTATCGAACTTCATTCCGAAGAGAACTGCAGAAGGAATCGCCATTAGATTGAAGAGAGAATGACGAATCGAGATGCAAGGCAGGGGAGAAGAGAATCGCGCGGAATTAGAGTTCGAGAGCGAATTCTAAGCCAGAAGATGGAATATGAAAAGACGGAGCGGAAGGACGACGATATCCAGACCTAAATCGACTATCAGATATAAATCTGCGATCGTCGATCCCGGAATAAAATCGGTCGTCGAACAATGACCGACGATAGTCAATATTTGACTAATCGAAAAACATCGACCGACTATAAGCAATCACCACGATCGTCGATCAATATATGTTGGTCGACGATTCTCCACACAGCACAGAAAATCTGTCGTCGACCACTGGTCGACGATAGATACCTAAGGAGAGATCGTTGACCAGTTGATCGACGATTTCTGCCTTACTACCGAACGAGCTGTCGTCGACCGTTGGTCGACGATAGTTCTGACCTGGTCGAAGATCGTCGAGCAGTCGTTCGACGATTTTAGACAGAAAACAAATCTATCCAAATTTTCACTACTCTGAACCATTAATCATACCAAGCTAGTTCAGGAAGAACAAATGCCTTTGTTCATCAAGGGGCTTAGTGAAAATATCTCCTCTCTACAGGTCTGTGGATATAAATTCCATTGCTATCTTGTTCTTTTCCACATTATCTCTTAGAAAATGATGTCTAATCTCAATGTGCTTGGTCCTGGAATGGTGCACAGGATTTTGACCAATTGATATTGCACTGGTACTGTCACACAGAATTTTTGTTTTTGAGTGTGTGTACCCATAATCCACTAGCTGATTTTGAATCCACAGGATCTGTGAACAACAACTAGCTGCTGCTATATATTCAGCCTCAGCAGTTGAAGTAGACACAGATGCTTGTTTCTTACAAAACTAAGAGACAAGTCTCTCTCCCAGGAACTGACAGGTCCCTGAGGTGCTTTTCCTGTCAACTCTACAACCAGCATAATCAGCATCTGAATATCCAATTAATTCAAATCCTGACTCAGCTGGGTACCATAGTCCTAAGTTAGGGCATCCCTTAAGGTATCTCAAGATCCTCTTGAGAAGAGTTAAGTGAGATTCCTTTGGGTTGACCTGAAACCTAGCACATAGGCATGTAGCAAACATTATGTCAGGCCTACTTGCAGTCAAATACAGCAGGGAACCAACAATGGCTCTATAGTTCTTTTGATCAACAGACTTGCCATTGACATCAGAATCAATAACTGCATTTGAGGCCATAGGTGTGCTCATTGATGAAGCATCAGACATTCCAAATCTTTTAACCAGCTCTCTGGCATATTTTGATTGAGAAATGAAGATACCATCAACACACTGTTTCACTTGGAGACCAAGGAAATATGATAACTCACCCATGCTGCTCATCTCAAACTTGGAGTGCATTAGTTCATAGAACCTCTTGCATAGTTTGGGATCAGTGGAGCCAAATATAATGTCATCTACATAGATTTGAACTAACAGTTGTGAGTCCTTATGATGTCTAATAAATAGGGTTCTATCTACTACACCTCTCACAAACTTGTGTTCTAGAAAGAAATTTGCTAAGGTCTCATACCAAGCTCTAGGAGCTTGCTTAAGTCCATATAGAGCCTTTTGGAGTTTGAACACATGAGTGGGTAAGGTTGATGAAACAAACCCTGGTGGTTGTTCAACAAACACTTCTTCCTTTAAATCTCCATTGAGGAAGGCACTCTTCACATCTATTTGGAAGACCTTAAATCTTTTATAGGCAGCATAGGCTAGGAAAATCCTAATGGCTTCTAGTCTAGCTACAGGGGCAAAAGTTTGATCATAATCTATGCCTTCCTCCTATCTATAGCCTTGAGCTACTAGCCTAGCCTTATTCCTAACTACTATGCCTTGGGCATCAAGCTTGTTTCTAAACACCCACTTGGTGCCTATGATCAGTTGGCCTCTTGGTCTTGGAACCAAAGTCCAAACTTTACATCTTTCAAACTGGTTAAGTTCCTCTTGCATGGCTATAATCCAGTGTGGATCAAGCTCAGCATCTTTAATGGTTAGGGGCTCAACCTGAGAAAGGAAACAAGCAAACATCACATCTTTGTTGAGTTGATGTCTTGTTTGGACTCCTACTGAAATGTCTCCAATCACTTGAGATACAGGGTGATCTCTAAGTGTGACAAGATTAGTAGGTTCAACAATGATCTGATCTTCAACATGTTCAAGATTTAATTCCTCATGTGGAATTTGATCAACTGTTGGAGCAGGTGTTTTAACTTGTAAAAATTCTACATCAGATTCAGAATCTGAAGAAGCAACCTGAGGAGTTTGTTGGGGATGATTCTCCTGTGTGAGTCTCAAACCTTCCAAATCCTTACTTACTCCTAGGACTTGCACTGTACTATTAGAGGAAGAGTCCTTCTCCTTATAATACATGACTGTCTCATCAAAAGAGACATGTGCAGACTCTTCTATCTTAAGAGAGGATTTATTGAGGACCCTATAGGCTTTGCTTACTTGAGAGTATCCCAGAAAGACTCCCATTGAAGCTTTTGCCTCAAATTTTCTAAGGTATTCTTTGTTATTGTTATGAACAAAAGCAACACATCCAAATACTCTAAAATAGTCTATTTTAGGTTTCACTTGCTTAAGTAACTCATAGGGAGTCTTACCCTTAAGTTTATGTATCAGACTTCTGTTCAATACATAGTTAGCTGTGCTAACTGCTTCAGCCCAAAAGGACAGAGGCATATTAGCATCTGCCAACAATGTACTTGCAGCTTTAATTAGGGTTCTATTTTTCCTTTCAACTACCCCATTTTGTTGAGGAGTTCTAGGAGCAGAGAAGCTATGTTTGATACCTTCCTTCTCATCGAATTATTGCATAAGAAGAGACTCAAACTCAGTACCATGATCACTTCTGATCAAGGCAATCTGAGTAGAGTACTCACTCTGTATACACTTTAGAAAATCTGTAAGAACCTTGAAGTTATCATCCTTAGTTCTCAAGAAGAATACCCAAGTGAACCTAGAGAAGTCATCTACAATTACTAGAGTGTAAGACTTTCCTCCAAGACTTTGTACAGCAATAGGACCAAATAGATCCAAATGTAGCAAGTACAGAATCCTAGGAGAATCACTTTTATTAACTGATTTAAAGCTATTTCTTGTTTGCTTACCTAATTGACAAGCTTTGCAAAGGCCTTCCTTCTTGTAGGGGCAAGAAGGTAAGCCTCTTACAAGATTGTATTTAGCCAACCTAGAAATGTTTTTCAAATTTACATGACTAAGTCTCTTATGCCAAAGGGTATTATTACTGGTTACTTCATTAAATAAGCATATTTCAGATTTGGATGAGTTAAAATCTACAACATAAACATTACCAATTCTAATACCTACTAACACAACAGTATTATTTAAAGCTTTATTACAAGCAGTGTCAGTAAACCATACCTTGTACCCAGCATCACACATTTGGCTTACAGAGATTAGGTTGTGCTTTAGTCCGGAGACATAAGCAACCTTCTTGAATGTTACAGCTCCTATGGTGAAGCTGCCATACCCTTCAGTCTGTCCACAGCTGGAATCCCCAAATACAACTTTTGGTCCCAGCTTGGCTTTGAACCCTGACAGATTCTTCTTCTTTCCTGTCATATGCTTTGAGCATCCACTATCCAGATACCATTTGTCATGTATGACTGGATAGGTCTTCACCTGCAAAGATATCAATTATACATTGTGGACCCAGGTTACCTTGGGTCCAGTATTCTTCACAAAAGAAAAACTAGATATAAAAGATTTTGCAGGCTTAGATTTATATCCTAAAGGGTGTGATCTCCTAGGTGGGATAATCCATTCAGTTAAAGGATTAAACGACCTAGGGTAGTGATTGGGATTTGCAATTCTGGAAGTTTGAAATTTATTTTCCAGCTTAAGTCCAGATCGTCGATCCACGGTCGACGATCGCAAGTCATATCGTCGATCATTTGTAGTAGTGCTTTGTTCTGGATTCCACGATCGTCGATCACTGGTCGATGACTCATGATGAGATCGTCGATCACTGGTCGACGACTCAAGATGAGATCGTCGATCTCCTGCACCGAAGATATCATACTTGGTGAAGGTGTTCAGCGATCGTCGATAGACGTTCGACGATTGGTTTGACGATCGTCGATTAATGTTCGACAATTTCTGTAAAGCTAGAAATTTTTTCTTCCTGTTCTCTTTCTTAATCTTATTCTGAATTTTCTTGCATTTTTCAATTTCCTCAGTATTCTTTATTCCTGATTCAGAAATAAATTTTACTGGAGTGCTAAATCTCTCCTTTGTGAGGAGGATGGGTTCACTAGATGTAGCACCTAAGCCTAGTTTATCATTACCAACCCTAGTGTTTGCTATACTGGTTATTTCAGATAATTTAAGGCTTCTGCCATTTAATTGTTCTTCTAACCTCTTAGATTTAGCTAGTTTTATTTTTAGGAATGTTACTTCTTCTTTTGAGCTTTCTAATTCCTTTTCTAATCTAATTATTTCAGTACTTTCCATGTCTAGTTCCATTATCTTTAATCTAAGTGACTTAATTTCTTTTTCAGATAATAGTAAATCTAAACATAGAGTTTTAAATTTTAATTTGAACTCAGGAGATGAGAAATCAAATGAGTTGATTACCTGGTCTTCCATAGAAGGATCTTCTTCATTGTCTCCTTCTTCTTCAGAATTCTCTGCAGCTGATAGAGAGCTGCAGGCATCAATAGCCATGAGGCAGACCTCTTTGGCTTTCTTCTCTTCTTCTTCTTCTGAATCACTGGAGCTAGAGGAGCAGGTATCCTCTTCTGTTTCACTCCAGGTAGCAGCCACAAATCCCTTGTCCTTCTTCTTGTATTTGTGTGAGGAGGACTTGGAGTGGTGCTTCCTGTACTCTTTCTCATGTTTCTTCTCCTTGTGTTTCTTCTCTGGACAATCTGGAGCAATGTGTCCAGGCTTGCTGTAAACATAACAGATGATTTCTTTAGATGGAGTTTTGTCATACCTTGGTTTGTCCTCATACTTGGAGAACTTCTTTCTGAGGTCTCTTCTTCCCATGTTGAAGAACCTCTTGGCAATGAGTGCCAGTAACTCCTCATTTGATTGACTTCCTTCAGAAGTCTCAGTAGCCTTAAGAGCTAGAGAGTGCTCTTTCTTTGTAGGTGTAAGAGTTTTTACTTCAGTTGCAGCAGCTCTGCTCTTTAAAGTTTGCTCATATGACTTGAGGTTTCCCAACAGAGCTTCTGTGGAGAGTTCCACAGTGTTTCTTCCATCCTTGATGGGCCATATCCTTGAGTCCCAAGAGATGGGAAGGCACATCAGGATCTTGTCATTGACTTCTGACAAAGTTATCTCCTTGTCCAAAGACCTCAGTTCACTTATTATTGAACTGAGTCTTTTGTACATTGTGTCAATATCTTCAGCATCATCCTTCTTGAAATTTTCATACTGAGAAGTGAGGTTGGATCTCCTGTCCTTCCTCTCGTCAGCTGAGCCAGCAACTATGTGGTTGAGGGAATCCCACATAGCTTTGGCTGAGGTACATTCAGCAAGCTTCTGGAATATTTCATCAGACATTGTCTGAGCTAGGATATTCATTGCTTTTGCATCAGCTGCTTTTGCCTTCTTGTAAGTTTCATTGTAGTCAGGTGGTGGCACAGCACTGAGATCAGCAGAAGTGGAAGCAGCAGCAGGCCTAGCAGGTGGTCCTGTCAAAATAGAAGAAAAGATATCTTCATCAATAGAATTCATGTATAGTCTTATCCTGGCCTTCCATATGCCAAACTTGGACAAGTTGCATACAGGAGGTCTGGTGCTTGAATAATCCTTAGACTGGGCCATGTGTGAAAGTGTTTGTGAATGGTATCAGGAAATAACTTATCACAGGATCTTTTAACTCAGGTGTTAGCCTGTATGAATAGCCAACCTCCCTCTGATACTAATTGAAAGTGAGGGGATAAGTTGTAAACTACTCTAGAGGGGGGGTGAATAGAGTATTCAAATTTTATGAATAACTAGTCAGCTCCCTTGGAGTTTATTTGCGGAAAAATAATCTGATACTTGAACCCTAAGAGCCTAACACAGTGACGTGCACAAGTGAGAGAGTTAACTGAAATTTCAGTTTAACTATAAACCTATCACAGCAACTAGCAATCCTAGGTAGTTCTATCACAGCCACAGAAAAGACAATTAAGCAAAAACAGCCAGAGAGACACAGGATATATAGTGGTTCCCTCTTAATAGGTACTCCACTCTTCTACCACCCTGGTAGGAATCCACTACAGGTTTTTTGCTAAGGTGCCCTGCCACCAATGATCTGATTCAGGTAGATCAAACAGACCCTTTGAGCTTTTGATAAGGATGCTCAACCACAGGTTGTTGATAAGGTGCCCTGTCACCAATGTTCACTTTTGAAGAGGTGTGAAAACTCTTTTACAAAGGGGTTGAGAGGGTTAGATTGTCTTCTCTGTTGTTAATACAGATTAGAGAAGACTTGTGGATTCTCTAAAGAATCAAAGTCTCCCCCTGGCTCAGTGGAAGTCCAGGGAAAGCCTTTGCTTCAGGATGAAGGAGTTTCAGATATACTGAAACTAAATCCTCAGAGATCTGTAGACTGATTTTTATCAGGTCTTCAGATTCTGGAGCACGTGAAGCAGATCTGGAGCTCTTTCTGAAGTCTTGAAAACTCTAAGCAGATGCTCAGGAGACTTGAGAATGAAAGAAATTGCTTTGGACTTTTGCTTCAGGAAAGCTTTTCTTCTTCTGATTGTGAGATTGTGAAGAGTTGCTCTGGAGATGCTTGAGAGAATGCAGCACTAAGAAAAAAATCTCTCTGTATCTGTAACTTCTTATTTTTCTGAGAAAAAATCTCTCTTAAATATGTCTTCTCATTTTTCCTTTGGAACGGCTCTATTGATTTGAATTCTCGAGCACTGCAACAGATTATCTCAAAATAGAATATAGCAATAGGAATAGAATGACCTATTAGCTTACTGTCATTCCCAATAAGGAAATAAATGAATAGGAAAACATCTCAGCATAAAGACTTATCATTCTTGGAAATAGCATACACTGCCAACGGCTAGAATACAGCCTGGCAATATATTTTGTATAATAAGACAAAAATGCTTTATCAAAATACGAAATCCCGTAATTTATGCTTAACATATTTGGTAATTAATTTATTTGAATTTAAGCCATAAATTAGCAAAAAACAATCTTCAGAAAATCTTTCTAACCACACGCTAAAACACTTGGAAATAAACCAAGGAATAAAATAAGTGCAAATTATTAAAGGCAGACAGAAATCGTCGAACAGGGGTTCGATGATCGTCGACCTAGCTAACAGATCGTCGACTAAAAGCAGAAATCTGTCGCAACAGAAATCGTCGACCAGAAATCGTCGACCAGCTCAAGATATCGTCGACCAACAAAGAATCTGTCGAAGCAGAAAACGTCGAACATCTCATGATGTCGACGACTAAGGCAAAAAAATCTGTCGAGACAGAAATCGTGAAGCGAGAACACGATCGTAGAACTGCTGATGGCAGATCGTCGACCAACCTTCAGAGCATAATAAACTTGCTCTGAGATCGTCGACCATCGGTCGACGATAATTGTCTTGACTTCAACGATTCAATAGCCCTGCTATCGTCGACCAATGATTGACGATCGCGAGGCCTCGTTCGACGATGGTCGAACGGAAAAAGCCTTAACCAAAAATACATCTAGAACTACTAGCCTAAGCTCTAAGTCAGTTATAAACTGTCCTAGGGAAACTGAACAAGGCCTAAACATGATCATATATAGTTATATGGATCAAGAGGGGCCGGAAAGGGATTACATAAGACAAATCACATCCAGGGTACCAACAGAGAAGGTGTCAGAACATTAGGGAAATGTGGCTTAAAAAATGCACTATCGCCAGCGGTAGCGATACCGCGCGGCGATAGCGTTTTTTGGTATAAAAGTCAAAAAATCGGATAGGGCCGACACCTCTCTTCATTTGACCGACCCTAGACCTTTGTGGCTTCGTCTTCCTCAGCGGAAACTCTCAAAACTCCAAAAAGGAAGGTGAGATCTCTCTTTAAGGTTGTGTTTTTTTTTTCAAAAAAACAATAGATCTGGATTATAGATGATGAAGGAAGATAGATCTAGAAAAAGATTTGAGTGTGGGCATACATTTTGTTGCAAAATAATTTTGAAGAAAATATTTCATTTTGTGGCAAAATCCTTACAAAAGATGAGGTATATGTGGTTGATTTTTGAGATTTATTTATTTTTAGGAACTTTACTGATTTTGTTTGAGGAGATCTACACTAATCTTCCAAAAAAATAGTTTTTGTGCTATCGCCCGGCGATAGTACTGTCGCCGACGATAGTAAGGAATTCTGGTAAAATTAAAAAAAAAAATTTGTTAACATGATGTTGTCATAATTTTTTCAGGAGATGGCTTCATCATCCCGCGCACGAAAAAGCACCAGCCGTAACCCACATGCAACATATCAAACATACCCAGGAATTGAGAATGCGTCGGTTGGTGTTGCGAAACTTTTGGATGAAACATTGCCTCCGCATATCTATGAACTTCTTGTTGAGTCAGGTATAGTGTCTCTCATTATACCCAACCTTTTTTGCTCTATTTTTGTAAGGGATTTTTATAACCAGTTGGAAGACCCTAAATATACGGGGTTGAATGCAGGAGTAAGGTCTCGAATCCAAGGAGTTGAAATAGATATTACTCATGCTTATCTAAGAAGAGAATATAATCTTGCCACTTGTGAGGAAAATTTTATGGATATAGTGGAGAATTACCAAAAGGATCGTAATTGGAGTATATTGAACCAAGTCTTGCACGGAAAGGAAAATAGGAATTTGATTCAAGACATTGCATCACTCTCTCGTGATGCATTCGTGATTCAAGATATATTAAGAAACACGGTTATGTTGAAGGTCGGGGACACAAGGAAGATCACGGCTCAATTGAGCTTAGTGACTTACTATGTATTAGAGAGAGTTAAGCTTGATGTGGCGGATTTTGTGTTATCCATCATAAGATATACTTATAAAATGAAGCATCCCCTTAGGAGGAAACTGAATACACTTCCTTTAGGAAGTGTTATTCAAAAGGTCGTATATCAGAAATATGATTGGATAGATCAAGAGTTCTATATTGATGATTGTATACCGGCGATACATACGGTAGAACCAGTTAGAGGTCCATCTCCACGGGCTGCCTCGTCATCTAGACAACCACTACAAAGAGGAGGGTCTTTGTGTGAATCTATTGATGATCTAAGAGAGACAGTGGAGGAGATGAAAGAGGAACAAAAGCATAGCCATTCCGGTTTTCGAAAATTCATGAACTTTCTGGTAAAGGGGCTGAAACTAAAGCCAACTCCGGAAGAAGAACGTGAATGGGGGAGTCCAGTCGAGGATCCTCCATGACATTCGATAAGGCGAACGCGAAGGCCTAGAGAACCAACTCCGACTTCCAATGAAGATGTTAATGTGTCTACTGAAGAGAACATGGATGAATGACTTTGTATTTTCAGTGATGTAATATTTTGATGTTGACTAAATCTGGGATATCGCCGGCATTAGTACTGTCGCCTGGCGATAGTGAAGACTCTTTTAATTTGTGTGTTTGATGTTTGTATTGTCTTTTTCAGTTTATCCTATGTGTTGTGCAATTTTTTGTTATGGTTTGTTGGTTATTAAACAAAATTTTGATTGTTTTTTTAATTAACTAAATGATATTTATATACGATTTATAATCTTAGGCCTATTTTACAAGACTAAAATCTCGGTATTAAAACAATTTTGACTTATAATTCTAAGATTCCAAGTTCTAATCTTAACCTTAAAAAGCGTGAATCATTAAGCAGTTTTGTGAAAATATCTGCTTTTTGAGAATCTGTTCCAATAAAATTTACTTTAATATGTCCTTTCTTTAGGTGATCTCTAATAAAATGATGACGAACATCTATATGTTTGGATATAAAATGTAACATAGGATTATTCGTTAAATTGATAGCACTTTTGCTATCACATTTTAATTCAATATTATTTTGGTGTGTGCCAAAATCTTCTAGTGTTTGTGTCATCCAAAGTGCTTGAGCACAACAACTACCAAGTGCAATATATTTGTCCTCAGTAGTGGAGAGGGCAACAGAATTCTGTTTCCTACTCGACCAAGAAATAAGTGTTGGGCCGATGAAATGACAAGTGCCACTTGTGCTTTTTCGATCTAATGAACACCCCGCATAATCAGAATCAGAATATCCATGTAAGATAAAAGAGTCATTATGAGGATACCATAAGCCTAGTGTAGATGTTCCTATAAGATATCTAAAAATACGTTTCACCGCTTTTAAATGTGATTCTTTTGGATTAGCTTGAAACCTAGCACACAAACAAACGGCGAACATAATATCAGGCGTAGAAGAAGTTAAATATAATAAAGACCCAATCATACTTCTATAAAGGGTTTGGTCAATTGAAATACCACTTTCATCTTTTCCCAAATTCAATGAAGCACTCATAGGAGTATTGGCATGTTTAAGGTTTTCAAATCCAAATCTTCTTAACATATCATGAATGTATTTAGATTGATTAATAAAAATGCCATCATTTCTTTGTGTAATTTGAAATCCTAAGAAAAAAGAAAGTTCTCCTACCATGCTCATTTCAAATTCATTTTTCATAATTTGAACTACTTCATTACATAACTCTTCACTAGTGGCTCCAAAAATAATATCATCAACATAAATTTGCAAAATAACTAAATCATGATCAATTTGCTTAATGAAGAGTGTAGAATCGGCACTTCCCATTTTATAATCGTGCTTTAATAAGTATTGAGTTAAACAATCATACCAAGCACGAGGCGCTTGTTTTAACCCATAAAGTGCTTTATCTAATTTATAAACATTATTTGGATATATTTCATTTATAAAGCCAGGGGGTTGTTCTACATAAACCTCTTCTTTTATATACCCGTTTAAAAATGCAGTTTTGACATCCATTTGATATAACTTAAATCTTTTAAAGCAAGCAAATGCAAGAAATATCCTAACCACTTCTAATCTAGCAACGGGTGCAAAAGTTTCATCATAGTCTACCCTTCTATTTGTGCATAACCTTTTGCAATTAATCTGGCTTTATTTCTAACAATTCTAGAGTCACTATCCAATTTATTTTTAAAAATCCACTTTACTCCAACTACAGGATGATTTTTGGGTCGTTCTACAAGATTCCAAACCTTATTACATTCAAATTGATTAAGTTCTTTATTCATAGCTAAAAACCAAAATTCATCATTTAAAGCGGTGGAAACATCTTTTGGTTCTATTTCAGATATAAAGCATAAGTTTGAAAACAAAACATGTAAAGAAGAACGTGTATTGACCCCTTTTTGTGGATCTCCAATAATAAGCTCCTTCAGATGATCCTTTGAAATTATCAATTCACTTAGAGGCACATATTCTTCTCTTTCTTCTTCTTTTTCTTCTTCTTTTTCTTCTTTTCTTCTTCTTCATGCCCTCCATGTTCTTCATCATCATTTTCCATTAAAGGAAGGGGTTTATCTTCTTTTCCTGTAGTTTTCTAATCTACACATGGAACAAACTCATCAAACCTAACATGAATAGATTCTTCAACTATTTTTGTTCGTTTATTAAAAACTCTATAAGCTTTACTGGTTGAAGAATACCCAATAAAAATTCCATCATCACACTTTTCATCAAATTTTCCTAAGGAATCTTTAGAATTTAAAATAAAATATTTATAACCAAAAACTTTAAAATAAGAAACATTTGGTTTTTTATTAAAAATTAATTCATACGGAGTTAATTGTAAAATAGGGCGAAGCATTATTCTATTAATTACATGACATGCAGTACTCACCGCTTCAGCCCAAAAAGATTTTGGTAGTGTAAATTCAGATAACATTGTACGGGCTAGCTCTTGAAGAGTCCTATTTTTCCTCTCCACTACACCATTTTGTTGTGGTGTGCGTGGATTGGAAAATTCATGTTTAATTCCTAACTCCGTACAAAAAGAAATAAATTTTTCATTTTCAAATTCCACTCCATGATCTGAACGTATGCGTGTAATTTTTAACTCAAATTCATTTTGAATACGCAAGCATAATTTAGAAAATTCGGAATACACATCAGATTTAGAGGTTAGAAATAAAGTCCAACAAAAATGTGAATAATCATCAACCACTACAAATGTATATTTTCTACCACCTAAGCTAGAAACATTAATTGGCCCAAATAAATCCATATGAATTAATTGAAGTGGCCTAGTTGTAGAAATAATATTTTTACTCTTGATGATGCATATTTTAGATTAATTTATTATGGTAAAAATATGTTATTTTCGTTTTAAATCCCTTTCTCTATGTTATTTTATGCTTCTTTTTATGTAAATATTATAAATAATAATTATTTTTTGTTTTTGCAGGTTTCAACAAGTTTGCGGCCAAAAATGCCTTGTCACGCCCACCTGTCACGCCCTCCCCGGGCGTGACCTAGGGCGTGTCACCTATTCCCATGGAACCCAGCCGCAAGAGCGAGTTTCCCGCCAAAAATCCCCTATCACGCCCCACTGACACGCCCACCCCGGGCATGTCCACGGGCGAGACACGGGGCGTATCGCCCTCTGCCCGAAGTCTGCCGCCTTCTTCAATGCATTCTCCAACGTTGCACGCAATAGTACTGTCACGCCCCATGTCACGGGCATGACCTGGGGCGTGACTGCCCCGATTTCGACGTCTGATGGACCTGCGACAGCTGACTTTGACTTGACACGCCTGTCACGCCCCACTATCACGGGCGTGACATAGAGCGTGACCACCATCGTACCAAAATAATCATCATTCCCTCCAGAATTCAGCTCCCGAGGTCAACATAGTACTGTCACGCCCCCTGACACGCCCCCCCTAGGGCGTGTCGACGGGCGTGACCAACCCGTGGGAAAAATCTATAAATACAGGACCCCCCCTTCCATTTCAGCAACTTTTGGGGAGAGGGGGAGGTGCTGCCCCTCTATTTCTTGGCCCCTCTTATCCTTTCTCTCTCTCTCCCTCTCTCTCTCTCTCTTATTTTATAATTATTTTCTTAACCTAGCTTAGTGTTTTGCTTTTAGCACTTGCATTTCTTCTGAGTAGCTTGTTGTAGGGCTAGAATAGGTTTTACCTTGATGCACCTGTAATTTCCATTTCGTAGCTATAGCTCTCTTTTTCATTAATAAAAATGCTCCTTTCTTATTCCTGTATTTTTATGCTCTACTACTCATCCCCCATCCTCCACTCCATTATGATTAACTAATCCTCCTTGTACTCGATCTTGATGATCCGAGGTTAGAGCGATTAAGTTATGATATTTTAATTAACCTTTTCTTTTTAGGTTCTGGACCTTGAATTACTTTTGATTAATCACGGGTTGGAGTTATATTATCGATATATACTCTCCACCTTTGCTTCCATTCTAGGCTACCCGAGAGGCCGATAGAATGAAGTGAGCATTCAAGAGTAAAGGTAGTTGTATGCACCCCTCGAGAGAGGCAGACGTCCAAATCTCCCGGATTGGAGTAAAATCCAATAGAGGGGTTCACCGCGTAAAGCGAGCTTTAGGCCTCTGATTTAGACGAGAGTCGGTCGGACCTTCTTAAACTCAGTTGGGAACGACTTCGAGAGAAGCGTGTTCAAGCTTTAGGAAGCTCCATGGTCAAGGACTTTTACCCTATTGAGCTTAGGTTTATTTATCGTCTTTTTAATCGTCTCCTACTGAAGTGATTCTTGATCGAGTGCGCCTCTTTATTATTAGCTCTAACTCTTTTTATCTTGCAAGTAGTTTAGTTTTCTTTTTATTTTAGTGCTTTAATTCCTGTTTTTAGTTTAACATTTAATATAAATATCATTTGATAAAATAATAGCGAACGCCTTTGAGTAGAAGTAGTCATTACGCCCTAGGGAAATACGACCTTGATACTAATCTTTAGTATCCTATACTATAACCGATAAGGTATGCTTGCCTTTATCGGATATAGAATCGGAGAATAATCTCAACCACCACATCCACTTTCCCCTCTCTAACCCTCTCTCCGCAGTTGCGAATTTTGTATCAAGTTTTTGGCGCTGTTGCTGGGGACTGTTTTGATATTTTGAAAAAAGGATAGCTATTAAATTTATCGTTTTGTTTTCTTTTCCTTCTCTTGCCCCTCCTTCGCGGTTGATTTACTTATTTTTAAATGGTTAATCTTTGTTTTACTTGTGGAGAGTTCGGTCACTCTCGCGATGAGTGTTGGGTAAGGTATCCTTCATCCTCCCATGATTTTATCCCTTCAGTATCGAATCAATTTGGCCAAATTGATCCGTCGGAGAATTTTTTTTCATGGGGTTACGATGGTTTTCAAACGCCTTCCTACCCTTCTCCTCCGTATTTTCTGATTTTAATTCTTACGGAAATTTCTTTAATGGACATTTTGAACCTAGCCCTACTTTGAACTACTCAGGGTGGCAACACCCTAATCATTCTTGGGGCCAAGGTGATCATCAATCCATTCCATCACAAGATTTTTCCGCTTTTTCTCCACAAGTTTGCGATCCTCCCATTTTTGATTCTAGCGAAAATGAAGTCATTTTTGATGGTGTAGCATTTTGATGCACGCATCAATGCTCACTTCAAAGTGATTTTTGACGCTTTGGCTGCTGAGCCCCATCTTTTTCTTACCCTACTCCTCCTATTTATATTTCAAATGATGAATCTTCGGATATTCCGCAGTGCCTTTAATCACTTGCGGAAGACGATTATTCAGAAATTCCATTGTGCCTTCAACCACTCGAGGAGGAAATTTCCCCCGATATTCCGATTTTTTTTCAAGTTTCCGAGGAAGACGAACTTTCTTGTGTTCGATCTTCTGAAGAGATTGATTTTTCGGATATCCCGGTTTGCTCCCAATCTACCGAAATGATTGCCATTCAGGTGGAGCAACCAGATTTTTCTATCCAACCATTCCCTTGTAATAAACTGCCGTCGCCTTCTTCTTTTTCTTCTCTTCCCCCTCCTTGCGAAAATTCTGTTTTCTTTTCTTGTTTTATTTTTCCTTCTAGGTTAGTTTCTACTTCTTCTTCGCCCCCTTCTAATAGTATAGTTTCTTTTTCTAGTTTTTTTCTTTTTCTAAATCTTCTTGTATTTTGTTTTATTTAAAAAATAAAAAATTACAAAAAAAAATTTTTATTTACTTAAAAAATGTTTGTGCACTCACGCCAAAACGCGTTTTGCGCGAGCTGCCATTACATTTCTCTTTTTATTTTCCTTTTAGCTAACAAAAAATGTCGAGCTCAACGATGTTTTAAACAAAGAGCGCTCTTGGGAGGCATCCCTTGCTTATCTTTTCTTTTTGTTTTTTCCGTTTTTTTTTTTCTTTTTTGTTTTGTGCAGGAATAAGCTCCCGCGTGTTTGTACAGCTTATCGCCTCGCAACTTGGACTGAAGCCGATCTTTAGCTCAAGTTTGGGGGACGCAATTTCAAACTTTTGGGCATCAAACGCTAGGGAAGCATCTTTTTCCTCTCTTTGCATTTTTTTTCTCTTCTCTTTTCTCTCTCTTCTCACTCTCTTTATACTTAACTTTAAACATTGGGGACAATGTTTAACTTTAAGTATGGGGGAGTGTTCCCTTAATATTTTACTTTAGAAAAAAAATTGTATATATAATATTTTTAAAAAAAAATTCAAAAAAATAGATATAAATATTTTTGAAAAAAAAATTCCCAAATTAAATTGAGTTAATTTTTGCCAAATCAATTAGTACCCCGCTACTTTGCTTTTTATTGTTTTTTTCAAGCTCATGTCTACTTGCATAGTTAGAATAAATTTGATTAACTTTCTGTTTAAATATATTTAGCGAGTAGTATGTTGACTCATGCAGTGTTCCTATTTAGGGTAGTATGCTATTTTTGAAAAAAATTTGAATTTTTCTTTACTTTTCCATAACCTTTCTTTTATTTCTTTTACTTTTATAAAACCCATCATCCCTTATTTTTCATTATTAAAATTTTTTTAAACGTTAATTTGTATTAAGTGTAGTAGACACAAACCGGTCTAGACGCTTATTATCATTATTTTCATGAAAGCAAATTCTCTATTTTTTATCTTTTTGTGCTTATCCTCTTTTGAAATTTCAAAGCTTTACTTTGAGTAGATTTAGGAAGCATGAAAATGATTTAGGCATTTCTT
This sequence comes from Platanthera zijinensis, assembly GCA_039513925.1. NCBI lineage: Eukaryota > Viridiplantae > Streptophyta > Magnoliopsida > Asparagales > Orchidaceae > Platanthera > Platanthera zijinensis. Next base: position 202,529,145 of record CM077081.1, read on the forward strand.
TTGTAACGCTTGAGCCTTTGCACCTCGCCTAACAATAACCATTGCTAGCCATTTTTGTGCCTTTTCCTTTCCTTTTTGTAGCCCCACTTTTTATTTCACCACGGCCAAAGAGCCTACCTACATGCAAACTTTAAAATTATTTTTGAGCTTTAATTGCAAATGTGCATCTTTTTGAAAAAATTAGTGGAAAATCTTTGTGTTATCTTTTGCTACAAAAGTGAAAATTTTTTAGTATAAAAAAAAATGAAAAAAAAATGATGAAAATTATTGAGAAAAAAAGTAAAAGAAAAGAAAAGAAAAGTATTTATTTTGGCTAGTTTTATTTTGGCAAAGCTCATTTTCTTTTTGTTTTAAGTGTGCAAATATCCCTCGTGTTTATCTTTTTGAATATCGCACCCTTAAAAACCTAAGCCTAATTATACGCCTAATTAAAGCCCTAATGATTCATGCTTTCTACGTTTACTTTTTAGTATAGTAGCGAGAAACTAGATTGAGTAAGTATTTTTAATAGAAATTTTGAATTTTGTCTTGATTTACTATGATTTTAATTTGTCTCTTAGGCTTTAGTTGTGACTCAATGCATATTTTACTCGTTACTTTATTAAGTTTTAATTCTGTAAAAATTTGGGATGATTTGTTTTTATATTTAGTAAAATTTATAAAATTCTGTGCTAAGTTAAAGTAGGACTTTTCGGTTCTTTTTCAAAAAATTTCTCTACCTCTAAATTCCCGTCTTACTCGTTTATAGCATTTTTAAAATTTTCAATTAATCCTCTTTATTTTCTCTAACTCCTAGTCTTTGCTTGAGGACAAGCAAAATAATAAGTATGGGGGAATTTGATGATGCATATTTTAGCTTAATTTATTAGGGTAAAAATATGTTATTTTCGTTTTAAATCCCTTTCTCTATGTTATTTTATGCTTCTTTTTTATGTAAATATTATAAATAATAATTATTTTTTTGTTTTTGTAGGTTTCAACAAGTTTGCGGCCAAAAATGCCTTGTCACGCCCACCTGTCACGCCCTCCCCGGGCGTGACCTAGGGCGTGTCACCTGTTCCCAAGGAACCCAGCCGCAAGAGCGAGTTTCCCGCCAAAAATCCCCTATCACGCCCCACTGACACGCCCACCCCGGGCGTGTCCACGGGCGTGACACGGGGCGTGTCGCCCTCTCCCCGAAGTCTGTCGTCTTCTTCAATGCATTCTACAACGCTGCACGCAACAGTACTGTCACGCCCCATGTCATGGGCGTGACCTGGGGCGTTACTGCGCCGATTCCGATGTCTGATGGACCTGCGACTGCTGACTTTGACTTGACACGCATGTCACACCCCACTGTCACAGGCGTGACCTAGGGAGTGACCACCATCGTACCGAAATAATCATCATTCCCGCCAGAATTCAGCTCCCGAGGTCAACATAGTACTGTCACGCCCCCTAACACGCCCCCCTAGGGCGTGTCGCCGGGCGTGACCAACCCGTGGGAAAAATCTATAAATACAGGACCCCCCCTTCCATTTCAGCAACTTTTGGGGAGAGGGGGAGGTGCTGCCCCTCTATTTCTTGCCCTCTTATGCTTTCTCTCTCTCTCCCTCTCTCTCTCTCTCTCTTATTTTGTAATTATTTTCTTAACCTAACTTTGTGTTTTGCTTTTAGCTCTTGCATTTCTTCTGAGTAGCTTGTTGTAGGGCTAGAATAGGTTTTACTTTGATGCACCTGTAATTTTAATTTCATAGCTGTAGCTCTCTTTTTCATTAATAAAAGTGCTCCTTTCTTATTCCTGTATTTTTATGCTCTACTACTCATCCCCCCTCCTCCACTCCATTATGATTAACTAATCCTCCTTGTAATCGATCTTGATGATCCGAGGTTAGAGCGATTAAGTTATGATGTTTTAATTAACCTTTTCTTTTTAGGTTCTGGACCTTGAATTACTTTTGATTAATCACGGGTTGGAGGTATATTATCGATATATACTCTCCACTTTTGCTTCCATTCTGGGCTAGCCGAGAGGCCGATAGAATGAAGTGAGCATTCAAGAGTAAAGGGAGTTGTACGCACCGCTCGAGAGAGGCAGACGTCCAAATCTCCCGGATTGGAGTAAAATCCAATAGAGGGGTTCACCGCGTAAAGCGAGCTTTAGGCCTCCGATTTAGACGAGAGTCGGTCGGACCTTCTTAAACTCAAATGGGCACGACTTTGAGAGAAGCGTGTTCAAGCTTTAGGAACCTCCACGGTCAAGGACTTTTACCCTATTAAGCTTAGGTTTATTTATCGTCTTTTTAATCGTCTCCTGCTGAAGTGATTCTTGATCGAGTGCGCCTCTTTATTATTAGCTCTAACTCTTTTTATCCTGCAAGTAGTTTAGTTTTCTTTTTATTTTAGTGCTTTAATTCCTATTTTTAGTTTAACATTTAATATAAATATCATTTGATAATATAATAGCGAACGCCTTTGAGTAGAAGTAGTCATTACGCCCCAGGGAAATATGACCTTGATACTAATCTTTAGTATCCTATACTATAACCGATAAGGTACGCTTGCCTTTATCGGATATAGAATCGAAGAATATTCTAAACCACCACATCCACTTTCCCCTCTCTAACCCTCTCTCCGCAGTTGCGAATTTTGTATCAACTCTTGAAAGATGATTTTGAAAATTTTCCTTTTTGACAAGGCTCACATAAAGAAGATAAATTCTCATTTAGCAATGGAAAACCTTTGATTAATTTATCTTTTGAAAGTTTTTTAATTAACTTGGCACTAGTATGTCCAAGTCGCCTATGCCATAATTCTAACTCATCATTTTTTGACAAAAAACATTTTAAGGTAGAATTTGAAAAATCGTGAAATTTAATCATATATACATTATGACATCTGGGTGCGGTAAAAATAATTTCATTTGTTTTGGAATCAATAATTTTGCATAAGTTTGTGTAGGATTCAAACAAAACATTTAAACCCTTATCACATAATTGGCTAATAGAAATCAAATTATGTTTTAAACCTTCTACAAACAAAACATTTGAAATTGAAAAACTTTTGTTACCCACAACACCGATGCCGATGATTTTTCCTTTTCCATTATCTCCAAATGTTACAACTCCTCCTTTCTTCATTTCTAGGCTAAGGAACTTCTCTTTATTGCCTGTCATGTGCTTTGAACAACCCAAGTCCAAGTACCACACGTCTTCTTTGTCCTTCGCCTGCCAACACACCTAGAAAGAGGATGTGAGTAAAGATCTGGCTACCCAAGTGGTTCCACCCATAGTGTAGGTAGAAGCCTTAGGCATCCAGATTTGCTTAATTTTACTTTTTCCTTTCTTCCAGCACGAGTCCGTGGTGTGACCAAATCTATTGCATTTGGCACATGTAATGTAACGAGAAGAATATAACTTCTTTGGACTTTTACTGTATGAATACGTAGCATCATTTAATTTATTATTATCAGAAATTTTAAAATTCGCTTTTCTGAACTTTTCCCTATCGCCGGTGGTAGTGGTTATCGCCGGGCGATAGTTTCCAGTCGTGTATCTGAGTCCAAATCTTCCAGATCCGTGACATTGGTAACCTAAGATCATATCCAGTGATCTTTGGCCCAATCCAAACTTTTTCATGGCTAGTGTTAAGTCATGAATCTGGTTCCTCATTTCAGTATTCTCGGATACTAGATTTACACATCTGCGTTCAAAAGCTTTCTTTCCTTCATGGACTTTGAAATAGAAGATTTCAGATCTCTCTCTAAAATCTCATTCTTTTTAGTGAGAATTTTTATTTTAGAATGAGCTTTTGAGAGAGACTCTTCAAGTTCTTTTATTCTTCCCAACAAGTGATCACACTCTTGGCAAGACACTTTTCTTTTCCAAAAGTCTTAATTTCATTTAACAACTTTTCATTTTCAGTTTTAAGAAACTCATTATCTTTTAAACTTTTTTCAAAATATTTGCAAGTCTTTAAAAATTCAGAAAATAATTCATCATAAGTTGGAGAAGTTACCTCAGTGTTGCTTTGGACACTGCACTCGTCATCAGATATGACGCTTTTTCCCATTAGGCACATATTGGCCTCCTCCTCCTCGCTTGAGCTTGAACTGCTTGCATCTTCAGAAGTAGTATCATCCCATGTTTCAGCTTTCAGGACCTTCTTCTTCCCTTTGTGCTTCATTTCTTTAAGTTCTTTCAAGTACTTTGGACACTTGCTTCGTATGTGTACTAACTTTCTGCAGTGATAGCACTCCGGTGGGGGTCTCTCTTCCTCCTCATCATCATCCTTTTGTTTTTTCTTTCTAAACGTCTCCTTCTTAAAATATTTTTTAAAAGTATTTCTTCTCTCCGGATTTCTCATAAATTTTTTAAATTTTTTAACAAAAAGACTTTCTTCATCCTCTTCTTCCTCCTCAGAATAACTATCTTCCTCTTTCTTAGATCTTAGAGCCAACCCCTTCTTCTTTGGCTCCATATACTCTTGTTGTTGAATTTTTAATTCAACTTCATGAGTTTTTAAGTTCCCAATCAGGCTTTCAATATTAAGAGACTTAAGATCGTGAGATTCAGAAATAGCCATAACTTTGGGATTAAATTTAGGGGGAAGAGATCTAAGAAGTTTTCTCACCATATCACCATTTGAGAAATTTTTACCAAGCACTTTTGAGTCATTTATTATCTTGGTGAATCTGGTGTACATTGAATCTATGTCCATATCCACTTCCATCCTAAACTTCTCAAATTCCGACTCCAGTTGAAATAGCTTCGAGTCCTTCACCTGCGAGGTACCTTCATGAGTAACTTCAAGAAAGTTCCAAATTTCATAAGCATTATTGCAAGCACAAGTTCTATTAAATTCAGTCCTATCTAATGCACAAAATAATGCATTCATGGCTTTAGCATTATTTTTGCACCTTAGCTTATCCTGATCATCCCATTTATCTTTTGGTTTTTCCATTTCTACATCTCCTACTGTATAAGTTGGATGAGCATAATTAGTCTCTACCATATTCCGAACTTCAATGTCAAGAGAAATAAGAAAACATTTCATCCTAGTTTTCCAGTAATTATAATCAGATCCAGTGAATAATGGAGGTCTACTAATTCCTTGCCCCTCAGAGAAAGCATGGTCATGCTGCGCTATAATTCCTGGTGGTGAAACCGTATTAGGAATAACCAACTCTGATAGCACTTGTAGGATCTTGTGGCGCCCTTAGAGCAGGGGGGGGGGGTGAATAAGGGCTCTTTAAAATTTTAACAAGCTTTTTCTAAAATGCGAAAATAGAAGTAAAGTTTGAGACACACCAATGAAATGAAAAACAAGATTTTATTGCTCCAAAATATATATGTAAAATGATTCCAATAAAGCTTGAAATCAAGGCTTACAACGATAATAGTTTTTAGCTTTTTCACCGATCCTTCTCCCAAGGACCGGTATGCTATAGTCAATATCTCCCTTGATATGGCTACTAGCCTCCCCCTAAATCAAACCTATGTTCTAGACGCTGCACACAAGGCGGAGATTTACTCTTAAGCCTCACAAGGACCTAGACACCACTCACAAGGTGGTGATTTGCCCCTAAGCCACACATGGGCTTAGACACCACACACAAGGTGGTGATTTTCCTTTCCCAATTACAAAGATAAAAAGTGAAAATGAAAGTACAATAGTAAAACTTAAAAACTCCCTCAAAATTACGAGCTCTGAAGATGATGATGGACCGATAAGAAGATCTCCAATCTTGAATGCACGGTCGTATCTCCTTTGCTCTTGAGATTTCAATGGACCAAGGGTGTTCTTCTGGAAACGGAGATGAAGGCTCTGAAAATTCTCTGGGAAAACTAAAGCTCTGCACGATCAATCTATTCCCTGAAATTTATGGACGTATATATCCCTTTATGCTATCGCCGGTGATAGAGTTAATGCCCCGCGATAGTGATAACTCTCCATTGCTTGACATATGGCACACATCGCGCGGACTTTCAGATCTGAGTGGAGAACATGACGATCGTGGGATATCGCTCAGCGATATCGGTATCGCCCCGCGATATCGCTCAACCGTGAATTTGTGTGCGGCATCATGCGGATCAAGGCTGACGTCAGCCGTAACTGTCCATGTTATCGCCCGCGGTAGTGTTATCGCCAGAGATTGTGTGATTTTCCATTTCTTCAATGCTATGCTCAGCCATTCCTTAGTACCTAAAAAGCTTGTTATCCCTGCACATTTAAAACGCATACCAAGATCAAACACATCCGGGATTTCTTATTCTCAAACTAAGAAGTGCGGAACGCATGCTCCAACAGACCCTACCTCAAAAACACGGGCGAGGTGGTCACTTAACTGGACACACCCCTCACGAATAATTTATCCGCTTAACTGCGAGGGAGTCTCATACTCTCCACCATACAACGCAGATGCCCAAGAAAAACCCGGTAGGCTTCCCCAAGGTACTATAAAGGAGTCAGACCATGCGGAGGTGGTTTTATCCACTAACTCCCGCAAATTTTAGAAACCCTAGAAACCACAATAGAAATATATCTCGAGATTTGGCTCATCAGATTCTACTTGACACTTCTAGTTTCAAGACGTGGTTGATCAACCCCTATGAATGATTTACAATCCTGGACAAACTCTAATGCGATCAATAACGATAGGTAATGCATTTAAAGGCATTAATAAGACACATCAAGAACGATTAAATATACCATGACAAGATCAAGTTCAGCAAGACAAAATCTTACAATCTCGAGTGATCATCCAAAAAGGTTAATTGCAGCAATAACTTGGAAAACAAAGTGAACAAAATTTTAAAGAACATAAAAACTGAACCGTTACCATCCAATCGGACAAGGAGAAATGAGGGGAAACCACCACTTGCCTTGGTTTTACCGGAAAAGTTCTCCAAATCAGTCCAGGTCATAGATCGGTGCAAAAGAGGATGGAGGAAGTTGAAATCTAGACAAAAATGGTCGAAACGGGGGTTAGGGCCGAAAAACCCTAACGAGAAAACTCAAAGAAAGGGGAAAAATTTACCACGATAGCGTAGCTCTCGATGAAATCTTTCCAGATCTATGCTCGGTTGAAGATTTCGAGCACCGGAGCTCCGTCGGCGGCCACCGGAAGATTCACGAAATATTCTCTCTCTCGCTCACGCCGCTCTGGTTCGGGAGAAAGAAACGGAGAAGATGAAGTGTTTATTCTTTTCTAATAACCTAAGTATAAGAGAATATATATATAAGTACTTATAAAATATTTTGTCTAAATATAAAAAAACGGTTTAAGTACGAGCAGTTCGCGGAAAAAAAAATTAGAGATCTAGAATGGCTTCAAATCGAAAAGTGCCCAACTTGAAAGTTGTAGATCTCGTCGAGACGAACAAATTTTCATGTTAGCCATTTTTTAATACGGCACTGCTTTGACCATCAAAGAGGCTCCCGAACACAAACTGTGATGGACTACACAAGAAAGGCAGCAGACTACTCGTGTATACAGAAGGCTACTCGAGTATGCAGAAACAGACTACTCGAGTATATCGAAACAGACTACTCGAGTATACAGAAGCAGACTACTCGAGTATACAGAAGGCTACTCGAGTATACAGAAACATACTACTCGAGTATACAGAAACAGATTACTCGAGTATATAGAAATAGACTACTCGAGTGTACAGAAGGCTACTCGAGTATAGAGAAACAGACTACTCGAGTATACAGAAGGCTACTCCAGTATACAGAAACAGACTACTCGAGTATACAGAAGGATACTCGAGTATACCGAAACAGACTACTCGAGTATACAGAAACAGACTACTCGAGTATACAGAAACAGACTACTCGAGTGTACAGAAGGCTACTCGAGTATACAAAAACAGACTACTCGAGTATACAGAAGGCTACTCGAGTATACAGAAACAGACTACTCGAGTATACAGAAGGATACTCGAGTATACAGAAATATACTACTCAAGTATACAGAAACAAATTACTCGAGTATACAAAAACAGACTACTCGAGTATACAGAAGGGTACTCGAGTATACAGAAGCAGACTACTCGAGTATACAGAAGGCTACTCGAGTATACAAAAACAGACTACTCGAGTATATAGAAACAGATTACTCGAGTATACAGAAGGCTACTCGAGTATACAGAAACAGACTACTCGAGTATACAGAAGGCTTCTCTAGTATACAGAATTGGAGGAACAGAAGATTTACATAATAAGCTGAAACTTCACACAAGTCAAGGTTGCAGGAAAAACAATTTCTTGGCAAATCTAACCTTTTGATCGAACTATAAGAATGAATAGTACTTTTCATTTTTGAATAGTAATTTAATATTAAAATAATCGTATTTATATTTATTTGAATAAGGAAACGCGAGATCAAAACGGAGGCCCAAACGAGCGCCGAATTGAACGAAACTCACGCCGTAGGCGAACACAGACGCTACGAACACAACGGCGAAGTCAAAACCAAAATCAGATGAGCCATTCTCGAGATATAAGTTTTCAAAGTTTACGACGAACATAAATTCCACAAAACTTTGGAAAAACGTCGAGGCCCAAATATCGCTCGGATCACGACGAAACTTGACGAGTAAGTCAAAAATTACTCAACTTAAATTCGAAATGCAAAATTTTCCCATTACAACAAGAATTTTGCCGACTTGACCGCATGGACATGAAAATGCCTTTATGACATTACGTCGTCATCTTCACGTTAAAGGTAACGCCATGACATCATAAATATGATACTTCCCATCTAAATAAAATCGTCGAACAAAATCAGGGGCGTTACAATCACCTCCTCTCACATCCTGTAAAAGGTTTTAACTCCCTTCAAAAGTTAACCACTTGGTTGTCAAGTCTCCTCATCAAAAGACTTGGGTTAGTTTTTGGGCACCTGATCAAAAGCCTAAAGGGTTGTGATATCTTTCTAGAAATAGATATTATGGTGGCAGTCACCTTATCAAAGCCTGCTAGTGGATTCCTACCCGGCTTGTAGACGAGTGGATGTACCCCATTTGGGAACACTATAAAATTCTTGTGTTGTCTAGTTGTGCTCATTTTCTGTTTTGTTCTTGCTGTGGCTATGATAGATAGAATAGCTTAGCCTTCTTTTCTTTTCTTTATATATTATTATTATCACCTAATTTAACTCTGATATAAAAGTTAAAAACAACCAAAATTTTAATACTCCATTCACCCACCCCCCCTAGAGTAAGTCAGATCTAACCCCTCCTTTCAATTGGTATCAGAGGGCTGTTCTCTTGGTTGAACACAGTAACACTTGAACAAACAGATCCTTCTTAGATCTTAATTTCTCTAGCTTTTTTCTTATATCATGACACAGAAAAAGGATTATGCATGCACCAGACCTCCAGTGTGCAACTTAAATAAGTTTACAATCTAGAGGGCAAGAATCAAACTGTATATGAATTCTATTGATGAGGACATTTTAAATTCTATCTTGACAGTACCACCAGTTCCAGTGACAACAACTACTGCTACTTCCAGCACACATGATGTTCCACTACCTGAGTGGACAGATACACAGAATAAAGCCAAGATATCTGATGCAAAAGCTATGAATATACTGGCTCAAACTATGTCAGATGACATATTTCAAAAAGTGGCTGAATGCACTTCAACAAAACAAATCTGGGACTCTCTAAACTAGATGGTGGCAGGCTCAGCAGACGAGAGAAAAGATAGAAGATCTCTCTTAATCTCTCAATATGAGAACATCAAAAAGGAAGAATCAAAATCAGTGGTTGAGATGTATAACATACTAAATGTTATCATTAGTGAGCTAAAAACCATGAACAAAGACATATCATTTGTTGGAACACCCTATTACTAATTTGGGCAAGGATCACTATGTTTTTCTTAGAAAACCAGTTTGACCTAGATGTATAGTTAAAAAGGTCAACATTAGAATGTGTTTAGGGCTTAAAATTTAGGTTTGAAGCTGCCCCTAGGACCATTCCAGGAATCAGACTTAAAGGTTAGGCAAAGACAATTATCGTCGAGCTTAGGTCGACGAAACGACGAACTCCGTTCGACGTTCTCTGAGCTCAACTCTGCTAAATCGTCGAGCTCCGGTCGACGATCTTCGAGCTCAGATCGACGATCTATCTTCAGCTTGTCCTTCAGTCGCTGAGCTCCGGTCGACGATCTTCAAGCTAAGGTCGACGTTTTCTGTCTGACGTTCATTCCAATCTCTGAGCTTAGGTCGACGATCGTAGAGCTCAGATCGATGTTTTTCCTGAGAGATCGACGACTTTGAGGATTCAAATTCAGTCAGCTTTTGGAATGATTTTCAAATTCTCTCAGCATTTATTTCAAGAGATCTGCTAGCCATTTTCATTTATTCTGGAGCAAGTTTCAAGGGATTTATCAGAGAATGTTTATTGGACTTTCCTCCAGAAGACAAAACATATATGGAAGGCATTTATTGATGGCTAATGGCTATCTTGGATAGAGGATCTTCAGAGAATAAATCATTTTTTTCTTCTCTAGTCTGATAGAGATACATAACAAGAGACTACAAAAATATAGACAGACTACAACAAGAAATTCTCAGTACAGATTCACAGGATAGTGAGATCAATTCAAAAAAATCAAGTGATCAATCCTGGAGAATTAGTTGGCATACTGAAAAGTGATCATAGCTTCAACATCAAGGACTCCAAACAATTCATATTTCAGCCTCTGCTGAAACCATCTTCTGCTGGAGATCTGAAGCTTCTGAAGACCTATCACCCTAGCAAAGCTCTCATCTTTCTCAGGGAGAGCTTTGACAACACAATCAATCCACTAAGTCTTCTCTCAGTGATTGAGATAGAGAAGACAACTTCACCTCTTTCTTTTTCTTTTCCTGCTGTAAAAGGGTTATCAAAACTCCCTTCAAAAGTCTTTATTCTGGTTCTGAGAACCTTGTCAAAACTCAGTGGTGGAAAGACACCTGATCCAAAAATCTAGTGTGGTTTTTGAGCACCTTATCAAAAGCTCATTGGTGCCCAGGACACCTGATCAACTCATCCTGCACTGGATTCCTACCAAGGGTGGTAGAAGAGTGGATGTACCCAGGTTTTGGGGAACCACTATAGTTCATTGTGTCTTCTGGTTTCTTGTGAATATTCTTTGCTGTGTGCTGTGGTTTTTATCCTTACTACTTTAGTTTTATTTCTACATAAAAGCACATTACACATATAAATAAATTAAGCCTTTACTGCTAAGTTTTTTTTAAAATTGTAAATTTACTTTAAAATACACTATTCACCCCCCCTCTAGAGTTAAGATAGATCTTACCCTCACTTTCAATTGGTATCAGAGCCAGGTAGGTTATTCATACAAGCTAACACCTGAACCAAAAGATCCTTGATAAGATCAATCTTTTAAGAGGGTTATTTTCATTATATTTAATTTTATATAAAGAAATGGCACAGAACAAAGATTATGCAAGCACCAGGCCTCCAGTGTGCAATCTATCCAAGTTTGCACTTTAGAAAGAAAGGATTAGACTATATATGAATTCTATTGATGAAGACATATTTATTTCTGTTTTGATAGTGTGCCCAAGTCCACCAGCAAGCTCAAGTACAAATGCTGTTCTACCTCCTTCAGGAACAGATGCTGAAATAAAGAAGTGGAAGACTACAGATGCCAAGGCCATGAACATCTTAGCTCAGACAATGTCTGATGAGATATTTCAGAAGGTAGTTGAATACAACTCAGCCAAAGGAATTTGGGACAAGCTCTCTGAAATTGTCTCAGGATCTGCTGATGAAAGGAAAGACAGGAGATCCCATCTTATAAGCCAATATGAGAATTTCAAAAAGGGAGAAGCTGAATTAGTGGCTGACATGTACAATAGACTAAATCTTATTGTCAATGAGTTAAAGACTCTGGATAAAGAAATCTCATTAACTGAGCTGAATGACTAAATCCTAATGTGCTTCCCCAGCACTTGGGATTCAAGAATCTGGCCAATCAAAGATGCCAGAAGTCTAAATGAGATTACAACTGAAGCTCTCCCTGGCAAGCTCAAATCTTATGAGTTGCTTATTAAAAATAGAGAAGAAGAACAGAAGGCTGCCTCACCAGCCATAAGGAAAGAGAAGACCATAGCCTTCAAAGCTATAGAAGAGGAGCCTGAAGATAAAGCTACAGGAAATGATGAGCTCCTAAGTCTACTGGCCAAAAGATTCTACAAAATGGCCAGAAAAGATTTCAGAAAGAGACCATACAAGGGACATGATAAGCCAAGGTATGATAAATCAAATAACAATAAAGAAATTATATGTTTTGGTTGCAGGAAACCAGGACATATTGTGCCTGACTGTCCGAAAACAAAAACAAGGACAAGAAAGATAGAAGGGAAAGAAGAAAGGATAAAGACTTCAAGAAGAACACCTCAGACAAACCCTCCTACAACAAGAACACACATACAAGGAAGGGAATTGTTGCTGAGACATGGAGTGAAACTGAAGAGGACTCTGAAGCCTCATCCAACTCCAGTGATGATGAGGATGATGCTGATGAAAAAGAATTCTGCATGATGGCTATTAATGCCTCACAATCAAATTCAGAAGCAGAAGAATCAGAGTCAGACTCGGAGATTCAACCAGAAGAAGATCAGGTAATCAACTCTTTTGATTTCAGCTCTGAGGACTTTAAACATGAGTTTAAAGTACTATGCCTAGATCTGTTAGAATCTGAGAAGGAAATCATCTCCCTCAGGAATCAACTGTCTGAGTATAGCACTTTAAAATTAGAGAACCTCAAACTCTCTGAAGAGTTAGAATGCTATAGGGAGCAGATAGCTTCACTGAAAAGTGAACTATCCAAGGCCAAGCAATTTGAAGAATCCCTTAATAGGAGAGGTATCAAAATTAATGAACATCACAAGTACAGTGAACTCTAGATTAAATAGTACACTGGGCCTGGATGCTTCATCTAGCCAACTCATAGTATTATCAACCCCAATCAAATTTATCTCTGATAAAGGGAAGGAAGTTGTAGAGGTAGCTAGGAAGAATGCAGATTTGCAATAGAAAAATATAGTTCAACAGAATGCGTCGAACAGAGATCGACGATCGTCGAACGGCGCTCGACGATCCAAGAAACGATCGTCGACCTCAGCTCGACGATACCAAAACTCTGAACTCCAGGATAATCGATCTTCGAACAGAGATTGACGATCTGTCCCAAGATCGTCGACCTCAGCTCGACGATCGTCGAACAGAGATCAGGATTTTAACAAACCTTCAAAGGTACATCTGGATTCAATCCTAGAAGTCCTACATCCCAAGGTTTCAACCCCTATACTGAATGGATAGTACCTCCTAGGAGATACCATCTTGAAGGTTATAAGATTCAACCTGGGATGTCTTTCATTTCTGAATTTATGGGATATCAACCTAGGCCCAAGGTAAACTGGGTCAAAAACATATAAGCTGTTTATGTGCAGGTGAAGACCTATCCAACATCAAACCAGCCATGGTATCTGGATAGTGGGTGCTCAAAGCACATGACAGAGAACACAGACAACTTCACATCCTTTAAAGACAAGCTTGGACCCAAAGTAATCTTTGGTGATTCAAACTTTGGAACAACAAAAGGATATGGTGCAGTCCAAATTGGAAAAGTCACCTTCAAGAAAGTAGCTTATGTTGAAGGACTCAAGCACAACTTGATAAGTATCAGTCAACTGTGTGATGAAGGATATCAAGTGACTTTCAACAAAGCTATATGCAAGGTCAAGTCAGACGACAACACAACTGTGTTAACAGGTAACAGAAGAGGTAACATTTACTTAGTAAATTTTCATTCATCTAAAGTAGATATTTGCCTGTTCAATTCTATATCTAGACCTAATATACTATGACATAAGAGACTAGGACATATTAACCTTAGAACCATTGCTAGGCTATCCAGGGACAACCTTGTTAGAGGACTACCTTCTCGCCCCTACAAGAAGGAAGGACTTTGCAAGGCCTGTCAATTAGGCAAGCAAACTAAAAATAGTTTTAAATCACTTAACAAGAGTGACTCACCTAGGATTTTGTCTCTATTACACATGGATCTTTTTGGACCCATTACAGTATAAAGCCTAGGAGGGAAATCCTACACTTTAGTAGTTGTAGATGACTTCTCAAGATTCACATGGGTATTCTTTCTGAGGAAGAAGTCTGATAACTTCAAGTGTCTGACAGAGTTTCTCAAATGCATACAGATTAAGTTCAACACTCACATTGCCCTGATCAGAAGTGATAATGGGACAGAGTTTGATTCTCTTCTTATGCAAGAGTTCTGTCAGAGTGAAGGGATCAGGCATACATTCTCAGCTCCTATAACTCCTCAACAAAATGGGGTAGCAGAAAGGAAAAATAGAACCCTAATTGAATATGCAACTACATTATTGACAGATGCTCACCTTCCCCTGTCCTTTTGGGCTGAGGCAGTGAACACCTCCAATTATGTGTTGAATAGAAGTCTAATACATAAACTGAAGGGCAAGACTCCCTATGAATTGCTCAAAGTTAAGAAACCTAAAGTAGACTATTTTAAAATCTTTGGTTGCATTTGTTATATTGACAATAATAACAAGAGATATATAACAAAATTTCAAGCAAAAGCTGATGAAGGAGTGTTTCTGGGATACTCCATGATCTGTAAAGCTTATAGGGTTTAAAATAAAACTACTCTAAAAATAGAAGAATCTGTTCATATTTCTTTTGATGAAACTAATATGTCTTTCTAGGAGAAGAATGCTTCTACCATAGAACATTTGCAGGTACCTTCTCTAGCTAAAGACTTGGACAGATTACAAGTTACTCAAAAGGATGAAAGTAGTGAAGATGAAGAAGCTGCTCCACATCTGGAAGAAAATACTCTTGAAGAGCCAGTTGCTGTTCCACAAGAGGAAACAGCAGCACAGGTTGGTGAACAATCAACACCACCTGTTGATTTAGTAACATCAAGAGATCATCCAATCTCCTAAGTGATTGGAAACATCTCAGCTGGTGTGCAAACTAGAAATCAGGTCAATCAAAACCTGATGCACACTTTCTTTCTCTCTCAAATTGAACCTCAATCCATTTAAGATGCAGAGCAAGATCCACACTGGATCATTGCAATGCAAGAAGAGTTGCATCAATTTGAAAGAAACAAAGTCTGGGAACTAGTGCCTAAGCCAAAGGATCATTCCATTGTTGGAACAAAATGGGTGTTCAGAAACAAACTGGATGATCAAGGAATTATTGTAAGGAACAAGGCAAGGCTAGTTGCTCAAGGATATTCTCAAGAAGAGGGGATAGACTATGACCAGACCTTTGCACCAGTTGCAAGGTTTATGGCCATAAGAATCTTTCTGGCTTATGCTGCTCATAAGGGATTCAAAGTCTACCAAATGGATGTGAATAGTGCTTTTCTCAATGGGGAGATCAAAGAAGAAGTCTATGTCAGACAACCCCCAGGTTTTGTCTCTCTAACTCATCCTGATTATGTTTTCAAACTGCATAAAGCATTATATGGTCTAAAGCAAGCTCCTAGAGCATGGTATGAGACCCTAGCATGCTTTCTTCTAGAAAATGATTTTATTAGGGGAGAGTAGACCAAACTCTTTTTATTAGAACCCATAAGTCCCATACCCAACTAGTACAAATTTATGTAGATGATATTATATTTGGTACTACTGATTCAAATTTGTGCAAAAAGTCTTCCAAGCTTATGCACTCAAAATTTGAAATGAGTAGCTTGGGTGAGCTATCCTTCTTCTTAGGATTGCAAGTCAAACAACATGCTGAAGGCATATTTATTTCTCAAACCAAATATGCAAAAGAATTGGTTAAGAAATTTGGGATGTCTGATGCATCATGTATGCAAACACCCATGCCTACCAATGTTGTATTGGATGCTGATGAACATTGGAAACCAGTTGATCAAACAACATATAGAGCAATGATTGGCTCTTTATTGTACCTTACAGCCAATAGGCCTAATATAAAGTTTGCTACATGTATATGTGCTAGATTCCAAGTTAGCCCTAGAGAGTCACACTTAACTTTAGTAAAGAGGATTCTTAGGTATGTTAAAAGCTATCCAAATCTAGGTCTCTGGTATCCAAAAGATTTAGCATTTGACTTAACTGGATTTTCAGATGCTGATTATGCTGGATGCAGAATAGACAGGAAAAGCACCAGTGGAACTTGTCAGTTTCTTGGTGATAGACTTGTCTCATGGTATTATAAGAAACAAACATCTGTGTCAACCTCAACTGCTGAAGCTGAATATATGGCTGTAGGCAGTTGTTGTTCACAAATATTGTGGATACAAAACCAACTCCTAAACTATGGTTACAACTTATGGAAGTCTAAAATATTTTGTGATAACACCAGTGTTATTTCCATTGCACACAATCCAGTCCTCCATTGTAGGACAAAACACATAGAAATTAGGCATCATTTTCTAATGGATAATGTTGAGAAAAATAAAATTGAACTTCATTATATCCCAACTGATTTGCAAAGGGGAGATATTTTCACCAAGCCCTTGGATGAAAAGAAACACAACTTCTTCCTCAATCAGTTAGGCATGTTAGATGGAGGAAGCCTAAAATAAATTACAAGATTTTGAAAAACTAAAAATAGACCAAGACTAGGCTAAAAACTTACCTCTTTTTGTGTCTGTAGGATAGTTTCTGTCTCTGAACTGCGCTCGACATTTTCCCCAGAAAGCATCGAACGGAGATCGACGCTTACCCGAGAAACGTCGAACGGAGATCGACGTTTTCCCAAAACATCGACCTGAGTTCAGAGCATGTCAGATAGTTGCATATTATCTCCTTCAGGCCTTCGATCATCGAACTGAGATCGACGTTCTCTCTAGATTGTCGAACTGAGATCTATGATATTGAAGACCTTTCAACTTCCATCAGGAGTCCTAATCGTCAAAAAAGATCGACGATCCTTCCTTTTTCGCGTCGAACCCTAATATAAAATCATTTTTCGGCCGTCGCTCGTCGTTTACGCTTTCATACTCTTTGCAACTCTTTCCCTCCAAACTTTCTACCCTTGGTCGTGTTTGCTCAATCTTTGCAGGTATAGATGGCCGCATCAGTTGCTGCTGTTTCAAAAATGAAATGTGATACAGGCTTCGACATCGACATGAATTCTTTCGATGTAAGCGACCAAAGATTCAAAGACATCTTAAATCTTTTCCGAGAACAACAGTTAGTTCAGATTATGTCCACCAGAGTGAAGATTGCAGCAGACGAAATAAAAGAATGGTGTCTTTCTGCCACAAATGGGAATGAGAATTCTATAGTCGGCTCGATCAAAGGGACTCAGGTACCATTGTCCCCCGCACTACTAACATAAGTTTTCAGCCTCAGTACTGGAAATGATTCTATTTATTTGTCTGGAGAAGAGTTTGATTCTATGCTAGATAGAATGGGTCACTCTGCTGTGAACCCTAATAAATTGCTGAAAAAGAATTTATCTATTAAGTTTCAATTTTTGGCTGATGTGGTTGGGAAAGTGCTTCTGGCAAAGCACTCAGCTCATGACACTATCTCAAGATACCAGTTCTGTTTAATTGGAGCATTGGTTATCAAGAAACATTTGGATTGGGGCTCCATCTTCTTTAATTTGATCAAGAAGAAACTCAACAAAAGCTGTGTAAGATTTGGGAGGATCTTAGGGTTTACCTGCACTCTAGGTGCCCTAAACTGCTGACTTCAAGTAGGATGTACATCAATGCATCCAAACGACTTACATGTGCCCTTTTCAGTAGATGGGACAGGCAGATTACCAACCCCAATAGGGCTGCTGCAACATCTGCTTCAGGCACAAGGACTGTCTCAGTCACTCCTCCTCAGATCTCTGTCCCAGCAGAAGATTTGCCTGCTTCTCCTCTTCCTCCAGCTGTCTCTACCTCAGTCACTACACCAACCTCACCACTAATCTCCACCATAGACATATCCTCCCCCATTACAATCTCATCACCAATCTCACCTCCTCCAGCCACTACCTCAGAACAATTCCACCCGTTGTTCTACTATCCACCTGTCACCACTCCATCATTTTCTCTCTTGGATGACTCCTTCATGGATGATTCTCCTCCCACTCCTCCTGAGCTTCCCTCTACATCCTCCTACCAACAACTTCTATAGGACATACTCTCTCAACCATCCTTCACCCCATCCTTTCCCCTACCATCTCATCCATCTTCAACCTAGTTACATCAATCTCGACACCTCCTACTCCTAGTCCATCCATCCCTACACCTCCTATCTCCACATTCTCCATTCCATCAGCTCCAGCCAACATCATTCCAGCCACTTCCACTCCTACCTCTACTCAATCCCCTCTTGAGCATGTAGATCTCTCAGCCTTGGCAGACAGGCTATATGAGTTGCTAGCCCCAAAGCTAACCTCATTAATGGAGATCACCTTGGCTCCACTCCAGAAACATGTTCAGGAGCTGTCTACAAAGCTTTCTCCCTTCCTCTCCTCTCAGGCAATCCCTTCCTCTGGTTGCCTTGATCCAGTTGCCACTGAATCCAGGCAGGGGGAGATGCCTTATGAAGCTCTGGTTGTGCCTGAGGCTGTTGAAGGTTCAGTTCCTGCTCCTGTCTTTGCAGTGGATCTTCAGAGTCTGCTATCAGTATTTGATTCTGTGTATTTCAGTTCTCTGCCAGTGCAACAAGTTGAAGATCTTACTAAGGCCATTGTACCTATCTCAGTATGTGATCCCAGCCTGATTTCCTCATATGTCAATTCTTTCAAGGTTGTGGATGTTATTGCTTCCATCTCTATTGCTGCTGCTACTACTTCCATTGAATGTTCTGATATTGAAATGTTGCATATTGTTGATGATACTGCTGCTAAAGAACTTGCTACCTATCTGGAAGAATCTGCTCCTGCTGCTGCTCCAACTTCTGCTCCTGCAGCTGCTCCAACTTCTGTTCCTGCTCTGACTCCTGATCAATTGAAATAATAAGAGAAATATATAAAGAGCATTGATGATTTGTATGATAGACCCCAAATTTAAGAAAGTCATCAGTTTCACACTGAATTTGATTACTCTTCTGGTACTATTGCTAGGAAAATGAAGACCAGAAGCAAGGCCATGATGAAGGTTCCTCCTGCTCAAGCCAAAGATGCCAATGACATTCCATACTATATTCTGCATGACTGTCCAATCTCTGAGCCTTGGATGCAGTTCTCCAAAAATCAATTAAAAGCTATGAAGAAAAGAAGAAAATTGGATAGATTGAGAAAGGAACTTCTCGGTTTCAGCCTCCTCCTCCTCCTCCTCCTCCAGATTCAGGATCAGGTGGAGGCTCAGCTTCTCAAACCCCAGCTTCAAAGCAAAGTTCCTCCCAGTCCTCACAAAGATATCATCCAGGGGACACTACCAAAGGGGTTATCAGTCTAGAAGGGGACAGTATAGAGGAAATCAAAGAGAACATAGATTTCAAGCAAAGGAAGGACAAAGGCACATGGACTCAACTCTAGGTTTTTTCCCGTATAAACTCAGAGAAAATCTTGATACTAGAACTCCTACTGCTTCAGAAACTGTCAATAGATATGAGCCTGCAGTTCCTTTGGAAGATCCAGAGAACAATCCATTATCATGGACTGCTAGGATGAAAGAACATGCTGCTTTAGATCAGCTGAAGAAGGCTAGAGAACAAGGGAAAGACACTTCTAATATTACTACTTTATCAGATCAGAGAAAAGCAGAACTAGAAAGGTATGCATCAAGAAAATTCATAGACCCAGTGGACTACATGAAATTGCATCCTGAGGCTGTGGTTCCCAGGGCTAGATCTCAAACCTCCTTAGGTGTAGAGGATGATAGAAGGTCAAAGAAGGAAGCTCTTAATCCCAACAGGGAAATTCTATTTAAGAAAGGAAGTGAAAAGAAGTAATATCTGTAAGCAGACAGTACAATCATTCTGAACATTTGCTGATATTCCATATGATTGCTGCTTTGTTGCTTGCTCTGTTCTTTTGTTTTAGTTTATTGCTCTTCTGTATGTTGTTGTTGTTTTTATTTCTGAGATATGTCAATAGTAATCCTAACCCAAATAGGGGTAGATTGTTGGAACACCCCATTACTAATTTGGCAAGGATCACTATGTTTTTCTAAGGAAACCAGTTTGACCTAGATGTATAGTTAAAAAGGTTAACATTAGAATGTGTTTAGGGCTTAGAATTTAGGTTTGAAGCTGCCCCCAGGACCATTCAAGGAATCAGACTTAAAGCTGAGGCAAAGACAATTATCGTCGAGCTTAGGTCGACGAAACGTCGAACTCCGTTCGACGCTCTCTGAGCTCAACTCTGCTAAATCGTCGAGCTCCGGTCGACAATCTTCGAGCTCAGATCAACGATCTGTCTTCAGCTTGTCCTTCAGGTCGCTGAGCTCCGATCGACGATCTTCGAGCTCAGGTCGATGTTTTCTGTCTGATGTTCATTCCAATCTCTGAGCTCAGGTCGACAATTGTAGAGCTCAGATCGACGTTTTTTCCTGAGAGATCGATGACTTTGAGGATTAAAATTTAGTTAGCTTTTGGAATGATTTTCAAATTCTCTCAGCATTTATTTCAAGAGATCTGCTAGCCGTTTTCATTTATTCTGGAGCAAGTTTCAAGGGATTTATCAGAGAATGTTTATTGGACTTTCCTCCAGAAGACAAAACATTTATGGAAGGCATTTATTGACGGCTAACAGCTATCTTGGATAGAGGATCTTCAGAGAATAAATCATTTTTTTCTTCTCCAGTATGATAGAGATGCATAACAAGAGACTACACAAATATAGACAGACTACAACAAGAAATTCTCAGTACAGATTCACAGGATAGTGAGATCAATTCAAAAAAAATCAAGTGATCAATCCTGGAGAATTAGTTGGCATACTGAAAAGTGATCATAGCTTCAACATCAAGGACTCCAGACAATTCATATTTCAGCCTCTGCTGAAACCATCTTCTGCTGGAGATCTGAAGCTTTTGAAGTCCTATCACCCTAGCAAAGCTCTCATCTTTCTCAGGGGGAGCTTTGACAACACAATTAATCCACTAAGTCTTCTCTTAGTGATTGAGACAGAGAAGACAACTTCACCTCTTTCTTTTTCTTTTCCTGCTGTAAAAGGGTTATCAAAACTCCCTTCAAAAGTCTTGATTCTGGTTCTGCGAACCTTGCCAAAACTCAGTGGTGGCTAGAGACCTGATCAAAAAATCTAGTGTGGTTTTTGAGCACCTTATCAAAAGCTCATTGGTGCCTAGGACACCTAATCAACTCATCCTGCAGTGGATTCCTACCAAGGGTGGTAGAAGAGTGGATGTACCCAGGTTTTTGGGGAACCACTATAGTTCCTTGTGTCTTCTAGTTTCTTGCGAATTTTCTTTGCTGTGTGCTGTGGTTTTTATCCTTACTACTTTAGTTTTATTTCTACATCAAAGCACATTACACCTATACATAAATTAAGCCTTTACTGCTAAGTTTTTTTAAAAATTGTATATTTACTTTAAAATACTCTATTCACCCCCCCTCTAGAGTTAAGATAGATCTTACCCTCACTTTCATCATTAACTTAGATTAATGATAAAATTCTAATGTGCTTCCCTAGCACTTGGGACTCCAGGATATGAGCAATCATGGAGGCCAGAAGCTTAAATGAGATTTCCACTAAATCTCTCCTTAGCAAGGTCAAGTCATCTGAGCAGTTGATCAAATCCAGAGAGGCTGCTGAACATAAGACTTCCACACTCTCAATGAAGGAGCACAACATAGCCTTTAAGGCAAATGAGGAATCAGAAGCCCCAACAATCAAAAAAAAATTTCTGAGTCGCTTAGCCAAGAGATTCTACAAGATGGGCAAGAAAGATTTCAGAAGAAAGTCATCAAGACAAGAAGACAAGCCCATGTATGACAAAACACCTACTAAGGAAATTGTGTGTTTTGTGTGCAGGAAACCTGGACATATCATATCTGAGTGTCCAGAGACTCAGAAGAAAGATAGAAGAAGAGAAAAGGAGACCAAGTAGCAGCATTACAGTAAGCCTTCCTCCAGCAAGAATAAAAGAAAGGAGAAAGGTTTTGTTGCTGAAACCTGGAGTGACACTAAAGAAGAATCTTCATCTTCCAGCTCTAGTGAAGATGAAGAGGAAGAAAAGGCCAAGGAAATATGCTTGATGGCCATTGATGCATCATGAACCCATTCAGAAGCTGAACAATCAGACAATGAAGACTCTGAATCTTAGGAAGATCAGGTATTGTCTTCTTCTGATTTTTATTCAGATGAATTTAAAATTGAATTTAAATCTTTATTTTTTGATTTAATAAATTGTAAAAAAGTAATTAAACAGCTTAAAGAGAAATTAAATGAATAAGAAAACCTGCTTTCAGAAAATAACAAAGTAAAGGATTACATAACTTTAGCTAATGAACAAATTATAAAATTAAAGACTGAATAATCTGAGGCTATGTAACTTGAAGAATCCCTAAATAGGAGAAGCATCAAGTTGATGAACATCACAAGCACAGTCAATGTAAGACTTAATTATAAGTTGGGCTTAGGTGCTTCATCAAGCCAACCCCCACTTATTCAGAAAAACATTTTATAAACTCCAATAAAATTTGTTTCTGAAAAAATGGTAAGGAGAAAATAGAAAATAACAATGTTATTCAAACAGAGCTTAAACACAAGAATAAGAAAAAGAAAAAGAGTAAGAAAAATAACAACCAGAATAATGTTCAGCAGATTTTCTCGAACTCAGATCGACGAAATCTATACAGTTCGTATAGCTCTATTCTACGAACTCCGAATGCAAACTTCTACTATAACTATTCTCTAAACTGCGATTGACGAAACAATTATGGTTCGTCGACAAGAGATCGACGATACTGGGGCCCAGCAAATGAATACTTTCATTCTCTGAGTGGAGTTTGACGAACTCATCCCCGTTCGTCGACATCAGGTCGACGAAGGTACCAGAATTAATTGACCCCAGTTTATAATAATAAAAACTTTAATTCTAATAGGATTTTTATCAACCTTGATAAAACATTAATCCCTTTAACCAATGGATATTTTGACCCAAAAAATATCATCCTTTAGGTTATAAAAATCAACCTGAATTTTCATAGATTTCCAGCTTTAATTATGTAAATCACCAAGGACCCATGGTAACCTGGGTCAAGAATAACTAATCTGTTTTTTTGCAGGTGAAAGACTATCCTACAACAGAGGAACAGTTGTATCTAGATAGTGGTTGTTCAAAACATATGACTGGCAGCAAAGATAATCTATTCAACTACTAGTCCAACCTATGTCCTAAAGTTGTTTTCTGTGACTCCAACTATGGCCAGACTTAAGGCTATGGAGATGTAAAGATTGGAGTTGTCACATTCAAGAAATTAGCTTATGTAAGTGGATTAAAACACAACCTGATTTCCATTAGTCAACTCCGTAATGAAGAGTTTCAGGTATCTTTTGATAAATCCTCTTTCATTATTTCTTCTGTTGATAACAAGATTATTTCAACTAGATCAAGAGTAGGAAACATTTACATAGTAAACTTTAAGTCTACTAGGTCTAAAATATGTCTGTTCAACCAAATTAATAACAATAATGAACTTTGGCATAAGAGATTAGGTCATGTTAACTTAAAATACATTGGTAAGTTATCTAGGGACAACCTTGTTAGAGGATTGCCTTCTGGTCCCTACAAGAAGGAAGACCTATGTAGGGCTTGTCAATTAGGCAAGCAAACCAAAAATAGTTCCAAATCCATTAATAAAAGTGATTCACCTAGGATTTTGTATTTGCTCCACAAGGATCTTTTTGGACCCATTGATTTACAAATCCTAGGATGAAAATCTTATACCTTAGTGACTGTAGATGACTTCTCATAGTTCACTTGGGTGTTTATTGTGGAACAAGTCAGATAACTTCAAGGTTCTTACATATTTTCTTAAGAGTATAAGGATTGAGTACTCTATTCCTGTTGCATTGATTAGAAGTGATCATGGTACTGAGTTTGAGTCTATTCCAATGCAAATATTCTATGAGGAGGAAGGTATCAGACATTGTTTCTCTGCTCCTAGAACTCCACAACAAAATGGGGTAGCTGAAAGGAAAAAATAGGACACTAATTTAAGCTACAGGTACATTCCTTACAGATGCTTACTTGCCACTTTCCTTTTGGGCAGAGACTATAAGCACATCAAACTATGTCCTGAATAGGAGTCTTATACATAAGCTTAAGGGCAATACTCCCTTTGAATTATTTAAAAGGAAGAAACCTAAAGTAGTTTTCTTTAAGATTTTTGGTTGTATGTGTTATATTCACAATAATTACAAGAAATATATTAGAAAGTTTGAAGCCAAGGCTACAATGAGAATTTTTCTAGGATTTTACCAAGACACCATTGCATATAGGGTTTAAAATTAATATACAATGAAAATAGAAGAGCCTGTACACATTTCCTTTGATGAGACTAACATGTTTTACAAGGAGAAGAACTCTTCTACCAGTGAATCTTTGCAGGTACCATATTTGTGTGAGCAGTTGAAAGAGTTGAACCTCACCAATGAGGGTAATGCCCATACCTCTACACAAAACTCTGAAGACAGTGAAGATGATTTCACTAAAACAGTTGTTAAACCAACAACAACCCACATAATTCCACAAGAGGAATTAACTCCCTAGGCTGTTGCTGATATAACTCCACCAACTGACCTTGTCATACTTTTAGATCATCCTGTATCTCAAGTAATAGGAGATATATCAGTAGGCGTGTAGAAAAGGCATCAACTAAACCAAGAGTTGATGCATGCCTGCTTCATATCTCAAATTGAGACCAAATATATAAATGATGTAGAGCAAGATCCACTCTGGATTATGGAAATGCAAGAGGAGCTCAACCAATTTGATAGATGTAGAGTTTGTGACATAGTTCCAAGACCCAAAGACTACCCAGTCATTGGAACTAAGTGGGTATTCAGAAATAAACTTGATGCCTAGGGCATTATCATAAGGAATAAGGCAAGGCTAGTGGCTCAAGGCTATAGGAAAGAGGAAGGCATTGACTATGATCAGACATTTTCCCCTATTGCAAGGCTTGAGGCTATAAGAGACTTCCTTGAATATGCTTCCTACAAAAAGTTCAAGTTCTATCAAATGGATGTCAAGAGTGCATTTCTGAATTGAAAACTCAAAGAAGAAGTATATGTGGAGCAACCACCAGGTTTTATCTCACCAACTAACCCTCTTATGTTTTTAAATTACATAAGGCTCTCTATGGTCTAAAGCAAGCTCCAAGAGCTTGGTTTGAAACCTTAGCCAGCTTTCTTCTAGAACATCAATTTTCTAAAGACATTGTAGATAGAAACTTATTTATTAAGCATCATATAGATAAAATCTTATTAGTACAAATTTTTGTAGATGATATTATGTTTGGCTCTACTAATTCCAAACTATGCAAAAGGTTTTCTGACTTAATGCTTTCCAAGTTTGAAATGAGTAGCTTGGGTGAACTCTCTTACTTCCTTGGCCTCCAAGTGAAGCAATTGCTTCATGGAATCTTCATATCCCAATCCAAGTATGCTAAGGAGCTAATCAAAATGTTTGGGATATTGATGCCTCAGCAAAGAAAACACCCATGGCTACCAATGTTGTGGTTGACTCTGATGAACATGGGAAGCCTATTGATCAGAAATTATATAGGGGCATTGTTAGATCCCTATTATATCTCACAGCAAGTAGGCCAGACATAATGTTTGCTATATGCCTTTGTGCTAGGTTCCAAGTGAACCCTAAATAATCTCATCTTATTTTCATTAAAAGAATTTTAAGATATATAAAGAGTTACCCAAATCTAGGACTCTGGTATCTAACTGAGTCAGAATTTGAGTTGACTGGATATTCAGATGCTGACTTTGCTGGATTCAGAGTCGACAGGAAGAGCACATCAGGAACATATCAGTTCCTTGGTGCTAGATTTGTCTCCTGGTTTTGCAAAAAGCAAACATCTATGTCTACTTCAACTACTGAAGCTTAATATATAGCAGCTAGGAGTTGCTGTTCACAGATGCTGTGGATTCAAATCCAACTTCTGGATTATGGTTTCAACTTAAATAATTCAATCTTACTTTTTGATAATACAAGTGCAATTTCTATTGCACAGATTCCAGTGCATCATAGTAAAACTAAGCATATAGAGATAAAGCATCATTTCATTAGAGATTGTGTTGACAAAAAGAAAATTAATCTTGTCTACATCTACACTGATTTGCAAAGAGCAAACATTTTCACCAAACCATTCGATGAGAGGAACCATCTATTCTTTTTGAATCAGCTTGGTATGATCAATGGAGAAGTATTAATTTGATTTCTGTCTGCAGTCGAAGAATTTGCCACAGTTCGTTGACCTGAGATCGACGAACTGAGAAAGGTTCTTGAGAAAATTTGTCAACCTGAGATCGACGAACTCTCTGTGTGGGTCATTTTCGTCAACCTGAGATCGACGATCTGACTTCAGAAGAATTTTGTCGACCTGAGATTGACGAAAAGCCTTCCCTTCTTCAGACTGAGATCGACGTACTCTTTTGTTAATAAAATATTTAGTTGATCTCAGATTGATGATTTTTTTTTTCGCAGGATGGAGTTTATCATTTCATATTCTGAAAAACCTTATATCTAAGTATTCTTTGAGCTCCATCCCGCGCTTTCTGTTTTCCTTAAACTTGATCCCTGTGTTTCTCTTTTGCAGGTGATCATGGCGATTCCAGCGAGCGCTCTTGCGGCAATGAAGTTTTACATGGGTTTTGATATAGATTTTGAGTCATTACAACATTCCGACAAGATCTTCTTGGAAATTCTAAAATTATTTGAAGATCAGTAGTTAAAGAATCTGATGACCACCAGAATGACGATTGCTGCAACAGAAGTTCGGGAATGGGTTTTCACTTCTTCCTCTCCAGATGCTGATACTTTGATAGGAACAATATCTGGTAACGCCGTCTCTCTTACCCCCGCTGTTCTCTCAAAATTTTTTGGATTAGTTAATGGAGAAGAAGAGTTAGCAATCGACAGTGCTTAATTTGATGAGATGTTGATTAAGATGGGTTATTCTGGAGAAACAACCAATAATCTGCTCAAGAAACATTTATCTGCTGACTACAAGTTTCGAGCAGATGTTGTCGGCAAGGTACTGCTAGGCAAGCACACAGACCATGATTACATCACCAGGCAACAATTCCTTGTGATGTGTGCTGTTTTGAATAATAATCCTTTGAATTGTGCTTGAATCATGTATGAGATGATTAAGAAGAAAAATACTAAGAAAGAAGTGTTTTTTGGAAGAATTCTTGGAATCTTCCTTCAGGCCAAGGGTGTTGAATCCCTGGTCTCCTCGACCATATTCATTAAGGCCTGCAAGAGGCTTACTTGTCCCTTATTTGGCAGGTGGGAGAGGAATATCTCCAAGCCATCCAAGGCTTCCTCCCTTTCCTCAAGACCTTCTGAGAGTACTAGGGCTTCTCCAGCCACTCCCCACCCTTCTGAAGATGTTTCCATTCCACCTCCACCTCCTCATGATCAAACAACTTCAACATCCCTCCAGCATACTTCTACTTCTCAAGCCCATACAAAAACTCCTCTAGCTTCTCCAATCCATCTTTTTTAACTAGTTCATACTCTAGTCCATCATCCTTCACCAAACCAATCCCTCGAATATCAACCATCACCAACTCAATCTCAAGTGCATGCTACTACACCAGAGCATGTCACTCTTCCTCTATCTCCTCTTCCTCCACATCTTATTGATATCCCCCTTCACAACATATCTTACTTACTATCATTTTACCTTATGTCATCCCCCCCTCCATTCTCCATCACCTCAAGATGAGCCAATGCCAGATTTTTCACCCTTTTATCCATCATCATCCTCCAATAATCCATATATATTAACTCAAACCCCTCCCAAGTAAATGGACATAGATTCCACCTCCATTTCCTCTATTCTGCAAACCATCACTCCTCTTCTACAACAACTCATAGCAAAGGCTATTTGACCTCTTGCTGCCTCCATTTCATCTCTTGCTGCCCTACTTTCTGCCTCCTCAGTCCCCTCTTCTTCAATAAGGGGCCTTATTCCAGTACTTACTGAAACCAGGCAGGGGGAGATACTAAATGAAGAAGCAGCTCCAGTAGCAGCAGCAGAAACAGTTATGTAGATAGCTGGGTTTATAAAAGTAGATATGGTTCCAAAGGTAGATATATTGGATGTAGATATGCTGATTGCTGATATTGTGACTGATGGTGATTGGTATATCAATCCCTTAGTAGAAATTTTTGGTTTATTACATTCTTTCAGTACAATTTATCTGAATTCGTTTCTTCCAGCAATAAGGCCATCTTTGGCTATAGTATGCTACACTCCTTCTATAAGCCCTGAAGTTGTTAGTAAACTAAAGGCAAGTTTTACTGATAACATGGTTGTGGAAACCCTCAGGCCCAAGCAATGTAATAGATGATAGTCCAATCCCCATTCTAGATGACTTGATTGCTCTAGATGTAGCTCAAGAGATTGTACTCATTCATAATGATCCTAAGCTAAATGATTTCCTGTTTCCTGATAAAGAAATAGAAGATTCTCAGATGATCACGGAGAATGTTGCTCCACCTGCTGTTGCTCTACCTCAAGCTCTCCCTCAGGTTGAAAGACAGATTTCAAAGGAAACATTAAAAGATATAGATGAATTATATGATTACCCTCAATGTTCTTCTGATTAGGACATAGATAATGATTCTGATGGATCTGATAATCCTAAGTCTAAGAAGAAAGTTGCAAAGAAGAGAAAGATTGTTCCAAAGGCTGCTCCAAAGCCTAATCCTACCAATGACACTCCTTACTATATCTTGCAAAAGATAACTCCATACCCAGGGATGCCTCAGTTGATGTGGCTATCCAAGAATGAGCATAAAAAAAGGAAGAAGAGGAGAAGGTACAAGTCTCCTCCTAAGCAAATTAGGAAATACCCTCCTCCTCCTCCATCTTCAGGTGCCTCTGGCAATGTTTCTCAAAGATTTGCTCCAGTGACCAATACTTATCAAAGACATTCAAGTCATGGGAGTCAGCAACCATCTTCTCAAAGACATCATCCTCCAGCTTTAGTCAAGAGAAATACTATAGACTCTGTTCATGAATCATAATAGGACTAAAGTCCATAAAGACAAGAATCTCCTCCAATTTCCTTTGTAGATCCAAAACAAGAGAATTCAGCTAGAATGGCCAGATTTCATGAGCTGATAAGACTTTCACAAATTAACAAAGCGAAAACTGAAGGAAATGATCCTTCACAATTCTCTACCATGTCTTCATTCAAAAAAGAAGAACTTAAAAGGTATTCAAAGGCAAACAAATTCTTTAATGTTGATGATTATATGAAATTGCATCTAGAAGTTATGGTTTCCAGAGCAACATCTCTCAACATCATTGGTGCATCCGACATGACAATGTAAAAGAGAGAAGCTGCTGATCCAAAAAGAGAAATCATTTTCAAACAGCCTGCTGAGAAGTTAGAGAAAGCAAATCCTAAGTAGAAATAGTGATTGTGTTTTTTATTTTTTTTCTAATTTTTGAACTCTATACTATTTAATCATGAAGCACATCTTGAAAAAACTGCTGAATGTTTTATTTTTGTCAGATATATATTTTCATTCTTTATGATTGTTTCTTTTATTTTATTTTAGTGACCTCTCCAAAACAGGGGGAGATAGTTGGATCTCTAGTTTGATTTTGGCTAGGTTCACTAAATTAGGTTAAGTATGACCCACCGTATATAGTCAGGGTCAATTCTTTGAATCCCAAAGTTTAGGCTAAGTCATTAGGTTCAACCTTCTTAGACTAGCTAGTAGAGGACCTCAGAAGACTCAGACTTAGAAGATTAAGAGAAAAGATTGTTCAGTTTGAAGTTCTTCAAACTCAGCTTGACGATTGTTGATCTCTGATCAACGAACTCATAGTTATTTCTCTAAGCTGAGCTCGACGATATTCGAGCTCAGGTCGACGATCAATTCATTCAGACAGATTCTCAACTCGACGAACTCAGAGTACAGAATTGGCAAGTTATTCTCTGAATACAATTCACAGAGCTCAGGTCGACGAACTGGAATTCTCAGGTCTACGATCTTAAAACTCAGGTCGACGAATTCTGTTCAGAGGTCGATGATCCCTGTCTAGCTCAAGAATGAGAAGTTTTCTTCCTTTTGTCCCTTAATTTCTATATTATTTAGCAGTAATATTCCTGAGTAATTAATGCTCATATTCCTTTGAATATAACCATTATTGGCAGCATTAATTATGGTATTCATTAGGGTAATTACTTGCTAATTTTATTTGGGACAGTTGGAAAAACTCATTTAAGTCACATTTCAGCCATTTGTATTATCTAGATCAATCAGCAATTAATGCCAGAATTCAAAATTCAAAGGTAAAACTAACTGCAGAGAATAAAAGAGGTTTTGCTCTTTTCAGTCGATACACACTGAGACACTAGGCAAGAAATAAAAATATACTTAGCCAGATGTAAGAAACGAACAAGAAACAAGCCGGAAGAGTATAACAGAAATTTTATTATCTGAAAAAGGTATCTATTACAAAGGTATGACCTCCCTTTTATAGAATGGAGGGGAGAAGAGAGAATACAAATAAGTGATGTGGGACTAAAAAATTACAGGACTAAGCGGTCAATGCAGAAACAACCCGCACAAGCCACGTGGTTAGATGGAAGGGCTAACCGCTCGGCTACCACCAGAGAGGAAGATGAGATCGCCATGGGAGACCGCTAGGCCGCCCGGTTTCCAAGACTCCAGAGACAAACCGCTAGACCGCTTGGAATCTAGACAACAACAACACAGCAACCAAACTGCTGAAGGGAAACCGCCAGACCGCATGGTCTTCAATCCGCCAAGACAGGCCGTAAGACTGCCCGATCACCAACTTCAATACTCCCCCTCAAGCTGAAGCATATATATCGATCATGCCCAGCTTGTCTCAAATTTGCAGAAACGAGGCGGATACTGCCTTGGTGAAGATGTCAGCCAACTCTTTATCAGAAGTGACGAAGGGAGTGCAAATTTGTTCCTTCAAAATCTCTTCAAGAATGAAATGTCAGTCAACCTCAATGTGCTTGATTCTTTCATGAAAGACCGGATTTTTGGAGATGTATATGGCCGCCTTGTTATCACATAACATAACTAGAGGATGGTTGTAGACCTCTCCTAAATCCATCATGAGAGCCCGTAACCACTTTAAATCACAAGTGGTCGAGGCCATACTACGATACTCTGCTTCTATACTTGATATGGAAACAACAGACGGCTTCTTTCTCTTCCAGCTCACAAGATTTCCCCCAACAAAGGTGCAAAAACCCAAAGTTGAC
Organism: Platanthera zijinensis; assembly: GCA_039513925.1. NCBI lineage: Eukaryota > Viridiplantae > Streptophyta > Magnoliopsida > Asparagales > Orchidaceae > Platanthera > Platanthera zijinensis. Next base: position 202,560,596 of record CM077081.1, read on the forward strand.
TTGCGATCCCCTTTGTCATCAACGTAACTCGCATCTGAGTATGCTTCAACCCTCAGATGACCATTCTTCTAAAAGAGTAATCATTTCCCAGGTGCTGCTTTGACATATTCAAAGATCCGTAAGATGGACTTTAGACTGCACTCCCTAGGTGCTTGCATGAATTGACTCACCTTGCCCACAGCATAGAAAATGTCAGGTCGGGTCACTGTGAGATATATGAACTTACCAACCAAACGCCTGTATCGCGTAAAATCTGAAAGAGGAGGCGAATCATCTGTCCAGGTTTTGTCTTCTCTAGTTGTCAGGGGCATCGGGCAGGTTTTGCTTCAGTCAATCCTGCATCTTTTAATAGATCAAGAGCATAGTTACATTGGGAGAGGACTAAGGAGATTGGCTTCCGAGAGATTTCAATCCCCAGAAAGTACATTGGAGAGCCCATATCTTTGGTGACCAGATGTTGACGAAGATGCTGCTTTGTCAAGGCAACCCCTTCCTGGTCATCGCCAGTGAGAAGAATATCATCAATGTACACAGCAAGAACCACAAGTCCCGAGGAGGTTTTGCAAATGAATAACGAGTGATCGGCAGAGCTTCGCGTAAAACAAACGTCCGCCACGGCGCCGTTGAACTTGTCAAACCAAGCTCGAGGACTCTGCTTGAGGCCATAGATGTCCTTCTTTAGGCGGCATACCCGTATCTCCCCTGAGCAACAAACCCAGGAGGTTGCTCCATGTAGACGGCCTCCTGAAGATCACCATAAAGGAAGGCATTCTTAACATCCAGCTGAGAAATCGACCAATCTCGATTGACGGCCATAGAGAGTAGGACCCGGATAGTGCTGAGACGAGCCACGGGAGAGAAGGTGTCAAAGTAATCAACCCCATAGGTCTGAATAAAGCCCTTAGCAATAAGGCGGGCCTTATATCGATCCATTGTGCCGTCCGGGCCAAATTTGACAACAAAGACCCAGCGACATCCAACAACATCAGTACTGAAGGGAGGAGGAACAAGAGTCCAAGTACCCCGCTCAGTGAGGGTCGTCATTTTCTCATCCATGGCCATCTTCCAATGAGGAATAATAAGGGCCTCCTGATTGGAATAGGGTGTTGCAGTGGCAGAGATAGCCAGAGTAAAGGCCCTGCGAGAAGAGTTAAGGCAATCATATGAAACAACAGCAGCAAGGGGGTGTAAAGTACACATCCTCACCCCTTAACGAAGAGCTACCAGAAGATCCAGGTCGACGGGCCCCTCGGGATCCGGAGCATCCGTGGTAAAGAGTGTTGGCCCAGGAGTAGAGAACGACGACGGAGGAGATGAGGGAGACACAGGCGGAGAAGAGGGAGAACGAGGCGGAGGGAGAGGAGTGGACGGAGACGGAGTAGGGGTTGAGACCGCAGTTGGAGACGAGGGAACAAAGAGAACAACAGGAGTATCAGAAGTTGGTGGGAGAGGGGAGGATTAAACCGAGAAGTAGGGGAATTCTCGAAGAAGGTGACATCAGCAGAGACAAACTGCTTACAAAGAATGGGGTCAATACAACAATAGCCTTTTTGAGTTGGGGAGTACCACAGAAAGACACATTTGGTGGAGCGAGGGGAGAGATTATCTCGGGTGACAGATGGGGCATGCACAAAGACAGTGCACCCAAAGATTCAGAGAGGGAGGGGGAAGGGCTCCTTGCTCGGATACAGAATGGAGATTGGGGTTTTCCCGTGGAGAACAGTGGAGGGAATTCGATTTATAAGTTAGCAGGGAAGGAGAACAGCATAGCCCTAATAGGAGCGAGGAACATGCGTCTGGGTCATTAAGGTGCGAGCAACATTGAGGAGATGACGGTTTTTTCATTCCGCCACACCATTTTGCTGGGAGGTATAAACATAGCAAGTCTGATGAATAATGCCATGTTGCACACAGAAAGATGTAAACGCATGACTCAGATATTTTTTAGTATTGTCTGAGAGAAATGTTTTTATACAAATACCAAACTGAGTTTTAATTAATTGATAAAAGGAGATCCATACATCCAAAAGTTAAGAGCGATCTCGTAAGAGATACACCAAAGTACATCTATAAAAATCATCAATAAAAGTTACAAAATAAGAACTACCCTGACCAATGGTGAGGGTAGGAGTAGGGCCCCAGACATCGGAGTGGACTAGATCAAACAGACGGGTAGAGCCCCGACCTAGCTTCAGTGGGAAGGAGGAACGGTGATGCTTGCCAAGCTGACAAGCATCGCGGTTGAGAGGAGTACTGGAAGGAGGGAGGTGGGGCAGAAGCTGATATAGAAGTCGTAGAGGACGATGACCGAGGCGGAGATGCCACTGGAGAAGATCTGTAGAGGAAGAGGAGAAGGCGGACAAGACGGAAATGTTGTCGAGGAAGTAGAGGTCGCCGCTCTAAGTCCAAGTAACAATCGTCCATTGGGAGCTCGAATCCTGAAAAGAACAAGAAGTCAGAGTAAACGTCACAAAACATTGAAGCTGCTTGCATAAAGAGGTAACCGACAATAAATTGCACGAAAATTTGGGCAAATAGAGACTGTCCGCTAGGCGAAGAGACGGAGTAACTTAAACCACTCCCGACCCATGAACCGGGGAGGGAGAACCGTCTGCAACGTGGACAAGAGGCAACCGATCATGCTGTTTGAGTAGAGAGAAGCACTGAGGATTGCCTGTCATGTGATTTGTCGCACCATAGTCGATAAGCTATTTACCTTTGGTCACCATGTGGGAACTACTTGATGATGTTACCACTGAGACAGACGGCTTGGGAGAGGAGGCGGAAGAGTCACCTGAGGGGCGAATATGGGGATGCTTTGTCCAGCAGCATTCCACAGTATGGCCGGTGCAACCACAGTGAGAGCAGAGGTAGCGGGAAGGAGCACGTCTGCCAGACTAGTGACTGCGGCTACTAGAACCACTCCGCTGAGTTTGGTGAGCATAGTTTTTTGGTGGAGAAGGAGCGGGCAGAAGCAGACGCTGAAGGATGGAGGTGACAGCAGCGATACAGGAAGTGGTGGCATCTAAGGTATGGGATTCCGCCTCACCCAGAATTGCTGGCAGATCATATCATAAGAATCAGGAAGCCAGAGAAGATAACACACAATGAGAAGCTCCTGGAAATGCTTGTGTTATTGAGCAAAATCCGTAGATAAGGGGCGATTCTGAAGAATCTAAGCCCCAAGATCCTAAACCTGTTGGTAGGCAGCAGTAGGAGACAATGTAGGACGGGAAAAGAGGTTCGCATACAACGTATAAGTGTTGGACGTCTGAGCCCCCTTTGAGTACAGAGCAGCAAGATGAAGCCAAGCGGCCTTGACCGTCTCATCATGACGTATGATGGGGAGGTATTCATCAGAGAGGATGTTAGCGAGCCAAGTACGCACAAGGGCGTCACTCGCATCCCAGTCATCAAAGATAGGTGAAGTGGTGGGAGGAGGGTCATCAACGAGATGGTGGCATTTGCATTGCGAGCGAAGGAGAAAGATGAAGGATACGCTCCAATCTGGGTAGTTGGAGCCGACAAGTTTCGAAATGGTGCCAAGATTCCCAGAAGGAGAAGGAGGAAGAGGCGGAGCCGGATTGGTGATAGGAGTGGTAGAAATAGAAGCATTAGAATGAGCCATATGAGAAACCAACAGGAAGCCGCACAGTTAGGAAACAAACCGTGCGCTTAGGAAACAAACCGTGCAAATAGGGAGAAATCGTAGCAGTTAAAAGAAGGAGATTTGTGGCGGTCACGATAACAAACACCAGTGGCCAGTAAAACCACGACTAAGCTGCAAAACCAAGCAGAGGGGAAGAAGTCGAGCGGCTAGAAGGCATCTCGCGTGAACAGAAGAAAGAGAAGACCGCGCGGTTAGGAATAAGACCGCAGGAGACAAATAAGCTGAACAGGTCGTGGCAACAGGTCGCGACGACAGGTCGCGGCGAGAAGAAGAGGTCGCGCACACAAAGGACAAAGGCAAGAAGAGAAGAAGCCGTGCGAATAGGGCGCAAGGTGGCGGAAGAGATAAGTCGCGAGACCAGGTTACGAGAAGAAGAAGCAAGCTGCGCAGACAGGTCACGGACATAGAATCAGGAGGAGAAGATTGAGTCCTCTGATACCATGTAAGAAACCAACAAGAAACAAGCCGGAAGAGTATAACAGAAATTTTATTATCTGAAAAGGTATCTATTACAAAGGTATGGCCTCCCTTTTATAGAATGGAGGAGAGAAGAGAGAATAAAAATAAGAGATGTGGGAATAAAAAATTATTGGACTAAGCGGTCTATATAGAAAGAACCCGCACAAGCCGCGTCATTTGAATGAAGGGCTAACCGCTCGACTACCACCAGAGAGGAAGGAGAGATCGCCATGGGAGACTGCTAGGCCGCCCGGTCTCCAAGTCGCTAGAGACTAACCGCTAGACCGCTTGGACTCCAGACAACAACAACACAACAACCAAACCACTGAAGGGAAACCGCCAGACCGTGCGGTCTTCAATCCGCCAAGACTGGCCGCCAGACCGCTCGGTCACCAACTTCAACACCAGAGATTCTCAAAAAACATACAACACATAAGAATTCTTAGAGACACAGACTGAACATTCAGAACTCTCTCACAGTGCAATCTACTTTCATCCTTGTCAATCCTGAAATCTGAAGAAGAACTTTCATCACAAATCAAGAGACTTCTTCATCTTAAGTGCCTAGAATCTTCAGAGACATTCTTTCAATATCTATCTACTGTATTCCTGGTTATTGACAAAACAAGGCTGAAGACCTACACCCTGAAGCAAAGCTTCCAATCTTCCTGAACCATTCAATATCTCAGGAGGAGCTTTGTCAACATCAAGATCCACTAGTCTTCTCTATTGATTAGAGAAAGTGAAGACACCATCACCTCCTCTCACCTCCTGTAAAAGGGTTTTGACTCCCTTCAAAAGTTTACCTCTTGGTTGTCAAGTCTCCCGATCTAAAGACTTGGGTTGGTTTTTGGGCACCTGATCAAAAGCCTAAAGGGTTATGATATCTCCTAGGAAATAGATATTGTGGTGGCAGTCACCTGATCAAAACATGCTAGTGGATTCCTACCAGGGTGATAGAAGAGTGAATGTACCCAGTTGGAGGACCACTATAAAATTCTTGTGTTGTCTGGTTATACTACTTTTCTGTTTTGTTCTTGTTGTGGTTGTGATAGATAGAATAGCTTAGCCTGCTTTTCTTTTCTTTATATTTTATTGGTATCATCTACTTTCACTCTGATATAAAAGTTAAAAAAACAAAATTTTAATACACTATTCACCCACCCCCTCTAGAGTATGTCAGATCTAACCCCTCCTTTCACCCTCGCCCTCTCGCATCTCTCCATTCACGTGTTGCCTGAAGGATCCCGAGCTGCTAGGATGGAAGAGCCCGACCTCACTTTCTCTTCCATTTCTAGGAGCCACCGCCCCCTAGGAGGAGATCCTATTTGCTAATCCTCCTCTCCTCTTGGCTGACCAAGAGGGCTTAGGATTGGTTTTGCACTTGCTGGAGGTGGCCGACAAGTGGCGCTAAAAGCAGGTCGTGTTATAGCTCGAATCGGCATGTGCAAGCCGAATCCGTGTATGGACATCTTATACGAAGGTTGTCCGGGACCGAGCCATGCCTCCAAAACGTACGTAAAGGCTAACGACTTTTCTTCTTGGGCAGGTAAAGTCCTTAATTAGTATATTTGCATGGAAGCCCATCTCCACCGACAAGTGGGGGAAGAGTGCTCTCCGGCGGGTCTATGTTTACATCCTGCTATTAATTGCATAAGCACCCGGAAGTGCTAGTACGGTTTGGGCATGGTGTGTGAATCCCATCCAGACATATTTGTCTGGATTGGTGATGTTCTGGGGTATCAAAAGATGAGTCCACGGAAGTTATATGTTTGGAATTTAGGGGTCTGTACGGAGATGCAGTGAGTACTGGAGGTGTGCTATAGAAAACACCCTAATGTTTGCACGAGGTTGTTGGATCGTCGACATTAATTCCTGGTGAGTTTAGTCGTTTTTGTGCGAAGCCCGTCTCTCGGAGACCATAGGGTAAGTGTCTGGAGTTGTGCGCCTTGAGTGCCCAACACAGGTGGTCATGCGTGTTAGGTATGATGACTTGAGGAATGGGCTTGACTGAACTCTACCTGCACTACGTGGTGTAGTGCGGCTACCTAAGGAAAATGGTGGGTTACTAAAGGAATAGGTTAGATCTGAGGGCCATGAGTCTTGGCTTGCGAATTCTCAATGTATTGCCATCCAGTCCAGGACTGGGGATGGTGGTGGGACCCAGGGAAGTCCGGTACACAGATAAGGTGCCCTTATTGCACGAGATGTTGGGCCGGTTGCGCCAACGTTTATAGTGTTTGGTGCTTGAATGACACATTTTTGATTTATTTGATTATGCTAATCAGCTTGCTGGGAAGAAGAACTGACACCCAAAGAAAGGGGTGGGGTCGTTATAATTTTGTCAGCTCTTGCTGACCGTTGCTTTGTTTGTCACCGTTTGGTGGAATGTATGCTTGCAGGTGATTCAAAGCCAAGCGGGAAATAGCGGGCTGAAGACCTTCTTGCTGAGCTAGCCCTCGAAGGCCCAATTGTTTGTTTAGTTGTTTTTCATTTGTTGGCAGTCTGCGTGCCGATGTATGCAAACCATTTTATTTGGTTAAACCATATTGATGTAAGGCCTTAAGGCCAAATATGTTGATGTTGTTATTTCATTCTTAATATCATGGTCAGTGGACATTCTTCTTTGGGCATGGTTTTTATATAACTCCTTTTATTCTTCCCCTAGAATACAACTCTGTGTTAGGATCCATTTTCAAAATGTTGCGGGTTTAGGGTTTCATTTAGTAACCCTTTTGTATGTCTATTTCCTATGATGTGGGGCCCTGGCCTGACCTTCTATTATATTACTCGTGACATATTTGGAGTGTTACAAGAACTCTCATTGAAGCATGTACAACTATACTTAATGACGCTTCACTATTAGAGTAATTCTTGGCTGAAGCAGTCAACACAGCTTGCCATGTGCAAAACAGAGCATTAATCAACAAAAGCCAACGTAAGACTCCTTATGAACTATTGAAGGGCAAAAAACTAGTTGTGTCCTACTTTAGTATCTTTGGCAGCAAATGCTTTGTACTTAAAAATGGGAAGTATTATTGTACATAGTTTAGTGAAAAGTATTTTTAAGGTATTTTCCTAGGTTATAGTAGCCATATTAAGGCATACAGGATTTTCAATAAGAAAACCCTGGTTGTAGAAGAGTGTATAAATGTTGTATTTGATGAGACAAGTATGCTTCAAAGCAGCTCATCCATTGTTTTTAGTGAAGATGCAGGTGCTACGATAATAGAGCTAACTTGGAAGATGATGTCAAGGAAGATGCTTAAAACTTAGTCAAAGTTATTAGTCCCAACTTGATTGAAGAGGAACCTCAAGATAAAGATATCCACCCTCCTACAGAAGGTGCACAATGTGTGGCAAAACCTCCTTGAGAAATGGTAAGGAATATAACATTCAGACACTTAAGAGATCACTCTATTGATTTGATCATTGGAGATCCAAGTTAGGGCATAAGAACCAGAAGAGGTACATCTAACGAAGTTTTTCATATTAATTTTCTTTCTTTGGATGAGCTGAAGAAATTTAAAGAAGCAAACAAGGATGCCTCTTGGTTTCTGGCAATGCAAGAGGAGCTCAATCAATTTGAAAGGTGCAAAGTTTAGTAGCTGGTGCCAAGGCCTAAAGGATAGAATATTATTGGAACAAAATGGATATTCGGAAACAAGATGGATGAAAAAGGAGTGATTATAAAGAATAAAGCCCGTCTTATAGAACAAGGTTAAAGAGAAGAGGAAGGGATCGACATTGATCAAACTTTTGCTCCAGTGGCTAGACTCGAAGAAATTAGGTTGTTCCTAGAGTATGATGCTCACAAAGATTTCAAAGTCTACTAAATGGACGTAAAATAAGAATTCCTCAACGGTAATCCTAAAGAGGAAGTATACGTAACTCAACCACCAGGTTTTGTCAACTCAACTCTCCCTGAACATGTTCATTTTCTTAATAAAGCCCTGTACAGTCAAAACAAGCTCCCCGAGCTTGGTACGAGACGCTATCTAACTTTCTTCTTGAGAACAAGTTCACAAGGGGAAAGATAAATAAGTCATTATTTCTTAGGGAAGTAAAAGGTAAGATTTTGGTAGGCAAATCTATGTTGATGATATTATATTTGGATATATGAATTACCACCTTTGCAAAAAGTTTTCTAAAATGCACAAGGGAAGTTTAAATGAGTAGTATGGGTGAGCTGAAGTATTTCTTAGGACTTCATCTTAAACAATCTGATAATGGTATTTTCTTCTGTCAGACAATGTTAACCAACGATTTGATTAAGAAATTCAAAATGGAGAGTACACCTCTCCAAGGACTCTAATTGGTTCAACTATATATCTTGATAAGGATGAGAAATGGAAACCTTTTGATGAAACCAAGTACAGAAAGATAATTTGATTCTTTCTCTAATTTATTGCAAGTAGGTCAGACATAATGTTTTCTACATGCAAAGAGGATTTTGAGATACCTTAAGGGTGCACGAAATCTTGGCTTATGGTACCAGAGAAGTAATGACTGCGAGCTTATAGGCTTTTCAGATGCTGATTTTGCAGGTAGAAGGGATGATAGAAAAAGCACTTCTAGAACATGTCATTTCCTTGGAAGAAGGTTGATTTCTTGGAGCAGCAAGAAACAGAAATGTGTGGCTATCTCAATTGCTGAATCAGAGTACATCTCTGCAGGCAGTTGTTGCGTACAACTTTTATGGATAATGTACAGCTCGAAGATAATAATTTGAACCTATGGAGATTCCAATGTTTTGTGACTTCAACAGTGCAATTGCGATTGCCAATAATCCAGTCTCATATAGTCGGACAAAGAACATTGAGATAACGTATCTTTTCATCCAAAAGCATGTGGAAAATTTGGACATCAACCTCTGTTATGTTGTAACGCCCCCGATTTTTCGATGATTTTATTTGATTTGGTATCATCATATTTATGACGTCAGAGTGTTACCCCGCTTTCTTTTTATTAACAGCATTGCATTGCTTGTGTGTTTTCACGTCCGTTGGTTCTATTTGACCAGTTTTGGGTTTTTGAAGAGATTGAATGTTTCATGTTGGAATCTTTGAGTTTTGAAATTTTTGAACTCATCTAGTTTTATTCCGAACCGAGCATCCTCGGGTCTCAACGCATGTTTTTAATCCTTGTGATGACTTTGCTTAAGTAAGCATTTGTTGATGGTGCCTCAAGATTAGTTCGTCGGATTCTAGGGTCATCTCTCCTGCTAAAGTGTTAGAGTCGGCATTTATCTTCCAGAATTTAAGACAATTTAGAGTTTTCAAAATTTTCCTGTTCAGTTCTCGAGAGGACCTAGAGTTCTCGAGAATTATCCTCTAGTACTCGAGATACCTATCTTCATTACTCGAGTAGAGCGTGTCTGTTTCTCGAGTGGCATGTCTATTAGTACTCGTCTAATCTTCTTCCAGTACTCGAGTAATTGTCCCTTAGTACTCGAGTATTCCCCTAGCTCTCGAGCAGGCCTTATCTTGTTCTCAAGTAAGGTCTTCTCTTTTACTCGAGTAGCCCTAGTAGTACTCGAGTAGCCCTTACTATACACATGTAGTTCTTCCAATACTCGAATAGTCATTCCATTGTATTCTAGTAGTCCTTCTAGTAATCGAGTAGTCCCTTCTTCCTTCTCGAGAAACCCGGGTCAGCGGACCCCAATTCTTCTTTTAAGTGCGGTTATTCTGATTTGACCATAAGTATAAATACCTACTTCTTCTTCATTTATTAATCGACCAAAATTCTTGTCGACCTCCAGAACTAGAGCGGCGTGAGTGAGTAAGAAGTTTTCCATCTGTATTCCTTCCTGTGACAATCGACGGTGCTTTGGTGCTCAAAATTGTGAACCGATCGTTGATCCGGAAAGCTCTCGTCGAGAGCTACGCCATTGTGGTAAAACTTTCCCCATTCCTTGAGATTTCTCGTTACGGTTTTTCAGCCCTAACCTCTATTTCAGTCATGTTTGTTTAGATTTTGACTCCTCACGTCTTCTTTTGCCCCAATCTGTGACGTGGAGTAATTCGGTTAACGTTTTCGGTAAAACCAAGGCAAGTGGTGGTTATAACGCCCCCTGTTTTCTGTATTTATTTAATATTCCTTTGACGTTACGTGGATGCATTTTATGGCTCGTGTCATTGTTAGAGTACCTCGTAAGGTGTTCTTAGAGGTTATAGCCTGTTGTAGGATTCCCCAGCTAGCTGGCGTCTGTTTTGGAGGCCCGACTAAGCCTCTCAGGGAATCCTTATGCTTTGGCTTCAGGTGAGGTTAGCCCGAGTGTGTGATCGTCGGAGGTTGTATCCAACTTCGCAGATTTTTTCGTAGCCCGAGTATTTAGCTACGGTGCGAGTTTGGTCGAAATCCGAGGACGTTATTTTTTTAAGTCATTTCAACGGTTACTAGTTAGCGGGTCGTCATTTTTATATATAAGTGTATGTTTGTGTTCTTGCATTTTTGTCGGGTTAGTGAAATAGGCATGCCGGTGCGTTAATGCGCACGTGCATATGCGTGCATGGCTTTATAATAAATTGTTTGTGCGTGTCTACGTACATGTATTAATATATATATGTTCGTGTTTGTATGGGTATGTGCGGCGATTATATAATTCTTAGTGTAGATTTATTTTCGTATACTATTACATGATGGTTAATGTTAATGTTATAGTGGCTTATGTTTTATATTTAGGTATGTAGGTTTTAGATTTTTCTTAATTATTAGGAATAGGATTTCATAGAGGGGGGGGGGGCGCTGCCTTTTGTATTATTTTAATTAGGTATTAAACATTACTTAGTAAATAGGTTATAATATATATGCAAGATTTCACTTTATGTAATTGCATTAGGTTTCCCCTTTCCCCCCAAACACGGCGGCTGTTTTCCTTGAACTCGAGCGGGAGAAACCGTGAGTCAGACAGAAGCAAGGAGGCCTCTGCCACCAAGTTCCTGCCCAACAAGCCTTGAAGTTTCCATTTGAGGACGGATCTGAACTCCCCTAGGTGAGATCTTCATACCGAGGTAATCTATTTGAGTTTTCACCGTGATTTTTCTGTGATTCGGGGGTGCAGTTTTGCCCTTTTTCTCCATGCTTTGATCGATTTGTTCTTCCCAGGTTTTTCTTCCATAGTTGTGTTTCTTGAGGCCGGCCGGTTGGAGGGTTGTGCTGGCCGAAATTTTGGTGAAGAGATTTATGCAAGTGTGCCCTTCGCTCTAGGCATTTTGATCCCATTATATCACTCTTGTTGTTTTGATTTCTAATATTTGCTCACCCGAACCTATCCTAACTGAAACCCTACCCGAAATCCTACCCGGAAACCCTATCCGAAATCCTATTGATAACCGTTTTATAACGTTCTTTTGTTTGTAATTGTTCATGTTATGGCTTTGTCATGTTAGGTTTAGGATGTAGATATTATGCAATTAATTGTGATTTAACATTTCGTTTTAGGGGTTTTAGGGATTTTTGCCTAAAACAGGTTAACACTAATTCGCTCATGTTAGAATTTACCCCTTAATGGAAATTATTTCTTGTATAGCTTGTGGTTGTCCCTTGGGTGTAGTCCATGTCTAGCATAATTTGTTTTTATTATGAGGCCTTTTATTCACGGTTAGGCATGAGTTGAATTTTTTTTTATAAGTGTAGTTGCCCTTTTGCTCGGGCATAGTTTGGCATAAAATTCATTTGTAGGTGTCATGGTAACAAATTAACCGGTTAGGTTCGTTACTAAATTAATTTCTATACGTGTAGTTTGGGATCGAATTACGGGCATAGGTTCAAGGTCCTATCGTTTGTGGGTGTTAGTATTTAGCTGTTTGTACATATCTAATAGCGAGTCACTGTTCTTTTTTGTTTATATAGGGCTCCTAGGTTGGTCTCTCTAGTGAGTTTAGGGTTCTTTAACTTTCTTGGTGGTACATGGAGCCACCAGTAAAGTTTTTCCCGAGTCACTTAGGACTGGAGTAGGATGTGGTTTTGGGGTGGGTCGGACCGATACCGCCACCCTTGGTTTATTTCTTGTCTTACTAAGGCAATATGGACTGTTTGCTTGAGTTGGACGGATACCACCACTACAGCCTGTGAGGATATTTAGGCCGGATAGACTTGGTTGTACATGCGGCCACCAGTTTAGTCCACTTGTTACTGAATTTTTGTCCATCTCCAGTACTAGGTGATTCTTTCTACTATAACTCTATGTTATGATGTTATTTTTGTACTAATGTTTTCGTAGAGCTTCTTGAAGCTTGGCTTCATTCATCCACTTGGTGCACCCCCCTTTTTATTCTTTCACCATTTGATGAGTACTTTCATTACCTGTTTTTAATTCCTTCATAAGCAAGTGTACTTTCGTTTCCTATTGTTTATAGCTTGTTGAGGTATTCTTCTCATTTTTCTGAATACCTAAGGTACAGGTATATAGCCAGCTGTGTGGATAGACTGCTCTGGAGATTCTAGTGTTATTATTTAGCTGCTGCTGTGAGTTCCTCCTTCTTGGGAGGTAGTTTCTTTAGACTCGTAGTATAGACATGCTTACTCACCAGTGGATTTGTGTCAGGTGTTTATGCCCACTGGTGGTTTCTCTTTTAGATACATTTTACCTTGTTTTCACTTCTAGTTTTGCTGCTTTCGAGTTTACTAAGCTTGCTCTTGGGAAGAGTTTATGCTGGGTTGCTAGATATTTTTTAAAAAAACCATAAAAACACTATTAGAATGTATAACACCTGATCTACATGTTTTACAAAACTCTTACACTACTTTCAAAAGTAACGTAAAAAATATCGTTTTCCGTTATATATATATATATAAACTAAATCTATGGTCTTGTATAGTATAAGTTGTCTCTTGGGGGACACTTATGCGCTCGCCTAGGACGTCAAATATAAATAAAGTATTTTCCCGCTGCGTATAAGTATAGTTTTAAATTGTGGACTAGTTGATCCACTGAGCCGAGGGATACGGCCTTTATAATATAACTGATTTTCTAATCATTTAAAACTATGGATTTCTTTGGTGTAAGTAGTTGGTGTTTGCCTGAGCATCGAAAGTTACCCCCTGCTCGACGTGGAATCATAGCGCGGGTTTTCTCACACTCTGATATTTCAGAGAGAATGCGGGTTATGAAAGTTGGTATCAGAGGGAGGTTTCTCGACAAATTTGTCAGGCAATCTTTCCTTATGATCAATAGATGTTTAGCATCATATCATACACACACTGACATGTCATCAACACATCTTGGCTTAAGAACGAACACTACACTAATAAGCATGAATAGAAATATACGGGGCATATTATGTAGTATGGGATGCATAATATGTGTTCGTATATGGATCTACCATAGGAGGCAACATGTGAGGGTTATGTAGTATGGTATGCTAACATCACCACATGCATGCGACTAGCCCATTTTCTTTTCGTTGCATGAGAATATTATGCAGTATGGGATGCATAACATTTTCATGTGTATGCCCCTCATAACATGCATTAGAACCTTTTTAGAATGCATAGAACAAACATGCATGGCATAACATTATATAAGCACAACGTGCCAAGCAAAAGACTTGCACGATAACATGTGTACACACATATTTTGGAGTCAAAAAGAATATAAATTCATGCATTCCCGATCTAGGCACAACAGTTATTAAGATGGTGGTAAACCATCTTAGGTTAAGCATGACATCATCTTTTTGTAAAAATAAAACCCCAGAGCAAGTTGGCAGTTGAAACAAGTACATATATAGGTTTGGCTATACCTGTTTGTTTAGTCTTAGTAATTGAACTAGTTTCTGATGATTGTTTTGCTTATTCCTTTTTAGCATGTCTCCTAAGCATATTGTGATGAGGTCGACTCACCAATCTGAGGGCGAATCTTCTGGGGCACAAAGCGATGCAGTTATGGCAAGTCTGAGGCAGAGCAATGACGCTCTATCGAGGCAGTTGGTGGAAGTTTAGTCTCAGATCCAGTCCTTGGTTGCAGTAGTAGAATGGCTAGTCCCGACAGCGCATGATCCGACTGAGAGAGCAGCTGTCCCAGCCCCTCCTGCACCTCCTGCCCCTTTGGTTCCTCCAGTTGCAGTGCCCCCGGAGATGACCTTCATCGCCCACTTTCAGCGACTGCGACCCCCGACCTATGATTCTAGGATGGATTTCATGGTACTAGATGATTGGTTGATTTCCATAGAGGAGATGTTTCACTATTCTGGAGTGTCTGATGATCAGAAGGTGATGCTTGCCGCCTATTAGATGAAGGGGTTAGCGAAGAGTTGGTGGATGAGGGAGAAGGAGGGCATGGAAGGAGGATGCTCCTGGGCTTCCTTCAAGGATATATTGATGAGGAAATTTCTATCGATAGTGGAGCGGGAAAGGTTGATGAATGACTTATTGCATCTGAAGCAGAGGCAGCTCACTGTAAGCGGTTATGAGATTGAGTTTATAAAACTCAATCGGTTTGCCCCATGTTTGGTGAGTTCCAAGGAGGACAGAGCGAAGCGTTTCCTTGGTGGATTGAGGAGTGACGTTCAGCAGCTAGCGGTTGCTCATGGAGCGGTGAGTTATGTTGGTGCGGTTGAAGCTGCTTTAAAAGTTGAGGCCATCGAGAATACGAAGCAAAGAGGGCAGCAAGCGAGAAATGAAAAGCGAAAAACGGTCAAAGCAAAGGGCCCCCATGTGACCGTTGTTCCTTCTGGTAAGAAGGGCAAAGAGACCTGTAGTTTTTGTGGCCGGCCAGGCCATCCGATGGAGAAATGATTCAAGCGGATGGCAGCGCAGAAGGAGCAATTTCATGCTATTTTGGGTGCTCCCAGGAAGAATGTGGTGTGTACCTTGTGTAAGAAAGAGGGGCATAACGTTGCCCGTTGCTAGTTGAAAGACAAGGTCTGCTATCAGTGCGGACGGAAGGGCCATACTAAGGCCAGGTGCCCGCAGCTGCAGTCTGTACTCCAACCTGTTCCTCATCAGTCCTTGCCACAGCCTCAGTCTACGGATAAAGGCAAAGGGAAGCTAAATGTGATCTCATCAGCGGAGGCTCAAACTTCGATGCAATTCATTTCAGGTAGACTTTCTCGCTTGTCTTTTTACTTTAGTTGCAGTTTTAGTTTTGTAATTTCTCCTCTTAGATGCGTGTGCAAATTTTTTTTTATATATATATGGAATTTTAAGATAAAGAACCGTTGGGCGCGCATTCTCTTTGACTCAGGTGCTACCCGCTCATTTGTGGCTAGGGCCTTTGTAGAGCGGTTCCAGTTGGTTCTAGATTGTGTTGGTGAGGCCTTTTGCGTCAAGTTCCCCTCGGGTGATTCTGTGTTATCGGATCAGGGCATCCTGGATTGTCCTATTCTTTTGGGGGATTTTTGTGTTAAGGCAGATATGAAGGTTATTAACTTGGAGGATTTTGATATCATACTAGGCATAGATTGGTTGTCACAATACGACGCGGTGATTTAGTGCAGGGGTAAGCGTTTGGATTTCAGGAAGGACAACGGTCAGCATGGGAGTATTTATGGTGATCCGCGTCAGGTTTCTCCGGCGATTTCTGTGATATGTGTTGAGAGGCTATTTAGTTCTGATTGTTTTGCTTGCTAAGTTTCGATGTTGGGGAATGTTAGGAGTGTGTCGCGATTAGATGAGATTCCTGTTGTGTGGGAGTTTTTGGATGTCTTTCCTAGCGATCTTCCTAGTCTTCCTCCAAACAGAGACATTGAGTTCGTGATATATTTGGAGCCCGGTATGCGTCCCATTGCAAAGGCGCTGTATCGGATGGCCCCGCGGGAGCTGGAGGAGATGCGCACCCAGTTGGATGAGTTATTGGAGAAGGGTTTCATAAGGCCGAGTTCGTTGCCTTGGGGTGCTCCCGTACACTTTGTGAAGAATAAAGATGTTTCGATGTGGCTTTGCATCGACTATAGAGAGCTGAACAATGTCACCATTAAGAACAGGTATCCTCTGCCGAGGATCTATGACCTATTCGATAAGTTGCATGGGAGAGCTGTATTCTCCAAGATTGACCTTCAATTAGGCTATCATCATCTCAGGATCAGTGAGTTGGACATTCCGCGGACTGCTTTCAGATCGAGGCATGGGCATTTCGAATTCCTGGTTATGTTGTTTGGGTTGACCAACGCGCCGTTAGCATTCATGGACATGATGAACAGGTTGTTCAAAGATTTTCTGGAAAAGTTTGTGGTCGTATTTATAGACAACGTTCTGATTTATTCTCGGAATGCTGCGGAGCATGGTCAGCACTTGTAGTTTGTATTATCTACCTTAAGAGAACATCAGTTAAGCTCCAAGCTGAGTAAATGTGAATTTTGGTTGCCCTACGTTTCTTTCCTAGGCCATGTGGTGAACAAGGATGGCATTTTAGTTGACCCGGAGAAGATTTCTGCAGTGATGGATTGGCATAGGCCGGGCACACCTAAAGAGATTTGGAGCTTCTTGGATTTGGCCGGCTATTATAGAAGATTTTTTGAGGGATTCTCTACCCTGGCAGTGCCTTTGACCAAGCTAACGCAGAAGAATGTGACCTTCATTTGGAGCGAGAGATACGAGGAGGCTTTTCTGGAGCTGAATAGCAGGTTGTGCTCTGCCCCGATTTTGACATTGCCTACGGAGGGCAAGGAAGATGATGTGTATGTGGATGCCTCGCATGTTAGGCTCGGTGGTGTGTTGGTGCAAGAGGGGAAGGTGATTGCGTATGGGTCGTGGCAATTGAAGATTAATGAGAGGAATTACCATACGCATGATTTGGAGTTCGCAGCGGTGATCTTTGACCTGAAGCTGTGGATACATTTACTTGATGGTGCACAGTGCAAGATCTTCACCGATCATAAATGCCTGAAGTATGTCTTCACCCAGAAGGAGCTGAATATGCGTCAACGACGTTGGTTAGAGTATGTTGCAGATTATGAAGTGGAGATCCAGTATCATCCGGGCAAGGCCAATGTTGTGGCTGATGCCGTGAGCCGTAAAAAGGGAACGATCTTTAACCTCTCGGTTGATCGTTTGGTGGATGAGTTCCTCTTGATGGACATCTCGGTGGGGTGTGGTAACTTTTAGAGCAGTTTGGACGTGGCTGAGCCTACTTGGATTTATCTTACAAGGCTACACCAGAAGGAGGATACAGATCTTTTGCACCTATATCTCCGGACTGAGAGGGGAGACGTGCAAGATTTTTCTATTGATAATGTCGGTACTTTGAAGTACCGCGGCAGGTTTTGCATTCCCGTAGTTGGAGATATCTGGGGTATGTTGTGCAGGGAATCCCATGGTTCCAGCATTGCTTACCATCCAGGGTCTACAAAGATGTATCAAGATCTGAAGCAGATTACCTGGTGGTATGGTATGAAGGGGGATTTAGCACGGTTCGTTTCTGAGTGTTATACCTGCAGGCGGGTGAAGGTCGATCATGGAAGGCCGGGTGGCAAGTTGACCCCTTTGGAAATCTCGACTTGGAAATGGGAGAGCATTTCTATGGACTTCATTACGGGCTTACCGAGATCTCCACGAGGTTTTGACTCTGTTGGGGATAGTTGATAGACTGACGAAGTGTGCTCACTTCGTGTCGTATAAGATTTATTATCCGATGAATAAGATAGCGGAGCTATATTTGAGCAAAGTCATCTGATTGCATGGGGTTCCAATTAGCATCATATCTGATCGAGACTCCAGGTTTACTTCCCTCTTCTAGAAAAGATTACAGGAGGGTTTGGGTACAGACTTGAGATATTCTACCGCATACCACCCACAAACTAACGGGCAGACGGAGCGCGTCAACCAAATTGTTGAAGATATGATCCGTTGTTATATTCTAGACCACGGGGAGTGTGGGATGAGCGCTTGAGGCTGATGGAGTTCGTATACAATAACAGTTATCAGGAGAGCCTGTAGATGACTCCTTTTGAAGCCTTATATGGGAGGCGCTGAAGAACACCATTGTTTTGGGCTGAGGCTAGTGAGAGGCCTTTGTTGGGTCCTTACGCGGTCGAGGAAATGGAGGTTGCCGTGAAGCTTATTCGGGAGAAGCTTCGGGTGGCTCAGGAGAGGTACGAGAAGATCGCCAACCGGCGTAGGTCCGATTTGGAATTTTCGATGGATGATATGGTATTCT
This sequence comes from Platanthera zijinensis, assembly GCA_039513925.1. NCBI lineage: Eukaryota > Viridiplantae > Streptophyta > Magnoliopsida > Asparagales > Orchidaceae > Platanthera > Platanthera zijinensis. The sequence continues at coordinate 202,578,826 of CM077081.1, forward strand.
TGAAGGTGTCCCCAATGGTTGGAGTGAAGAGGTTCGGCAAGAACCATAAGCTTGATCCGAGGTATATGGGCCCATTCAGGATTGTGGAGCGTATTGGTGTGGCATTGTACATGTTGGATTTGCCAGCGACCTTTCAAGGTGTGCACAATGTGTTCCATGTGAGTCAGCTGCGGAAGTGCGTACAGAGTAGTAGACAAGTGTTGGATGTTGTGCCTGAGTTGGAGCCGAATCTGACTTTTGTGGAAATGCCGGTCTGCATTCTGGATGCGCAGGATCGAGTGTTGCGGCGGAAGACCATACCCATGGTTAAAGTCTTGTGGAGGAACTAGGAGGTGGAAAGCGCAACTTGGGAGTTAGAGTCGACGATGAGGGAGGCTCAACCTCATCTCTTCCCTTGATTGTTCCTGGTATGTTCAGACTTCTCCTTAATAGCTTTTGTTATGCTATTTCTATTTCTTCCATGTTAGAAGCTTGTGCATAAAGTTTCGGGGCGAAACTTTCTTTTAAGCGGAGTGTCTGTAATGCCCATGTTTTTCTGAATTTATTTAATATTCCTTTGGCGTTACGTGGACGCGTTTTCCGGCTCGTTCCGTTGTTAGAGTACCTCGTAAGGTGTTCTTAGAGGTTATAGCCATTTGTAGGATTCCCCGGCTAGCCGGCTTCTGCTTTGGAGGCCCGACTGAGCCTCTCAGGGAATCCTTGTGCTTTGGCTTTGGGTGAGGTTAGCCCGAGTGTGTGATCGTCGGAGGTTGTATCCGACTTCGCCATTGTTTTCGTAGCCCGAGTATTTAGCTACGGTGCGAGTTTGGTCGAAATCCGAGGACGTTAATTTTTTTTGACTCAATTCAACGGTTACTAGTTTTCGGGTCGTCATTTTTATATATAAGCGTATGTTTGTGTTCTCGCATTTTGGTCGGGTAAGTGATTTGGGCGTGCCGGTGCGTAAATGCGCACCTACACGTGCGTGCATGGCTTTATAATAATTTGTGTGTGCGTGTCTACGTACATGTGTTAATATATATATATGTGCGTGTTTATATGGGTATGTGCGGCGATTATATAATTGTTTGTGTATATTTATTTGCGTATACTATTACATGACGGTTAATGTTAATGTTATAGTGGCTTATGTTTTATATTTAGGTATGTAGGTTTTAGATTTTACTTAATTATTAGGAATAGGATTTGATAGGGGGGGCTGCCTTTTGTTTTGTTTTAATTAGGTATTAAACATTACTTAGTAAATAGGTTATAATCCTCCTTGCTTTCTGTTTTACTTAGTAACAGGATTTTACTTTAGGTAATTGCATTAGGTTACCCCTTTCCCCCCAAACACGGCGGCTATTTTCCCGCAACCCGAGCGGGAGAAATCGAGAGGTAGGCGGAAGCAAGGAGGATTCCGACCGCCCAGTTCCTGCCCAACTAGCCACGAAATTTCCGTTTGAGGTCGGATCCAACTCCCCTACGCGAGATCTTCATTCCGAGGTTATCTATTTGAGTTTTCACCGTGATTTTTCTGTGATTTAGGGATGCGGTTTTGCCCTTTTTCCCATTCTTTGATCGATTTGTTCTTCCCAGGTTATTCTTCCGTAGTTGTGTTGCTTGAGCCCGGCCGGTTGGAGGATTGTGCTGGCCGAAATTTTGGTGAAGAGATTTAGGCAAGTGTGCCCTTCGCTCTTGCCATTTTGATCCAATTATATCACTCTTGTTGTTTTGATTTCTGATAGTTGCTCACCCGAACCTATCTTAACTGAAACCCTACCCGAAATCCTACCTGAAATCATACCCGGAAACCCTATCCGAAATCCTATTGATAACCGTTTTGTAACGTTCTTTTGTCTGTAATTGTTCATGTTATGGCTTTGTCATGTTAGGTTTAGGATGTAGATATTTTGCAATTAATTGTGATTTAACATTTCGTTTTAGGGGTTTTAGGGATTTTTGCCTAAGACAGGTTAACCCTAATTCGCTCTTGTTAGAATTTACACCTTAATGGAAATTATTGCTTGTATAGCTTGTGGTTGCCCCTTGGGTGTAGTCCATGTCTAGCATAATTTTTTTTATTATGAGGCCTATTATTCACAGTTAAGCATGAGTTGAATTTTTTTTATAAGTGTAGGTGCCCTTTTTCTTGGGCATAGTTTGGCATAAAATTCATTTGTACGTGTGATGGTAACAAATTAATCGAGTAGGTTCGTTACTAAATTAATTTTTATACGTGTAGTTTGGGATCGAATTACGGGCGTAGGTTCAAGGTCTTATCATTTGTGGGTATTAGTATTTAGCTATTTGTACATATCTAGTAGCGAGTCACTGTTATGTTTTGTTTATATAGGGCTCCTAGGTAGGTTGCTCTAGTAAGTTTAGGGTTCCTTGAATTTCTTGGTGGTACATGGAGCCACCAACAAGGGTTTTCCCGAGTCACTTAGGACTGGAGTAGGATGTGGTTTTGGGGTGGGTCGGACCGATACCACCACCCTTTGTTTATTTCTTGTCTTACTGAGGCAATATGGACTGTTTGGTTGAGTTGGGCGGATACCACCACCACAGCCTGTGATGATATTTAGGCCGGATAGATTTTGTTGGACATGCGGCCACAAGTTTAGGCCACTTGTTACTGAATTTTTTTCCATCTCTAGTACTAGGTGATTCTTTCTGCTATAACTCTATAATATGATGTAATTATTGTACAAATCCATTCGCAGAGATTCTTGAAGCTTGGCTTCATTCGTGTACTTGGTGCACTAGATGTTTTGACTCTGTTGGGTGATAGTTGATAGACTGACGAAGTGTGCTCACTTCGTGCCGTATAAGATTGATTATCCGATGAATAAGATAGCAGAGCTGTATTTGAGCGAAGTCATCCAATTGCATGGGGTTCCAGTTAGCATCATATCTAACCGAGACTCCAGGTTTACTTCCCGCTTCTGGAAAAGCTTGCAGGAGAGTTTAAGTAAGGACTTGAGATATTCTATCGCACACTAACGGGTAGACGGAGCACGTCAACCAGATTGTTGAAGATATGATCCGCTGTTATATTCTAGACCACGGGGGACCGTGGGATGAGCGCTTTAGGCTGATGGAGTTCGCATACAATAACAGTTATTAGGAGATCCTGCAGATGGCTCCTTTTGAAGCCTTATATGGAAGGCACTGCAGAACACCGTTGTTTTTGTCTAAGGCTGGTGAGAGGCCTTTGTTGGGTCCTGACGCGCTCGAGGAAATGGAGGTTGCCGTGAAGTTTATTATGGAGAAGCTTCGGGTGGCTCAAGAGAGGTATGAGAAGATCGCCAACTGGCGTAGGTTCGATTTGGAATTTTCGATGGAGGATATGGTATTCTTGAAGGTGTCCCCGATGGTTGGAGTTAAGAGGTTCGGAAAGAACCATAAGCTTGATCCGAGGTATATGGGCCCATTCAGGATTGTTGAGCGTATTGGTGTGGCAGTGTACATGTTGGATTTGCCAGCGACCTTTCAAGGTGTGCACAATGTGTTCTATGTGACTCAGCTGCGGAAGTGCATGCGGAGTAGTAGGAAAGTGTTGGCTGCTGTGCCTGAGTTGGAGCCGAATCTGACTTTTGTGGAAAGGCCGGTCCGAATTCTGGATGCGCAGGATAGAGTGTTGCGGGGAAAGACCATACCCATGGTTAAAGACTTATGGAGGAACCAGGAGGTGGAAAGCACAACTTGGGAGTTAGAGTCGGCGATGAGGGAGGCTCACCCTCATCTCTTCCCTTGACTTTGCCTGGTATGTTTAGCCTTCTCCTTTATAGCTTTTATTATGCTATTTCTGTTTCTTCCATGTTAGAAGCTTGAGCGTAAAGTTTTGGGGCGAAACTTTATTTTAGGGGGAGTGTCTATAATGCCCCCTGTTTTTATGCATTTATTAAATATTCCTTTGGCGTTACGTGGATGCATTTTACGGCTCGTGCCGTTGTTAGAGTACCTCGTAAGGTGTTTTTAGAGGTTATAGCCTGTTGTAGGATTCCCCGGCTAGCCGGCTTCTATTTTGGAGGCCTGACTGAGCCTCTTAGGGAATCCTTGTGCTCTGGCTTCGGGTTAGGTTAGCCCGAGTGTGTGATCGTCGGGGGTTGTATCCGACATCGTCGTTGTTTTTGTAGCCCGAGAATTTAGCTACGGTGCGAGTTTGGTCAAAATGCGAGGACTTAATTTTTTTTCGCGTCAATTCAACGGTTACTAGTTAGCGGGTTGTCATTATTATATATAAGCGTATGTTTGTGTTCTCGAATTTTGGTCGAGTTTGTGATATGGGCGTGCCGGTGCGTAAATGCGCCTCTGTACGTGCGTGCATGGCTTTATAATAAATTGCGTGTGCGTGTCTATGTACATGTGTTAATATATATATATATGTACGTGTTTATATGGGTATGAGCGGCGATTATATAATTGTTAGTGTAGATTTATTTGCATATACTATTACATGATGGATAATGTTAATGTTATAGTAGCTTATGTTTTATATTTAGCTATGTAGGTTTTAGATTTTACTTAATTATTAGGAATAGGATTTCATAGAGGGGTGGGGGCTGCCTTTGGTTTTGTTTTAATTAGGTATTAAACATTACTTAGTTAATTGGTTATAATATGAATGCAAGATTTTTCTTTAGGTAATTGCATTAGGTTACCCCTTTCCCCCCAAACCCGGTGGCTGTTTTCCTGCAACTCGAGCGGGAGAAACCAAGAGGCAGGCGAAAGCAAGGAGGCCTCCGACCGCCTAGTTCCTGCCCAACTAACCTAAATTTTTTTTTTTGAGGCCAGATTCGAACTCTCCTAGGCGAGATCTTCATTCCGAGGTAATCTATTTGAGTTTTCACCGTGATTTCTCTGTGATTTGGGGATGCGGTTTCGCCCTTTTTCTCCATGCATTGATCGATTTGTTCTTCCCAGGTTATTCTTCTGTAGTTGTGTTGCTTGAGGCTGGCCGGTTGGAGGGTTATGCTTGCCAAAATTTGTGTGAAGAGATTTAGGCAAGTGCGCCCTTCGCTCTTGTCGTTTTGATCCCATTATATCACTCTTGTTGTTTTGATTTCTGATTGTTGCTCACCCGAACCTATCTTAATCGAAACCCTACCCAAAATCCTACCTTAAATCCTACCCGGAAACCCTATCCAAAATCCTATTGATAACTGTTTTATAACGTTCTTTTGTCTGTAATTGTTCATGTTATGGCTTTGTCATATTATGTTTAGGATGTAGATATTATGCAATTAATTGTGATTTAACTTTTCGTTTTAGGGGTTTTAGGTTTTTTTACCTAAGACAGGTTAACCCTAATTCTCTCATGTTAGAATTTACCCCTTAATGGAAATTATTGCTTGTATAGCTTGTGGTTTCCCCTTGGGTGTTGTCCATGTCTAGCATAATTTGTTTTTATTATGAGGCCTATTATTCACGGTTAGGCATGGGTTGAATTTTTTTTATATGTGTAGGTGCCCTTTTGCTCGGGTATAGTTTGGCATAAAATTCATTTGTATGTGTCATTGTAACAAATTAACCGGGTAGGTTCGTTATTAAATTAATTTTTATACGTGTAGTTTGGGATCGAATTACGGGCATAGGTTCAAGGTCCTATCGTTTGTGGGTGTTAGTATTTAGCTGTTTGTACATATCTAGTAGCGAGTCACTGTTATGTTTTGTTTATATAGGTCTCCCAGGTTGGTTGCTCTAGTGAGTTTAGGGTTCCTTGAATTTCTTGGTGGTATATGGAGCCACAAGCAAGGGTTTTCCCGAGTCACTTAGGACTGGAGTAGGATGTGGTTTTGGGGTGGGTCGGACCGATACCGCCACCCTTGGTTTATTTCTTGTCTTACTAAGGCAATATGGACTGTTTGGTTGAGTTGGGCGGATACCACCACCACAGCCGGTGAGGATATTTAGGTCGGATAGACTTGGTTTGACATGCGGCCAACAGTTTATGCAACTTGTTACTGAATTTTTGTCCATCTCCAGTACTTGGTGATTCTTTCTTCTATAACTCTATGTTATGATGTTGTTATTGTACTAATCCTTTCGCAGAGATTCTTGAAGCTTTGCTTCATTCGTGCACTTGGTGCACCCCCCTTTTTATTCTTTCACTGTTTGATGAGTACTTTCATTACCTATTTTTCATACCTTCATAAGCTATTGTACTTTCTTTTCCTATTGTTTATAGCTTGCTGAGGTATTCTTCTCTTTTTCTGAATACCTCAGGTACAGGTATATAGCCGGTTGTGCGGTTAGACTGCTCCGGAGATACTAGTGTTTTTTTTAGCTGCTGCTGTGAGTTCCTCCTTCTTGGGAGGTAGTTTCTTTAGACTCGTAGTATATACATGCTTACTCGCCAGTGGGTTCGTGTCAGGTGTTGATTCCCACTTGTGGTTTCTCTTTTACATACTTTGTATCTTGTTTTCACTGCTAGTTTTGCTTCTTTTGAGTTTACTAAACTTGCTCTTTGGAAGGGTTTATGCTGGGTTACTAGATATTTTTTTTAAAAAAACCTAAAAACACTATTAGTATGTATAACCCCTGATCTACATGTTTTACAAAACTCATACACTACTTTCAAAAGTAACGTAAAAAAATTGTTTTCCTTTATATATATATATATAAACTAAATCTAGGGTCTTGCATAGTATAAGTTATCTCTTGGGGGACACTTATGCGCTCGCATAGGACGTCAAATATAAATAAAGTATTTTCCCGCTGCGTATAAGTATAGTTTAAAATTGTGGACTAGTTGATCCACTTAGCCGAGGGATACGACCTTTATAATATAACCAATTTTCTAATCATTTAAAACTATGGATTTCTTTGGTGTATGTAGTTGGTGATTGCCTGAGCGTCGACAGTTATCCCCTGCTCGACGTGGCATCATAGCGCGCGTTTGCTCACACTCTGATATTTCAGAGAAAATGCTGGTTGTGACAATGGTTTACCCTCGTTTCCTCTTCTTTGGTTAATGGTAACTGTTAAGTTCTTCATGTTTGTTAAATTTCTACACTTTTGCTCCCCAAGGTATCACAGTAATTAATCTTCCTTAATAATCATTTGATGTTATAAGATCTTGTTTTGGTAAACCTAAAATTTGTCAGGCCATGTTTATTCATTCTTGAAGTGTTTTATTAGCGTCTCTAATCACATTATCCATCGTTGTTGATCGTGTTAGAATTGATATATGCCTTGTAACACTTCCTAGAGGTCGATCAACTGCGACTTTAATCTAGAATGTTGAGAAGAATTTGATGTGCCAAGACTCGAGATATATGTGTTATTGTTTCTGTGGGTTTTCTTGATTGCGGGAGTTAATGGACATAACCACCTCCGCAAGGTTTGTTCCCTTTATTGGTACCTCGTGGAAGTCTTCCGGGTTTTTTGGGCATCTGTGGTGTATGGTGGAGGGCTTGAGACTCCCTCGTAGATAGACGGATATTATATTCATGAGGGGTGTATCTAGTTGAGTGACCACCTCACCCGTGTTTTTTGGTAGAGTCAACCATAGGGGACTAATAAAGGTTGTGCAACTTCTTCCTTATGATTTACATATATTTGTCACCTTATAGCCTTGTGCATCTGGAATATTTGTCGATGTACGTGATAATTAATGTAAGTGTTCATTTTTTCGTGTTTGATGCTTTACTTTTGTACTTTACTTAAGTACTGTTGGTCTTGGGTTGGTACCCCTTTCGACCTTTGTTTATTTCAGCTTATTTTTCTGCCACAATTTGTACATTCTTTCTGAGGTGTTCTGTGTTTGGAATTCCTCGAGTTCAGAGCAGTAGAAGATAGTGGAGCTAGTTATGGAATTTTTGGGTAGCAGTTTTGGCTGTGGTTTTTGCCTCGCCGTAGCGAGGTAGTTTGTTGTTTTAGTTTGATTGTTTAGTTTGGACATTCTTCTGTTTTATGTAGGTTTGTGTCAGATTGTTGACGCCCACAGGATAGATGGTTTTGGATACCTTGCTAGCTGCTATTTATTTTTCTTTGTGATGGATTACTTTCTCTCTGGGATGATTTATGCTAGGAATGCATGATAGGTATTTTCAAGTATAAAATTTTCTATTATAACTCCATGCATGGCATAATTTAAAACTCTAACTTGTTATGTTTAGCGACCGTAAAAGCTATCTTTACTACTTTTATAAATCTAGGGCCTTGCATAGTATGAGTGGACTTTTGGGGATGTTTATACTCATGTAGGATGTTGGAGTCATTTTAAACAAGTATTTTCCATAGCGTATAATTATATTTTGATTCGTGGACTAGTTGACCAACTAAGCCGAGTGATACGACTAACAGCTTAAATTAAACATGATTTTCCTCTAAATTACCTTAAGATTTTTCTTTATGCATTAAGTAGGACTTTTTCATTAGTGTCCGCAATTATCCCCTGCTAACGTGGCATCATGACGCGCATTTTCCCTTACTCTGATAAGTTATTAAATGCGGTGAAAATGCGGGTTGTGACAGTTGGTATCAGAGGGAGGTTGCTTGATAATTGGTCGGGCAAACTTCCCTTTGTTATGTTAGTTGTTTAGTGTCATTTCATACACACACCGATGTGTCATCAGTACGTCTTAGCCGAAGCATAGTCACTATACTCATAGCATGATAAGAAGTATACAGGGCATATTATGTAGTATGGGATGCATAACCACCATCACATGGGTGCCCCTTAGCACATTTTCTTTCCTCATTGCTTGTGATGTTATGTAGTATGGGATGCAAAACATTTCATGTATACACCGCTCATAACATACATTAAGGCCTTTATTAGATTGCATTGCACTACATATATTGCATAGCATCGTATAAACACGCGTGCTAAGTTAAGGTTTACGTGATGACACAGGTGCAGTCATGATTTTAAATAAGAATAAAGAATCCATGCATTCATGTCATAGGCACAAGAGTTAATAGGATGAGAGGATATCATCCTAAGTGAGAAATAGCATCATTAAAAAATCCCAGAGCAAGTTGCAGCATAAGTAAGTTTCTTTTATGTATAGTCTTAACTAGTCGTGCGACCTAGTGGTAATCTAGGATTTTGATGGGTTGTTCGTTTGTCTTTTTAGAAATGTCGCTAAAGCGTATTGCGACGAGGTCGACTCCCCAGTCAGAGGGTGAGTCGTCAAGTGCGCACAGTGATGCATTGATCGAGAGTTTACGCCAGAGCAACGAGGCTCTATCGAGGAAAGTAGTTGCGATGCAATCGCAAATTCAGACTTTGTTGTCAGCTACTCCCACGCAGCAACCCTTAGTGCAAGATCCTGCCATGGATCAAGCCGTACTCGATTCCCCTGCTCCTTTGATGGCCCTAGTGACGCTACCAGACGAGATGAATTTCATCTCGCATTTCTAGTGATTGAGACCTCCTACATATGACGGGAGTGCTGACTATATGATTTTAGATGATTGGATCATCTCCACCGAGGAGATGTTTTCGTATTCTAGATTTCTAAAAGCCAAGAAGGTAATGATTTCAGCCTATTAGTTTAAAGGCCGGACAAAGAGTTGGTGGATCCGGGAAAGGGAGAGTCTGAAAGAAGGCTTTTCTTGGGAATCTTTTAAGAAGATACTGTTGAAGAAGTTTTTACCCTCGGTCGAACAGGACCGCATGATGAATAACTTCCTGCATCTGAAGCAGAGACAGCTCTCGGTGAGCGAGTAAGACATTTAGTTTAGCAAACTGAGAAGGTTTGCTCCTGATTTGGTAACTTCGGAAGAGGGTACAGTGAAACGTCTCCTGAGAGGACTAAGAAGCGATGTCCAGCAGTGGGCATGCGCTTATGGAGATTAAAGTTATGCTGTGGCAGTTGAGGCCGCACGGAAAGTCGAGGCGATCGAGAACACCAATGATCGAGGTGCTGCAACAAGGAAAGAGAAGAAGAAGGGTGTTGAGAATGGAAGCACTAGGGCATCTGACCCTTCTTTGAAAACGAAAAGTGGATAAATATGTAGCTTTTGTGGTTGACCTAGCCACCCTTACGAAAGGTGTTTAAAGAGGAATGCCACCCTGAAGCAGCAGCACGTACACGCAATCTAAGGTGCACCCAAGTGAGATTTGGTGTGCACATTCTGTTCTAGGAAGGGACATAATGTGAGTCATTGTTGGAAAAAGGATAAGTCTTGCTTCCAGTGCGGGCAAAAGTGGCATCTGTAGTCTTCGTTCCACCAAGCTCAGTCCCTACTATAGCCTGGCCCGCTTCGAGCTCTACCGCCGCCACCAAACCAGGACAAAGGTAAAGGAAAGCTGAACGTGGTAACAAGGGAAGAAGCTCAAACCTCTACGTAAGTGATATCAGGTTAGACCCTAGTTTAAATTCCTTTACCCTCTTTGTTTTCCCAAGTTCGTTGGTTTTGTTATGTATGCTATGGTTTTAGGGGATTTTAAGGTGCGGAATAGGTGGGCACGCGTTCTTTTTTATTCAGGCTCCACTTATTCGTTTTTGGCCCGGAGGTTTGTAGATAGTTATCATTTGAACCCTGATAACTTAGGAGACTCCTTCAAAGTCAGGCTTCCCTCCTATGATTCGATGATTCTAATCAAGGAGTACGGAGATGCCCTATCTACCTAGGCGATTTCCTAGCCTTTGCAGATCTGATGGTGTTGGATCTGACAAACTTTGACATGATTTTGGGCATGGACTGGCTGTCCAAGTATGATGCGGTCATCCAGTGCAAGGCAAAGTGACTAGACTTTAAGATGGACAATGGCCAACCTATGATGGTCTATGGATTTTAGGACAGGGTTTCCCCTATCATTTCTATGGTACGTGCTTTTTGTGCTATAGAGTCTGGTTGCGAGGCATTTTTGGTTTCTATTTCTACTTTGGAAACTGCTTTCTCTACTCCACGTCTTGAGGATATGTCGGTGGTGCGAGAGTTTCCAGATGTTTTTCCTAACTGCCTTCCAGGACTTCCTCTGGTGAGGGAGATAGATTTTGTGATAGACCTTGAGCCAGGTACTCATCCTATTTCCAAAGCACTGTACCATATGGCTCCGCATGAGTTGGATGATTTGCGTACTCAGCTCGATGAGTTGCTGAGGTATGGTTTTATTAGATCAAGCTCTTGCTCCGGTGTTGTTCATAAAGAAGAAAGACGGATCGATGAGAATTTGTATCGATTATAGAGAGTAAAATAAGGTGACCATTAAGAATAGATATCCCCTACAAAGGATTGATCATGTGTTCGATCAGTTGCGTGGTAGCTCGGTATTTTCAAAGATTGACCTTCGTTCAGGCTACAACCAGTTTAGAATTCGTGAGGCAGATATTCCTCGGACTGCTTTCTTATTGCGGCATGGACATTTTGAATTTTTGTTGATGTCTTTCGGTTTTACCAATGCACCCTCTGATTTCATGGATTTTAATGAAAAGGGTGTTTAAGGATTTCCTGGACCATTTTGTTATTTTTTTTATAGATGATGTCTTGGTGTTTTCCCGCATTATTAAGGAGCATACTCAGCATTTGCATTTTGTTCTGTACGTCTACCTTGAGGGAGCATAAGTTATATGCAAAGTTGGGCAAGTGTGAGATCTGGGTACCTCAGGTGTCATTTTTGGGTCATGTTATAAGCGAGGATAATATTTCTGTAGACCGACCAAGATTTCTACTGTGATGGAATAGGAGAGACATTCTACCCCTAAGGAGATTAGGAGTTTCTTAAGCCTATCAGGATATAATAGAAGATTTGTGGAAGGGTTTTCAGTGTTGTCTGCTCCGCTAACACGACTTACCCAGAAGAACACTGTGTTAATTTGGAGAAAAAAGTATGATTAAGCTTTTCAAGAATTAAAGAAGAGATTATGTACTGCTCTAATTTTAACCTTATCTACTGAAGGAGTTGAGTATGTTGTGTATGTTGATGCATCACACATCAGACTTGGCTGTGTTTTAATGCAAGATGTTAAGGTGATCGCGTATGGATCGAGGCAACTAAAGATTCATGAGAGAAACTATCATACACACGATTTGGAGTTCGCTACTGTAATTTATGCAATGAAGCTTTGGCGACACTTATTGTATGGCGTGCTGTGCAAGATCTATAGGGACCATAAAAGTTTGAAGTACATATTCACTCAGAAGGAACTAAATCTGCGCCAGCGTCGGTGGTTAGAATATATGGTTGATTATGAAGTGGAAATTCTTTATCATCTAGGAAAGGCTAATATAGTAGCTGATGCTTTGAGTAGAAAGATCGCCAAAATTTTTAATCTATCGGTACAATCCTTGGTGGAAGAATTCCTGTTGATTGATATTGAGGTTGGGAGTAGTACTGTGCCTATTAGTCTAGAAGCAGAAGAGCCCTATTGGATTTCCCTTACTCGAGCACATCAGAAGGTTGATCCAAATTTAGTACACCTTCAGAATAGAAATGTAAAGGGAAAGCTACCTGATTTCTCCTTGGATGAGTTGGATACCTTTAAGTATCGGGGTAGATTTTGCATCCCCTACTTTGGCGACATTCGGGCTAAGATCTGTGCTGAAGCTCATTGTTCTAGTGTAGCCTACCATCCTGGTTCCACAAAGATGTATAAGGATCTAAAGTAAATTGTTTGGTGGTCAGGAATGAAGAATTATATCGCGAAATTTGTATCGGAATGTTATACGTGTCAGCGTCTCAAGGCTGACCATAGAAGGTGGGGAGGTAAATTAACACCGCTTGATATTCCAAGTTGGAAATGGGAAAGTATTTCAATGGATTTTATCACCGGTCTACCGAAATATCCCCGTGGGCATGACTCTGTATTGGTGGTAGTAGATAGATTGAAAAAGTGTGCTCACATTGTTCCCTTTAAGATTGGGTATTTTATAAAAAAGAAACGGGAGATATACCTTGATGAAGTCATAAATTACATGGACTGTTAGTTAGCATCGTATAGAATCGAGACTCTAGATTTACGTATCACTTTTGGAAGAGTTTATAGGAGGGGTTGGGTACTGATTTAAGGTATTCCACCACCTATCATCCACAGAAAAATGGTCAAACAAAAAGGGTGAATCAGATCGTTGAAGATATGATCAGGTGTTATATATAGGATCACGGTGGCGCTTGGGACGAGCATCTAAGACTCATGAAGTTTGCGTGCAATAACAGTTATCAAGAGAGTTTGCAGATGGAACCGTTTGAGACCTTATATGGGAGGCGTTGTAGAACTCCTTTGGTTTGGGTTGAAGTTGGTGAGAGACGGTTGCTAGGTCTTGAATCCCTTGAGGAGATGAATTGTACCATGACTCATATTCGAGAAAAGCTCTGTATAGCTCAAGAGCATTATGAGAAGTATGCTAATTGGCAAAGGGTCGATCTGGAGTTTGCTGTTGGGGACTTGGTTTTCCTGAAAGTCTCTCCGATGCCTGACATTAAAAGGTTTGGAAGGAAAAACAAGTTTTACCCCCGATATGTGGGACCTTTTCAAATTCTTCAGCGCATCGGAGTATCGGCTTATAGGTTGGATTTTCCTGCTACCTTCCTTAGTGTTCATGATGTTTTTCTTGTCAGCCAGTTGCGGAAGTGTGTCCATAGCGATCGTCAAGTCCTTGAGTTGGTGCCCTAGATTCATCCCAACCTTACATATGTGGAAGAACCTGTTTGTATTCTGGATTCTCAAGATCGAGTGTTGCGGAGAAAGACCATCCCTATGGTTAAGGTTCTTTGGCAAAATCAAGACGTTGAGAGCGCGATGTGGTAATTGGAGTCGACAATTAAGGAATCTCATCTGCACCTCTTCTCTTTGTCCTGGTATGTCTCTATGTTTTTGGTGGTTTTTGATTTTTTTTCTCGTTTATAGTTTTGTTTTGGAGTTGTGTAAAGTTTTGGGACGAAACTTCCTTTTAGGGGGAGTGACTATAACGCCCCCGATTTTTCGATGATTTTATTTCATTTGGTATAGTCATATTTATGACGTCGGGGCATTACCCCACTTTCTTTTTATTAACAGCATTGCACCGCTTGTGCGTTTTCGTGTCCGTTGGGTCTGTTTGGCCAGTTTTGGGTTTTTGATGAGATTGAATGTTTCCATGTTGTAATCTTTGTGTTTTGAAGTTTTTGAACTCGTCTTGTTTTCTTCAGAACCGAGCATTCTTGGGTCTCGACGCGTGTTTTTAATCCTTGTGATTACTTTGCTAAAGTAAGCATTTGTTGAGAGTACCTCAAGATTGGTGCATCAGATTCTATGGTCGTCTGTCCCGCTAAATTCTTAGAGTCGGCATTACTCTTCCAGAATTTAAGACAATTCAGTATTTTCGAAATTTTCCTGTTCAGTTCTCGAGAGGACCTGGAGTTCTCGAGAATTATCCTATAGCACGAGAGATACCTAGCTTCAATACTCGAGTAGAGCATGCCTGGTCCTCGAGAGGAATTTCTATTAGTACTCGAGTAATCTTCTTTCAGTACTCGAGTAATCGTCCCTTAATACTCGAGTAATCCCCAAGCTCTCGAGAAGGCCTTATCCTGTTCTCGAGTAAGGTATTCTCTTCAACTCGAGTAGCCCTAGTAGTACTCGAGAAGCCCTTGTTGTAGTCGAGTAGTTCTTCCAGTACTCGAGTAGTCCTTCCCTTGTATTCGAGTAGTCCTTCCCGTACTCGAGTTTTCCCTTCTTCCTTCTCGAGAAACCCGGTTCAGCTGACCCCAATTATTCTTTTAAGTGTGGTTATTCTGATATGACCCTAAGTATAAATACCTACTTCTTCTTAACCTATTAATCGACGGAAATTCTTGTCGACCTCCTGAACTAGAGTGGCGTGTGTTAGTAAGAGGTTGTCTGTCCGTACTCCATCCGGTGCCCACAGAAGGTGCTCCGGTGCTTGAAATCGTGAACCGATCGTTGATTCGAAAATCTCTGGCGAGAGCTACGCCATCGTGGTAAAACTTTCCCCATTCCTTGAGTTTTTTCGTTAGGGTTTTTCATCCATAACATCTATTTCATCCATTTTTTTCAGATTTTGACTTCTCTCGTCTTCTTTTGCCCCGATCTGTCACGTGGAGTAATTCGGTGAACATTTTAGGTAAAACCAAGGTAAGTTGTGATTTACCCTCGTTTCCTCTTCTTCGGTTAATGGTAACTGTTAATTTCTTCATGTTTGTTAAATTTCTACACTTTTTCCCCCAAGGTATCACGGTAATTAATCTTCCTTAATAATCATTTGATGTTATAAGATTTTGTCATAGTAAACCTAAAATTTAGGCCTTGTTTATTCATTCTTGAAGTGTTTATTAGCGGCACTAATCGCATTATCCATCGTTGTTGATTGTGTTAGAATTGATCTACACCTTGTAACACTTCTTAGAGGTCGATCAACAACGTCTTTAATCTAAAATGTTGAGTAGAATTCGATGTGCCAAGTCTCAAGATATATGTGTTGTGGTTTCTTTGGGTTTTGTTAATTACGGGAGTTAGTGGACATAACCACCTCCACATGGTTTGTTCCCTTTATTGGTACCTCGTAGAATTCTACCGGGTTTTTTGGACATCTGCGGTGTTTGGTGGAGGGTATGAGACTCCCCCGCAGTTAGACAGATATAATATTCATGAGGGGTGTGTCAAGTTGAGTGACCACCTCGCCCGTGTTTTTGGGTAGAATCGACCATAGGTGCCTAATAAAGGTTGTGCAATTTCTTCCTTATGATTTACAGATATTTGTCACTTTATATCCTTGTGCATCTGGTACATTTATCGATGTACGTGATGATTCATGAAAGTGTTCTTTCTTCCTGTTTGATGCTTTACCTTTATACATTACTTAAGTACCGTTAGTCTGGGGTTGGTACCCCTTTTGACCTTTGTTTATTTTGGCTTATCTTTCTGCCACTATTTGTACATTCTTGCTGAGGTGTTCAGTCTTTGAAATGTCTTATGTTTAGAGCAGTAGCAGATACTGGAGCAGGTTTTGGAGTTTGTGGGCAGTAGTTTTGGCTGTGGTTTTCGCCTCGACGTAGCGAGGTAGTTTGATATTTTATTTTTCTTGTTTATTTCAGACATACTTTTGTTTTATATGGGTTCGTTTCAGATTATTGACGCCCACAGGATAAATGATTTTGGATACCTTGCTAGCTGCTTGTTATTTTTCTTTGTGATGGATTACTTGCTCTTTGGGATGATTTATGCTAGGAACGCATGATATGTATTTTCAAGTATAAATTCATACTATTATTACTCCATGCATTGCATAATTTAAAACTCTAACTTGTTATATTTAGCGACCGTAAAAGCTATATTTAGTACTTCTATAAATCTAGGGACTTGCATAGCATGAGTTGTCCTTTGGGGACGTTTATGCTCATGTAGGATGTTGGAGTCAATCTAAACAAGTATCTTCCGCAGTGCATAATTATATTTTGATTCGTGGACTAGTAGATCCACTAATCCGAGGGATACGACTAACGACTTAACTTAAACTGGATTTTCCTCTAAATAACATTAAGATTTTTCTTTATGCATTAATTAGGAGTTTTTCCCGAGAGTCTGCAGTTATCCCCTACTAACGTTGCATCATTATGCGCATTTTCCCTTACTCTGATAAGTTATTAAATGCGGTGAAAATGCGGGTTGTGACATATGTCCCAACAGATAAGCAAGTCACGGATATATTCACGAAGCTGGTGGAGGAGGACAAGTTCTCTTTCTTCAAACTAGAACTTGGCTTGCTCAACAACTCCTGAAGATGGTTGAGGATTCGGACTAAAGTCAAATTAGTCAAGGAATTCTTTCAGAAGGCAAGAAATTCCTCATTTCATAAAGTCAGAATATTCTAAGGCAATTTCGTAGAATATATTAGTGGATTTTCGACAAATTCATCGAGCTTGGCTATGGAATTTCGATGATATTCGACGAATTGGACTCTTCACCCGGGTTATTTAGAGAAATAACCGAGATTACTCAAGGAGTTTCGACGAATTATAATTAGGTCATTTTTTTTCTTTCTTTATTGGATCTAAAGAGTCACTTCGAGAAAGGTACACGCTTCTCCCTCTTGTTTAAAATATTAATTTTATATATAAATAGACTTTCGGGAAAATAAGACTTCACTTCATCGAGATCATTCTGGTATCCTGTCAACAAAATTTCTGCAGACCGTCTGTGTCATCGTTCGTCTTCCTCCAATCCCATTCATTCTCCATGACTCCATTAGGTATATGAAATCTTCAAGTTGGGGGAGAACTTGTTAGCACAGGATTTGCCACCTCCATTGACGAGTTTCGCAACATGATTTTGATGCTTGACTCTGCTGGACTATCCTTCGTTCAAGAATTCCCATGCTAGGTTTTGGGTAGGGATGTATTGGAATTTTTCAATCATGCCAAGCTCCACAGAGAGGTTATATTGATCAAGAGCATGGTCATAAATATTTCTATCAAAGTGAAGGCCTCCCTCTTCAACCGATCTCTGAGGCTTCTTGAAGTTGTAGACACCGAACATGTTGAAGACAGTGATTTCACATGGGCTTTATTGTTTTAGGGTCTGCCTAGAGGAACCATAGCCACCAAGAGAAAAGCTATGAATGTTGAAGAAAAGTTTCTCTTTGATGACATTTGGAAATTTTTGTTATGCAAAGTCGGCTCCCACGACTATCTATCTAATGACAGGTTCAAGCTCATCGTCGCAATCATCAATAGAAAGAGAAAAGATTAGGGAGTAGTATTGTTTGGCAGATTCAAAGACAGTATACGTTCGCCAAATTTTTGAAGGATTCTCTTCCTCTACTTGAACCAAGTTGACATGAAAACTTTTGAAATGACGAAAGGTGTTCCAATCCATCACCTAAGGAGGATTGAATCTTCAATCTTGTCTAGATTGGAAAGGAAAATTCCCTGGTAGGGGGGACTCAGAGAGGTGGCTAAGGAAGAGGAAGAGGTTGTTCCAGATGATAGGATTCCTATAACTACTCCCCATTAAATTACTGAGAGCTCCGGTGTAGAGATTGACGGGGAGTCAATATCAACTAAAGTGGCTATTGATGTTCAAGAGTCATTGCTTGATAACTCTTCTATAGAAACAGTTATTCCAGATTTAGTTTTTGTTGAGAAAGTTGTTCTAATCACAGGTATAGCTGAGATAGTGATTGTTGAGTTAGAAGATATAGTTATTATTGAGGTTGGTCTTGCTGTTGTTGTTGAGGTTGTGCCTGATGAGGTTATTGAAGATATAGTTGATGATGATTTTATATATGATGATTTTGATGTTGCAAAAGATAATGTAAATGAGAAAGAAAATATTTTAGCTTCTAATAGATCTGCTACTACTGACAACATGATCATAAGTCTCCCAGAGATTTATCCAACTGTATCTAAGGGTGAGCAAATTCATTCTTCTATTTCGATTCACACCAAGATTGAAAGGTTTATTCGTAACATATAGGAAAGGATTCTTGAGACTCTAGGTGGACCTTAAGCTGGGGAAGCAGGCATTATTGAAATTTTTTATGAGGAAGGAGTAGAAAAGATGCTTCCTCCTGTCCTAGAGGCTCAAGATCCCGACCAATTGTTGAATGCTCATATTTCTCCCGTGGTAGAGTTGTCTAGTGAATCTAAGGACATTAAAGATCTACCCTCTCCTGCAAGACTTCACACTGAATACAATCCAACTCAAGTACATATAACTCCATACTGAAATCAATAGAAGCCCTGATGGCCAGGAAACAAGCTTAGTTTTATCATTCTCTAAATAAAGTCCTGAAGCAAGTGAAAGGGATTGAACGAGATATGAACAACGGACTTGCAGAAGTCAAAGTTCGTTTTGATAAGCTAGAATCAACTCTTGACACATGGTTTGTTAAAGTTGGGCAAGCAATTATTCATACTATGAATGGGCTAAAAAGAAATCTTGATGTGCTAAAGAATATTGATTAAAAATGTAAAGACCATTATTACTGCCCAAAACACCAGTTGAATTACTTTGATGAAGAAATGGGGTACTATAGTAATGAGATTGCTAAGGTCGTGATTGAATATGTCAGAATGGGGGAGGAAGTACTCAAAGCTAAGGTGATTGCAATTGAAGCAACCATGAAAGCATAATTTCAAAGTGTCAACAATTACAGTTATGAAAATTTTCAATGGCAGCATAGAGAACTGTTTGGAGTTCCAGGATTTCCTAAAGTAAGAATGCTAGAACCAGTACATGTTTATGTTCATCCTACTAAGGATTACTCTCAATACTGGTCTGACACTCAAGATTTTCCTCAGGATTACTCTCAATCTGCTACTGCTGAACCAAATTTTCAAGTGGTTGAGGAAGTATCTTAACCAGCTCTTAAGAAGATGAGATATTGAGAAGGTCCATCAGCTTACATGTATGATACTAACATGGAAATATGTGAAGAGTGGAGCCCTATCTCAAAATAAATTATTTTGGACACCTTCACATTAGTTTACATGGAAATGAAGATAGGTGGGCACACAATAGCAGGAAGGAATGGCAGAACCATAAGGTAGCCAATGCTAAAAGAAGGATTCACTTCAGGAAGTACAAAAGTAATGATCCAGATGCTCCTCCTCCTCCTATGTCAATGAATTTCCCGAAGCCAAAGGCATACTTTGACAAGCAGTATCAGAAGAAGAAGGGCAAATAAGTCTAAATTATATATTTTCCTTGATGTTTGTGAATACAATTTGCCCTGATATAACTTATATATATATATATATAAATGTTTTGAAAAAGATTATACTTTATTCTTGATTTTTATGTACGTTCTTTATTTTTATTTAAGATAATCCTGTGTGCAATTCACCTTAGTATATAGGGTTCTGATGTCTTTAAATAAGGGAAGATTGTTGGGTATTGTATCCACAATAACCTTGATTTGAAGAAGTGTTCCTTGAACTAAGATGAATTGATATAATATTTGATGTTATTTATTTAGTTGTGTGCTTACAGGACTTTAGTGTTAAGTACAACCCAATGTCAGGTTATAGTGGGTCATGAAACACGAGACTATAAAATATAATCCCTCAATGTGTAGTCAATGTGATGACTAACATGTAATCTCTCTATTGGAGTGTACTTCTATCTCAAGTGCATCTGAAGAATCAAGTAAGGACTAACTGCTGTATTTAGAAAAAAGAGAATTTTTCCGAAGTAAAATTCATCGAGTATAATAGTGGATACTGGTCGAATTCATCGAGTACACTTATGAATACTCGTCTAATTCGTAGCATAGAATTATTGGCACTCATCAAATTCATCGTGTTTACTTAAAGAATAACATCTGAGATCTTGGAAATCAGTTAAGTAAAATTTGTCGAGTACCCTTAAGTATACTCGTCGAATTCGTCGAATGTATCTATTGATACTCGTCGAATTCATCAATTATGCCCGTCAATACACATTGAATTCATTGAGACTTACTAGATATGCTTTGAGTTCTTGAATTAACTTCTCTGGATTTGTCTAAGTTAAATTCGTCAGATATGAAAGATGATTTGTCAAGCATATTCATGTATATACAATGATACTTGATGAATGGACTTAGCAAATATTTACTAGATTTCTGTTAGACGGGTTTTTATTTCAGGCCAATGGCCACGTACAGTGCACGTGGACGTCTCATTTTTGAAAGTATTTTCTTGCCATTATAAGAAGGAATCTTATAAATACCTAGGGTTAATTCTACCCTAATCGCTTATTCTAACTTTGAAATCGAGAATACGACAGCTTGTTTCGTCGGATGCACAACTTTCGGAAATCGAAGAACGTCGACCTAGCCACTCTTGATCAGCGATTCCTTCAAGAAGTGATTCGACAGATCGTATTTCAAGTTCTATAGAAGATTTCATATCTAGTCGGATCAAGATTTCAGATCAAGCTTTCAAGAAAAATTTCAAGTCTCCCCCTTCTACAAGAATTTCAAGTTTTTCATTCCAAGGAAGAAGATGATAGGATACTTTTAGATGTGAATGATTAGATTGTTCTCAATCTAAAGAGTTATTTAAATTTATTTTGTACTCTTGTAGTATTTTTTTACTTTTGATTTGAAGATCCTTGTGTTAGGATCAAGTTATAGGAGAGTTTGTTCTCCGAGTATATGAGAGGTTGCTCTCCGAGTCGTAGGAGTGGTTACTCCGAGTTGTAAGAATTTTTAAATCTTACAAAGGTGAAGTTGCCAAATCTAGGCCTTTGTGATAGATAAGGGAGGCAGGACAATGGGCGTACCCAAATCGGGGAACCACTATAAATTCTTATGTTGTGTTGTGGTTGTTCTATATGCTTCCGTACAGTAAATTTTTATCCTCTTTTAGACGTCAAACTCACCTTTTCACCCCCTCCAGGTGATTTAGGTAAACAACTAGACACTTTCAACAGGAACTCGATCAAATGAAACCAACTAAGTGGATAATACTTAAGATGTAGGTGGGACTTAAATTTCAGTACACCTAAAGTATGCCATGAGAGCACGAGATGTTTGGTAATGCGTGCAAATGTTTGTGGTGATTATTCAATTATATATACCACCGTACTGCTTATTTGTAGGGAAGGAGTACTAATGACCCAGGAATGGGGTGGGGTTGTTATAATTATGGTCTTCGAAAGCTAACCGGTGTTTTTTTTCCACTTTTTTGTGGAATGAACCTATGCAGGTATTCGAGAGCATAGTGGGAAATAACGGGCAAATGCTCTAAAGTTGTGATGGCTCTCGAAGGCTCAAGTGCTTATTTACTATTTTATGTGTTTTCTGTTTCCATATCGATGTATGAAAATCACAATGTGGTGTAAACATTAACAAGTTCATAAGGACTTAAGGTCAAACATTTGTGTACACTCATTCCAAGTTGTATATGTTGAATGATTATGTTTTTTTTGGAATTTTTTCACTTGAAACATGTTTGTTCATCATAAATGTGATCTTTTACATGTTTATGCTCTTCAAACTTAATGATGATGTATTATGTGGGTATTTTTTATTTTTATTTTTGTTATAATTAGAGATATATTATTTGGACAACAAGTTGTAAAAAATCTCTCAACATTTCTTAATACCACTCTTAAAACATTTAAAACATTAAAAAAATATTTTGTTATAAAAATTAATATTTATAATTTTAATTAAGTTTTTAAAAGCATAATTTTTTTAGAGCTTAGATTATCATAAATTTTATTTGTTTTAATTTTTTTCACAAATGCAATAGATTATTACGTTTTTAAAAAATGTCATTGTAGAGTTTTAATTACAGTGACATTTTGTAAAAAACATTATGTTAGAGTTAATATTTATCTCTATGTTTTTTAATAAAGTGTCACGATAGAGTAATTGCTTATCAAGACATTTTTTAAAGGTGTCGCGGTAAAACGATTGCAAATCATGAAGTTTTTTGAAAAAATGTCACTTTAGAGTAACTGTCAATCATGACATTTTTTTTGAAAGCATCACAAGGTGCTCTAAGAACATGCACAATCGTGACAATTTAGTGACGTTTTTATAAACGTCACAAAAACTACCCCGATGCTTTTAAATCGTCATTAAAGGCATAAAAAATTGTCGCCATAAAGCGAGTTTGTTGTAGTGTCATATCACCAATTTAATTCCCCCAATCAAAGCATGTGAATCTTCATATTTTTTCTAGGTCTTTCCATGGTGGCTATATAAGGAGCACAGGTCCAAAGTTTTGGGAAGGTTAGAAGAAGTCATCAAGTTCAAGAGAGAGTTTGAGAGTTTTATTCTTGTATGAGTGCTACATGTTTGAGAGCTTTAGGTAGAAGTTATTTCATGTTTTTTTTCTCTTCCCTAATGTTATAATTTGTCAGGATAGCCAAAATAGCATTCGCCCCCCCTAATTTTTCTCCAACTCTACCTCACTCTCAGTGAATTTCTTCCCCGACGAGCGACGACTTGACTCCTCCAGTCCTCCAGCCCAGCTAATCTTGCCACCTCCTACTCCTCCATCTTCTTCTCCTCAGATTCCTAAGGTATTTTCCCTAATTTTTTACGACTCCGCCTCTCACTCTCTCAACGAGTTTCTTCCCCGGCGGACTGACTCCTCCTAAAATCGCGAATTCTATCATCAATACTCAGGTTCACCCATTCAGGTATATATATATTTTTTGTTTTCCCCCTTCATTTTTGATTTTTGAGGTCGAGGTTAAATGTCTCCAGATTTTGATTTTGATTTTTATTTGTCTTTTGTTTTCCCCCTTCAAGTTTGACTATGCTCTGAAGAACAACTGATCCCAAACTAATATTCCTATAGGTTTATTTGTTAGATTTCAGAGTTCCAAAACTCCTATTACTTCAGGTTTATTTGCCTCCAAAACTCCAGATTTATGATTTTTGATTATTAACTTCTGCCTTCAGAGGTTAGATTAAGGATCTATTTGGAACAGCTCTACCGGATTAAAAAGCTGCTGTCCGGATAGAGTTGTTTTGAAAGAGCTCTCTAGGGAGCAGTTTTGAAAAGCTGCAGAGTGTTTGGGTGTTCTGTGCAAAAGTGCTCTTTGAAGAGCAATTTTCTAATTTAGTTGTTTGGAGAAACAGCTTTTCGAAGTAGTTTTTTATAAACTTTAAAATACATAAATATTTTAACATCATATTGTGCTAAAAAAACAATATAGTATTTATCATGTTCAAAAAACAACATATTGTTAATCTTGCTAAAAAAACATCATATTTCTCATCATGATAAACAAATAGAAATATAGATATCAAGTTTTTCAAGCTCAATGAGCTCTCCTCTCGTACGCCTGCTTAATACACCAAACCCGGTCTTCTTTTGGAATACTCATTAGGATCTCCCTAATAGTCTTGTCCCTGATGTTATCGAGAGCAAAGTAATAGAGATCGAAATTTGCCCGTATCTTTAGGCTACCAAAAATCAACTGTACGACTTCTTTGACTGAGATAACTAAGGAAGGCTTTAGTGATAGGGTGGATTGATGTAAATCTGACATCAAAGAAAGTGCTACTCCTTTGTTCTTCCTGAGCTTTCTTCTTTTAATCGCCGAGGTGGAAGCACTCCCAATGTTCTCCATATTATCTGCCACATCAGCATCTTCTAATTGGATCCTCCCCACATCTGGTGGCAAAGTCCCAATCGAAGGAGCCTAGGAGTCCTCTCTAGTTGCGACCACCTTGCTGAACATAGCATTCAGTTTCTCCTCCAACTCTGGTGAAATACCATCAGACTGAAATTTTTTCACGGAAGGCACAACCTGTAATAATCAAAAAACATTATTATAATTTTGTCGACTAAACAAAATAATTTAAAAAGAAAAATAAATTGTTCAAACCTTAAGCTTTTCTGTCAACCAATCATTTTAGGCAGGTATTTTTCTCTTCTCCGAGTCGAAACCTAACCCTGTCTCTCCATGCTTCAACTCTTTCCATAACTTCCAGTCCTTCTTCAAGTGATCCCATTTGTTTTTCATTTGCATTCTATCATAGCTTTTTCCAGTTCGCTCTTTAAACCCAGAAATACGGTTTTGCCACCCCACTTTGCTAAAGTGTGTTGTGGGTCGATTTCCCAATCCAATCTCCTTAACGTAAAGATCACAAAATAGTAACACCTCACTCGACTCCCAACTCGCTAAGAGCCCTCCTTCTTTTGTTTTTCCCATTATACTATAAACTTAAAAAAATAATAAACATAAATATACAAACAAACTCAAACATACACAAACACACTCAAACACAGACACACACACACACACACACACACACACACACTCATTCATCCATACAAACTTACACAAACAAACTCAAACATACACACACACACACACATTCATAAATACATAAACACACACACACACATTCATACACACACACACACATTCAACTCACAAACACTCATTCAACACATACATACTACTCATATTCAATATACACACACACACACACACTCATTCATCCATACAAAAACACACATCAACAATCAAACATACACACACACACACACACACACTCATTAATCCATACAAACACACACACTCATTCAACACACACACACACACACATACACACACACACACACACACATTCATCCATACAAACATACACAAACACACTCAAACATACACACACACACACATACATTCTAAAATATATAAACAAACACACACAAAAAATCACACACACACTCATTCAACAATTGCAACAAAACACAAATTAAACACCCACAAACACATTCCTACACAATGTAAATCTAGTAAAAAATAGAGAGCAGAAATGGAGGATCGTTACCAGGAGATGAAGAAAATAGCCGGAACTTGGAACAATGATGCTGTAAAAATTGTGAGCGGGGAGATGGAGAAGAAGGCGCGAGGGCTTCGAAGAAGAAGAACGGATCTGAGAGAAACTCGGCTAGGGCTTGAATCGAAGGAGAATCTGGGCTAGGACTTGAATCGAAGGAGAAGAATGGCGGCACGGGCTTAGGTTTGGGTTGGGGCAGCGACGATGGGGACGAGCGCCGATATTGTCGTTTTGATCCGGGAGCTCGGCCGACGGATGCGGATTGCGTGTCGTTGTTCTTGCGGGATAGGGTAGAAATCAGTGGGATCGGGGAGAATAGTGGGCGGGATCGGAAGAAGGAAGCTTACCAAGCACGATTTTAACAGTGCCAGACGCGAATGAGAACGAGAGCCCTAAAAATCTCCTAAACCGTAATTTTTGCGAAATTAATTTTCAATCCGCTGTATATTCAAACACTGGAAAATAACGGTTGCGGATTAGAAAGCAGCTTTCTAATCCGCAATCGCTGCCCCAAACAAATCCTAATACTTAGAAGAATCAGTTTTTAATTTAAATGTCCTGTAACTCCTCATCTCACTTTTCATTTGCATGCTCTATTAGCAGAAATCCCAGACCAAAACCAACAAAGGTACGAGAAAGATCACTTGCCCTATGAATGCCGACTAGGAAGGAGTCTCTCCTCATTGGGTCTCCTCTTCTCAGGAAATAATCTTTCCCCTGTTTCCATCCATGAGCTTATGCCGGCTCTACCTCATGTATTCCTCTCAGGTCACAATAATCTGTGGTTGAATCTGTACTTTTTATGTTTGATAGAATGCTCTAGAGAAGTTTATGTCATACATTAATATTCAGTTCATTATTTTTATTAGGTTTTATTAAATTTGAATTCAAATTTAGTTTGATGTTGCATCTGCACATGCACATCATCTGCCATATACAAATTCGGATGTGATGCACTTAAAGTCATTGAACTTTATATTAAACACAAAATTTGCAATGCATGATAACTATTATTCATTAATTCGCCAAGCGAATTCTTATTTTGATTATAAAGGGTGTCATTTTGCTCAGCAGATTCTTATTTCGATTATATCAACTAAGACATTTTTAGGGATTTAATATTTACCACAAGGCCATACCAATCGTGACGCAGTGCATTCCATTTCAATCCATGCTTCCTGATGTGGGTGTGGATTGACTCGATAGGTTTGGATGCAATGTTTAGGATAGCAGCAGTGTTAGTTTTTTCTTCTTGCTCAAAAATATTACGACCAATTTGCCTCCAATGATCTGTAGATAAATATGTGCTATTTGAATTTTTTGACAAACTATCGCAGATATTTGATACCTTAACAACCAGATTAACTGATAATTTTCATCTAATGACTTGCACAAAATAGATAAACAAGGGTATAGTTGCTAAAGCAAAACTGGATAACTTGCCTACCATTATTCTATTTGGGGTGTTAATTTCGTTAAAAAAGAACTGTAGCAATGTCCTTATATTCAGGTTCATTGGAGGTAAATTGGTCGCAATATTTTGAGCAGGAGGAAAAAACTAGCATTGCTATTATCTTGAATTTTGCATCCAAACCAATCAAGTCAATCCGCACCCACATAAGATAGCATGGATTGAAATGAAATGCACAGTGCCGCGAGTGGTATATATGGCCATGTGGTAAATATTGAATCACTTAAAAATGGTTTAGTTGTTGTTATCTAAAATTTTTCCATGTCGTATGGCAAATTGCTAGAGCAGCTGCAATAGTTTGAAACTGCTGTAGCAGCTATAGTAGTTGGCCAACTCAAACTGCTGTTGCAGTTCGAAATTGCTGCAGCAGCTCGAAACTGTTACAGCATAAGGAAATTACTACAGCAACAAGAAATTGCTGCAACAGCAAGAAACTACTGCAGCAGTTGGCAAATTACTACAGCATCAGTTTGTGCACAAACTGCTGCAGCAGTTTAACATAAACAGTTTTGGCAAAACACCACTTACTCATTTCATGTTTTATTTATGTCCAATGTGTATTTTTTGATATGGAGACATGCGGTTTATTGTTTTATGTCACATTGTTAGTGTTTTTTCAAATTGTTATTTATTTTAACTTTAAATGTAATTAGAATCAATATTCAACCTGTGTTTCAATTTTATTTATTATGCAGGTAATTGAATAGTTTTATTTATTATGCTTGAAGTTTGAAAAGATGATGCACGCTATAGATGATGTATGAAAGAAGTTGAATGCTCATAAATACAATGCCAATGAAGCTAATGATTAAAGAAAGAAATTTTGAAGCTGAATGGTGCTTGTTTTGTTTCATTTGTTTTTATTTTCATTTAAAATAATGTATATGTTGAATGATTATGTTTTTTTTGGAATTTTTCACTTGAAACATGTTTGTTTATCATAAATGTGATCTTTTCCATTTTTATACTCTTCAAACTTAATGATGATGTATTATGTGGGTATTTTTTATTTTTATTTTTGTTATAATTAGAGATATATTATTTGGACAACAAGTTGTAAAAAATCTCTCAACATTTCTTAATACCACTCTTAAAACATTTAAAACATTAAAAAATATATTTTGTTATAAAAAATAATATTTATAATTTTAATTAAGTTTTTAAAAGCATAATTATTTTAGAGCTTAGATTATCGTAAATTTTATTTGTTTTAATTTTTTTCACAAATGCAATAGATTATTACGTTTTTAAAAAATGTCATTGTAGGGTTTTAATTACAGTGACGTTTTGTAAAAAACATCATGTTAGAGTTAATATTTATTCTTATGTTTTTTAAAAAAGTGTCACGATAGACTAATTGCTTATCACGACATTTTTTAAAAGTGTCGCGGTAAAACGATTGCCAATCATGACATTTTTTTTTAAAAAAAATGTCACCGTAAAGTAACTGTCAATCACGACGTTTTTTTTAAAGCGTCGCAAGGTGCTATAGCAACATGCGCAATCGTGATGATTTAGTAATGTTTTTATATACATCACAAAAACTACCCGGATGCTTTTAAATCATCACTAAAGGCATAAAAAAAATGTCACCATAAAGCGACTTTGTTGTAGTTTCATATCACCCATTTAATTCCCCCAATTAAAGCATGTGAATCTTCATATTTGTTTCTAGGTCTTTCCATGGTGGCTATATTAGGAGCACACATCCAAAGTTTTGGGAAGGTGGGAAGAAGGCATCAAGTTCAAGAGAGAGTTTGAGATTTTTATTCTTGTATGAGTGCTACATGTTTGAGAGCTTTAGGTAGAAGTTATTTCATGTTTTTTTTCTCTTCCCTAATGTTATAATTTGTCTTGTTTAATTTTGTACTTCCTTTCTCTTTTATATTAATGAAAATGCAACTTTCTTCTTCTATTTTTTTTATTCTACTATATATAACTAATCTCTTACTTAGTGCTTGATTGGTGAGTATTTGAATGAAGATAAAATTATAATCTATGGTCTAGAATTTTTGATATTTTTCTTCGATTTATTTTTGATAAATTTTTGGTAGCGAGTTTAAATTACTAGTATATAAGTTTCGCTACTTGATTGAGAATTATAATTGCCCGAGAGGCTCCTTGAAAATATCGCTGCTTTTGAATTTGTGATTAACGTTCATGCAATTTTAAATTTTTTCAGATTTTAAGAGATTATTTTGAAATATTCTTAAAATTATGCGGTAGTTTTCTTTAGCGAGCTTCTATCATATTTTTTAATCCTCCAATCGAAATGGAATTTTAAAACTTAAGACGCATCTTTTATAATCGGATTCCCAAGAACACCAAATTAAGTGCTAAGTCTTTTTAAATTATGAACTTCTCTTTCGTAATTTCTTCGTCTTTGCAATTTTAAATTTTCAAAAAAAAACCAACTTTTTCGGTAGGATAATAGTATTGGCGCGAGTAGTAGTTCTTGATAGCCCTGTATTTAAATACAACGATGATACTACGATTTGATATGAATACTTTCCTTTTCGGGTTTTTTGTAAAATAACCATCATGTTTTTGGCACTATTGCCGGGAAAATATTTTTGTCAATAATAAGAGAACGCCTTCGTTATTACTTCTACAAAAATTAAAAAAATTATATATTTATATTTCTAAAATCAACCCACAACATCCCTTTTTGTACTCGACCTAAATTCTGACGAAAAGGGCAAGGTTGGCTTGAATTCCACCATTTTGCCTAGTATGGCTGCGAACCCTTTACCGCGTAGTCCTCGGAAGTTTGAGAGTCAATCCGCAATATATATATATATATATATATATATATATATATATATATATATATATTTATATATATTCAAAAAAAGTGTGTGTTTTTATTTTATTTCATCTATAAGTTTTTTTTCTTTTCTTTTTCGCTCTCTCTCTTTTCTTTTTCTAGTGTATGACCCGAGCGAATTCGTCCAAACTTGTTGATGTGGACAAAGAAATTGATTGCATTCTTCGGAGACAGTCATGATTTGAAGGCCCTAACTTCCAAGATCTGGTTAAGTATTCAGAGTAAAATTCTAATTCTAAAATGGGAGACCCCAACCCAGATGATGTCCATCAATGGACCATGTCTTATTATGCTCGACCTAACCTGGAGGGTAAAAAATCAAGTATTGTTCGCCCAACTGTGGCGAACAATAATTTTGATTTTAAGTCTAGCATCATCCAAATGGTCCATCAATATGTGCAGTTTTACGGATTACAAGATGAAGATCCAAACTTGCATTTTGCAAGTTAATTGAAATTTGTGATACTTTTAAGTTAAATGGCATGAATGATGATGCGATTAGATTAAGACTTTTTTCATTTTCCTTAAGGATTAAACAAAATCTATGGTTGAGATCTCTTCGTAAAGGCTCTATCACCACTTGATCTCAATTAATGGAGAACTTTTTATCTAAATATTTTCCGCCTGCCAAAGCTGCAAAATTAAGAAATGATATTTAAGCTTTTAGTCAATTAAATTCTGAAATGCTTTACGATACATGGGAATGATTTAAAGAATTATTAAGATGATGCCCTCATAATTCTCTACCTGTATGGTTAATAATGCACATGTTTTATAATGGGCTAAATCAAACGACCAAGAAAATGATAGATGCCTCTTTCGGTTTTACTTTAAACCATAAAACTCTGGAAGCTGCACTTGAGCTTATTGAGGAAAAGGAAATGAACACTTATCAGTTGAACGTGCTAAGGTCCCGCCCAAACAAACCTGCAGGTATGTATGAGGTAGAAACAGTCTCTTAATTGGCTTTACAAGTAGAGATGCTGAATAAGAAAATGACGGAGATGTCTTCTCCCTCCACCCCTAAGGTATGGCAAAGTACAAATGCAACCACCGAGGAGGTTGATTTTTTAGGAAATTTACCTAGGCCTTCATTTAATAATTTTTCAGCTCCTCATTTTATGCAGTTTAATTTTTCAAATAATTATAATCCTAGATGGCGTAACCATTCGATTTTTTCTAGTAAACCCGCAAATTTGATGCGACCACAAAAGTGATTTTACACCACCTCCTCATGCACAAAATTTTCAAAAACCTCCCACCATGGAGGAAATGTTTTCAAAATATATTAATGCTAAGGAGGCGACGATTAGAAATTTAACAGGAACTGTTAAAAATCTTGAAAATCAAATCGGGCAGCTCGCAAAAATAATATCCGACGACCGCCTAGGACTCTTCCTGCTAATACCGAGCCCAATCCAAGAGAGCAAGCGAAAGTTATAAATCTTCGGAGTGGGAATGATTTATCCGGTCCATCCGTTAGTGAAGAGCCTGAGGCGACTATCGCCCCTATTTTAAAAAAAACACCCTCTTCTAAATGATGTTAACGTTTCACCTCCCATTTTTTAAAATTCTCTCACTGCACCTTACCCATCTCAATTAAATAAAGAAAAGTTAGATGTTCAATATCATCATTTTTTTTGAAATGTTAAAACAAATCCATATTAATCTAAGGGTCTATTTGGCACAGCTCTAGCGGCTGGAAAATCTCTATTCCAACGATCAGAGCTGCTTTATATGTGTTTGAGACAGCTCCTTATGAATAGCTTTTCAAAAATCTGGAGCTGTTTTAAAGCTTTTCAAAAATCTCCCCCCTCCCAGCTTCAACTTCCGCAAAATAGCTTTCTCTCTCACAGGTTTTGGAAATCTAATGATTTCTTCTGTTGGAACATGCTCAGAGGCCGGACAGCCTTCCTCCGGCGATTTTGTGCCTCGGACGGCCTTCGTCCGGCGATTTTGAGCCCCCGACATCCTTCCTTCGGTGACTCCGAGCGCACTTCTGTGTAGAACACCAAAACACTCTGTAGCTTTTCAAAATTGCTACCCAGAGATCTATTTTAAAACAGCTCTATCCGGACAGCAGCTTTTCAAACCGCTAGAGCTGTCCCAAATACAGCCTAAATTTCCATGAAGCGATTTCTCAAATGCCCAAATAAGCAAAGTATTTAAAGGATCTTCTAACGAATAAAAATAAATTAGAAAATATATCTCATGTTTTGTTAAATGATGAGTGCTCTGCGACTTTAACAAATAATTTACAAAAAAAAAATGATCCAGGTAGCTTTTTAATTCCGTGGATTTTTGGTTACTTATTTGTGAAACACGCGTTAGATAATTTATGAGAAAGCATCAACTTGATGACTTTTTCTCTCTTTAAGAAGCTAGGTTTGGGCACTCTAAGCCCGACTAGGATGATTATACAACTAGCGGATATGTCTATTAAGTATCTGTTAGGGATTGTTGAGGATATGCTAGTAAAGGTTGATAAATTTATCTTCCTAGTAGACTTTGTCATTTTGGATATTGAAGAGGATGTCGAGGTTACCTTAATCCTTGGTTGTCCCTTCCTTGCCACCTCCCAAGCGATAATAGACATAAGTAATGGAAAGCTTTTTCTTCGAGTAGGAGACGATGAGGTCACTTTTTCTATTACTTAATCAATGAAAAATACTTTATCAAATGATGATTCATGTTTCTTTTTGGAAGTTTCTAATGACAAGCCTCCTCTTTCTTTTAAAATTTTTTCTGAAAATGGTTTTTCTTCTTTTTTTTAACTCCCTCATGGTCTTTCAAACTAAATTATCATATGAGGAACCACCTATGTTAGAACTTAAGCAGTTACCCGAACACCTTAAATATATGTTTCTTGATAAAAATTCTAAATTACCAGTTATATTCTCGACCTTTTTAACTAAATCAGAAAATGATAAATTACTAATGGTTTTACAAAAGCACCGTCGAGCTATAGCTTAGAAAATTTCAGATATTCAAGGCATAAGCCCATATTTTTGCACACATACAATTCTTTTGGAATATAGCTCTCGCAACGTTATACAACCTCAGCATCATTTAAAACCAAACATGAAAGATGTGGTTAAAGGCGATGTGCTTAAATTATTAGATGTAGGGATTATCTATCCAATCTTAGATAGTATATGGTGAGTCTTGTTCAGGTAGTCCCTAAAAAGGGTGGTATTAAAGTTTTTCAAAATAAAAATAATAATTAAATTCCAACACGGATAGTGATGGTGTGGTGAATGTTTATTGAATATCGGAATCTAAATGATGCCACCTGTAAGTATGACTTCCCCGTGCCTTCTATCGATCAAATTCTAGAATGATTATTAGGACATAGCTTCTATTGTTTTCTTGATGGTCTCTTAGGGTACTTTCAAATTCCCATTGCACAGGATGACAAGGAGAAAACAGCGTTCACTTGTCCGTTCGGCACCTTCGCTTATTGAAGAATGTCGTTTAGTTTATGTAATGCACTGGCTACATTCCAAAGATGTATGTTGGCTATCTTTGACAAGTACGTATAAGATATTATGGATGTTATTATAGATGATTTCTCGGTCTTCGAAGATTCTTTCGATTTATGCTTAAGGAATTTATAAAAAGCTTTAAATAGATACGAAGAAACTAATCTCATTTTGAACTGGGAGAAGTGCCATTTTATGGTATGAGTGGGGCTAGTTTTTGGTCATGAGATTTCTTCTATTGGTATAGAGGTAGATATGGCGAAGATTGAAGTAAATAAAAAATTACCTATGCCTATAAACGTAAAAGTAATTATAAGTTTTCTAGGACATTTAAAGATTTGATTTAATGAGCCTAAACACCTAGAGGAGGGGGGCTGAATAGGTTCTAATCCTTTTTAAGAATTAAGGCAATTAACATAGCACAAATATCACAAAAACAATCACAGAAAATACACAGCACAACACACAATGATTTATAGTGGTTCCCCAAGTTATGGGTACGTCCACTTTCCCCCTTCGCCTATCTAGTAGAGAACTGGATTTAGGAAAACTTCCTTCCACTAGCTCAAATCCACAGATCTTACAACACAGAACCTGATAGGTTCCTACAACTCAGACTTCTTCAAGTCCTACCTCAGATTCTTCCCAAGAATCGTACCTCAAGCAATAGCCCTACCTCAGCCTCTATCTTCAGGCCTACAACTCAGACTTATTCAAGTCCTACACCTCAAGAACTATGCCCTACCTCAACCTTTATAAATTTAGGCTTACAACTTAGATCTATAACAGATCTTACAAATAAATGTTTGTTTAAGAAAATAAAGACTTAACCCTGTTCAACAGATAAAAGGGTGAGAACTTCTTGATCAGTTTTTGATTGAACTGAATACTTTAGATCCTACTTGACTTAGCTTCTTCAAAGCTTCTTTTAATTTGAACAAAATAAGGTTGATCTTCAATTGTAGTTGGAGTTGATCTTCAATCAGCTTCCTTCTTGAATTAAAAAACAGATCTGAATTTTACTTGCAGACTTTTCAGAATATGCCTTCTTGTGTGTTTGCCTCTTGCTCCCCCTCACTGGTTCTCAATATCTGTTGAGTCAATTATTCCACCTCTTGATTCTATTCTGTATTGTTACTTTTTGGTTGTTATTGATCAGACCTTTATATAGAGTTCATCCATGATTACTGGCTGATCAAGTTTATAACAGCCTTCTGACAGTACTGACAGATGTGTCAGTCTTGTTACTTAAGACAACTGTCAAGTCTTCAGTCATGACAACTGACCCTTCATTGAACTTCTATCACAGCAGGGAACAGTCAGCAAAATACTTCAAATGTGTCGACACAAATAGACCATGTGTCAACTCATTTCATGATGATGTCGACACAGCTTCCAATATGTCGACACAGTCATTCTTTATCTTCTCGACACAACATCTGTTATATGTGTCGACACAAGTCCTGTGTGTCGAAACAACTTCTCCTGGTCTCGACATAGTTGATGCTGATAGTTGGCATTGAGTGTATGTACAGATGTCATTGAGTGTGTGTCCAGATATCATTGAGTGTGTTTCGACACAAGTCCTGCGTGTCTACACAAGCCTTTCAGACTCAGTATAGCTGTTGTTTGATAGATGGAATTGAGTTTGTGTTGACACAAGTCCCGTGTGTCTATAGAATCCTTTCCTAATCAGTATAGATGTTACTTGATAAATGGCGTTGAGTGTGTGTCGACACAAGTCCTGTGCGACAACACAGTCTTGCTTCTTGTGTCGACATAACTCCTAGGTGTCGGCACAGCTCCTACTTCAGGTGTCGACACAAATTCTCCTGGGTGTCGACACTTGTACTTAGAAATTTTTCTTGCATTTCTTAAACCTGCACACTGAAACTCAACGTTCCATTAAATACACCTTGATGTATACCATTGAGTTAGGTGTGGATTCTCTAAATCTTGTACACATTTTCCAATGTACCCAACATTCTCCACCTATTTTGAGAAGTCATAACCATTAGTCAATGATATACACCACATATAATAAAATAAAGAATAAGATATATGCATTCAATTCACAGCAGGGTAACTTGTAAATACAAATAACAATTAATATCATCACAGAATATGATATATTTATTAATCAGAAAGTAGTGTAGCTTTACAGAATTCTTAAAGGAACATAAAATTACATAGGTCTTAACACTAGAATATCTATCCTTAGATTTATTTGGCTCCTTAATCACTATTCCTTTTCAAAACTTGATCTTAGCTTGCACATTGGCTTCAGAATCTTCAGCTGGTTTCTTCCCTTGCAGATCATTCTTTTTGAGCTCTTCAGCCCTAATATTCTGCCTTTCAAAGTAATGAAAAGGCTTTGGAAAGTATTTGTTAGGCTCCACAGAGTTAGCAAGTAACTTTCCCGCTTTGATATCCTTTCTTAGCTGATGTATGGCATCTTGCCTCTTCTGATACCTGCTCCATTCTTGTTCAGAGTATCATTTGCCTCTATCATGCATCTTATCTTTCACAGCTTTCCAGGGAGTAAGAATAAAGTTCCTAAAAGTAGGACTCCACTATTCAAAGTCACCCTTCAATTCTGTATGTTCTCTAAATCTTTTCTTAGAAAGCTGGGCCTCTTTCTGAGCTTCCATAGCAGCTACAAATATTTCAACTTTTTCAATAATAACATTATGAGCCTCTTGTGTAGGGCCTTACATTTTCTGAACTTCCTGCTGTATTATTTCAAAATCTATTGGATGATAGATTACCTGTGCAACTTCTTACTGAACACCTTCAATATGAGCAGGTTAAACACCAGATTCAGCAGTATTATCTTCAATACACAGTGGTGGAAATTTAAGGGTAGCTCTGATGGTATTAGATACCCATTTAGCTTGATCAGAGATGGCTTTGACTAATATCCTCTCCCCCTTTATGACTTCTCTGGCTATATGATCTCTAAGATCATTCTATTGAAACAATACTTGATTAGCTAGATATTAATAACCTTTTTTGTAGTACTATCTGAATTTGTTCAGGTGATCAGAAATAGCCTTTTGAGAAGCTTCAATGGCTGTGTGGATAGTAGCTAGATCATATTTAATTTGTTTGAATGTTAAGCTTTCACATCAGTGGCTATACCTCCAATTTTAGTTAGTATTTCATCACATGAGTCCTTGAGATTTTCATTTGATCTGAATTGATTTTCTAAAATATATCCTTGCTTGACTGCAATGTCTTCAATTTCATTCTTTATCACCTGTTGTTGCTTGGCCAGGTAAACCACAGCATTAACTCCTTTATAAAAGCAATCTGTCATCTCTTTCTTATTCAAATTTACTTCAAATCTGATGGATTTAATTTCTTAAGCTAACTAGAACTGCAGTTTTTTATGTGTCTTATCCACATACTTCACTAAAGATTGTCTTTACTCATCTAACTTTACTTGCAGTTGAACCATCTGTGAACTGAAGTCCATCCCTTGATTAGATGGTTGAGAGACTATTTGTAAGGCTTTTTTATAGTCTGTTCTCCTTTCCCTGATAGTAACCAGCTTCCTTTTCTTAGCCATGGAGGCTTCATCATCATCAAAAGACTGTGATGAGCTTTATATATTCACAATTTCCTTATCAGTAGGGGCATGCTGAGACATCTCCCCCTCAATTTCTTGTATCTCTTTCTCAATCCTTTGCTGCTCCCCCTCAATCCTTGTTTCATTTAAGTCAGGGACCAAATACTCCAAGCCATTCTCTGGGATTAGGGTAATGACAACCTTGATTTCTTGCGAGGCAGTCTCGAATGCCTTACGTACCAGTTCGTATCCCTCATTGAAATTATCGTCATGTTGTGGCGCCATTGATAACGAGAGAGAAGAGAAGAGAGTCGATGAGAGAATATCTTTGTCGACACAAAGACTAGGGTCGAGAATTTTGAAAGCACAGTCGACCGGATTTTGTCTTCTCTTATTTATAGTGTACTTATAAAGGGTAGGTAAAAAGACGCGCCTAACTTAGGAAATTTATTAGTCGACAAATTTTATATGTGTCGACAGAGATGACCTAGGTCTCGACAAAAATTCATTGTCGTCGACACGTCTATATGTAGACATACTTATGCCAGTGTCGACATATACAATCAAAGTCTCGACACTGATTTTTGTATGTCGAAACAAAAATATACGAATATAAGGTTTTGACAGACTTGTGTCGACACCAACTTTTTTGTCAACAAAGATTCTATTTCTGTGTCGACACAATTATTTTCTTTGTCGACACAACTTAATGATAGTGTCGACACAGTTAGCATGTGTCGACACAACTTTCTAACTTAGACAAAATTTCTTGAGAAATTTTGGACTTACAGATACCACTTGAAACCACTTGAAAGATTTTGAGTTGACCTATCACCTTATTCTTGGTTCAATATAACTGATTCAATTTTAAAATAATTGAACTTACTTTCATCCAAAGGTTTTGTAAATATATCAGCAATTTGGTTGTTAGTGTTGACAAATTCTATACTTATGTCTTCCTTTTCAACAAGTTCTCTGATGAAATGAAATGTAATTTCTAAATGCTTAGTTCTACTGTGTGAAACATGATTTTTAACAATAGAAATAACACTAGTAGAATCACAAAATACTGGAATTCTACTTACCTTGATGTCATAGTCTACAAGTTGATGTTTTATCCACAACAACTGAGCACAACAGCTGCCTTCAGCTATATATTCTGATTCAGCAGTGGAAATAGCCACACTTGTTTGCTTCTTGCTACTCCATGACACAAACCTACCACCTAGGAATTGACATATTCTAGTGGTACTTATTATGTCTTATCTGCAGCCTACAAAGTCTACATCTGAAAAACCTGTTAGTAAGAAAACTCTATTATTAGGGTACCAAAGACCTAGATTAGATGTGCCCTTAAGATATCTCAAAATTCTCTTGACAGCAGTATAATGAGATTCCTTTGGGCAAGCTTTGAACCTAGCACAAACACATATAGAATACATGCTGTTAGATCTACTAACAGTCAAGTAAAGTAGGAAGCCAATTATACCTCTATACAAAGACTAATCAACAGGTTTTCCTGCTTCATCTTTGCCTATAGGTATACTTGTTCCCATTAGAGTTTTCATGGTGGAGGCTGACTCCATGCCATATTTCTTAATTAACTCCTTGGTGAAGTTAGACTGAGATATGGACAATCCATCATCAGTCTGTCTAACTTGGAGTCCCAAGAAGAATTTTAGCTCACCCATGCTGCTCAACTCAAACTTCCCTTGCATATGTTTGGCAAACTTACTACAAAGGTTGTTTTCAGTATATCCAAAGATAATGTCATCAACATATTTCTGGACTAGTATGATCTTCCCTTTAGATTCCGTAAAGAATAGTGTCTTATAAATTTTCCATCTTGAGAATTTTGTCTCAATAACAAAAGCAGACAAAGTTTAATACCAAGCCCTATGGGATTGTTTCAATCCATATAGAGCTTTCTTAAGCCTATATACATAGTTAGGATAATGAGAATCAACAAAACCTGATGGTTGTTCTACATATACTTCTTCCTTAAAGTCTCCATTCAAAAAAGCTTACTTGACATCCATTTGGAATAATTTGAACCCTTGAAAAGCTGCATAAGTTAGGAACAATCTTATAGCTTCCATCCTTGCCACTGGGGCAAAAGTTGATCAAAGTCTATCCCTTCTACCTGTCTGTAGCCCTATGCTACCAGTCTTGCTTTGTTCTTGATTATGGTGCCATTCTCATCTAGTTTATTCCTTTAGATCCACTTGGTTCCTATAACATTGTGATCCTAGGGTTTAGAAACCAACTCCCAGACTTTACATCTTTTTAATTGATTCAACTCTTCGTACATGGCATCAATCCAGTTTATGTCTAGCATGGCTTCTTCAAATTTCTTAGGTTCTATCTGTGATAAAAAGCTTGTACATAGAACTGTGTTCATGCTTTTGCTTCTAGTTAGAACTCCCTGGCTTGCACACCAATGATTTGGTATACAGGATGATCCTTCAAGTGTCTTCTTGCTGGAGAAAATCTGTCAACCTCTTGGTCTTCTTCACTTTCTGCATTCTGATGCACTTCATTGTCTTCATCTAGAGAGTCTTGTACTCCCCCTGGACAGTATCCATCCTTTTCTTCATACAGTCTTGCAGGTTGGTCTTCATAAATAGTCAGCTTGTCCATCCTTTCCTTTACACCTGTAGAGCTACCAGAAGTTCTAGACAGTTCAATGTTAATTAACATAGACTCATCAAACACTACATGGATAGATTCTACTATAACTTGTATAGTTAAGTTGTAGATTCTGTATGCCCTACAATTATTATTGTACCCAACAAATATCCCTTCTAGTTTTTGGCAGCAAACTTAGTTTGGTAGTGCTTACCATTAACTAAGACATAACATTTGCTACCAAAGATTCTAAAGTAGGAAATGTTTGGTTTTCTGCCTTTCATAATCTCATAGTGAGTCTTCATATGTCTTTTATTGATGGAAGCTCTATTTGGTACATGACATGTAGTATTAACTGCCTCAGCCCAGAACTATTCAGGGAGAGAACGGTCACTTAGTAGTGTTCTACTTGCCTCAATTAGAGTCCTATTCTTTCTTTCAGCAACTCCATTTTATTGGGGAGTTCTAGGTGAGGAGAACTCCTAATGAATCCCAAGTTCTTCACAGAACTTTTTCATACACTCAGACTGAAATTCAGTTCCATGATCACTTCTGATTTTGACCACTAAATAGTTAAATTCATTCTGAATCTGTCTAACAAATGTCTGGAAGACAGTATGGGTTTAAGAATTCCGCCTCAAGAAGAAAACCCATGTAAATCTAGAATAGTCATCCACAATTATTAATGTGTATGCTTTCCTACCTAGACTATCAATGGGCATAATACCAAATAAATCCTTATATAGGAGATATAGACATCTCACTAAATATTTGGTATCAAATCCTTAGAAAGAAGTCTTGGTCTGTTTGCCCTTTTGGCAAGCTGAAGAAACACCCTCTTAAATGCTCTTAACCTGAGGACCATTCCTTACTAGCTCCATACTAAATAATTGTCCTATTAACTTCTAGTTCAGATGAGCTAGCCTCTTATGCCATTGGACACTGTGATCCTTTCTCATCTGCAACTAGACAGATAGGTGAGTTGTTATACTCATAATCAAGGTTAAGACAATATAAATTCCCTTTCTTAGTGCCAGTCAGAATGATCTCTTGATCACTTGACCTCTTTATTGGGCACTCACCCTTGAGGAAAGAGGTGTCATACCCAAGATCACTTAGTTGACTTATGCTAATTAAGTTATGTTTCAGACCTTTCACATAAGCCACTTGAGTGATATAGATAGAGTTACTAGAAATGTTACCAAACCCTTTGATGACCCCTTTTTCAGATCCACCAAAGATTACTTTGGGTCTATTTTCTTTGGGAGAATAGTCCTTCAACAACCTTCTTGTTCCGGTCATGTGCCTGCAACATCCACTATCCAAGTACCATATAGGGGTATGGCCACTTGGACTCACCTACATCAAATAAAGATTTACCTTTCCTTAGAACCCAAATAGTTATTGGGTCCTAGGTTAAGGTTAGCTTGAAATTTGACATGCTTACATGCACCCTTTCTGACAGGTAAACTGTCTTATTCTGAATACTCGTATTGAACAAACAATCGATGGCAAAGTGTCCCACCTTGCTATAATACAAGCACTGAAATCTATTGTACTTTATCTTAAGTACAGGCTTCACAACATTGTTGCCAATATTCCTTTTAAGTGTAGGTGCTGGAGCAGCATACCCCAAGGATTTCTTAAGAACTTGATGAGTTTGCTTATAGGGTGGCCTATTAGCATATGTACCCTTGCCATTGAGATCACAATACTCACAGTGACCATGAGTTAGGTCATGATCATACCTAATAGTAGGTTGTATCAATTTTCTAAAAGAAATGGTGGGTTTCATAGCTAGTGGCTGAACTGGGCCTTTGCCTTTTCCTTGAGAATTGGCTGCCCTTGTTATTTCCTAGAAGCCTAGTCTCATCTTTCCTTTCTGAGATATGAAGTTATCTATTAAACGTAAGACAGACTTTGGTTTTGAAAATTTAGCCACTAGATTCTTTTCTTTTTGGAGTCTTGCTTCAAAATTTTATATGTGATTTTCTTTGAAGGAGATTTTGCCTATCTGAATAACAATTATGTTTTTCAGTTTGTCAACCTCATTCAATTTCAAATCCAACATCTTTGCTGAATCTGATGCAACCAGTTTTAAAGATTCAA
This sequence comes from Platanthera zijinensis, assembly GCA_039513925.1. Lineage (NCBI taxonomy): Eukaryota > Viridiplantae > Streptophyta > Magnoliopsida > Asparagales > Orchidaceae > Platanthera > Platanthera zijinensis. The sequence goes on from CM077081.1 coordinate 202,620,090, forward strand.
TTTCCTCAGCGTGCTTCGTGATAAGGAATTTGCTTCTCTTAAGAGCCTGCAACAAACCACCATACTCATCAATTAATTGATGTACATCCCCCTCAGATTCAAAACCATCCACATCTCTTGAGGTTGATGCTTCTTATTCTGATCCAGTAAAATAATCAGAAGCTAAGGATGGACTGTATACCTTACTTGGACAAGGCTGATCCTGGCAGAGATCTTATTCTGAAAGAGCCATCAACCCTCTACAACAATAGTCTTCACCTCCATTTCTGGAATCCAGCATTTGCAAGAATTCTGATTCCATAGAATCCTCTTCTGTAGTAAACATCCCAATATAAGCTTCTACATCATCTTCTTCTCAAGATTCTGATGATGAAGAGTCAGTCCAACTCTTCTGCTTCTTGGCAACAAAAGATTTATCCTTCTTGCCCTTATTTTTAGGGTTATTCTTATCCTTAGTCTCCTTTCTCTTATCAGGACAGTCAGCTATAACATGCCCAGACCTGTTGCAGCAATAACAAACAATTTTAGAGGTAGTTTGTTTACTAGGATTGGAGGCATACCTGTCCTCCTTAGCAGTCTTCTTCTTTTTGTAATAGTCATCCTTGAAGGAGGATGAAGATGGCCTTGTTCTCCATTTCTTCTTCTTCAAGAACCTCTGAAACTGCCTTGTAAAGGCAGCAAAGTCTTCATCAAAATTGTGGCTGTCTGATGTACTGATGTCATGATTTTATGCTTCAGCCTCAGCAATTCTTCTGGATTGAGAAGGAGACTTTCTCCTACCCTTTCTTGTGGCTTCAGCTTTGAAGGCTACTGACTTGTCTTTATACTCAGATCTACTGCTTTTCTCCTCCTCCTTTCTGGCAGTAAAATGCATCTCATAAGATAACAGTTTTCCAAATAAGGTTGGTTGAGGTGTATTAGCAAGCCTGGCTATTGGGTATTGTATCCACAATGCACCTGATTTGAAGAAGCCCCTGAACAAGCTAAGGTGAATAGATAATGTATTTGATGATTTTCTATCAAGTTGTGCTTGCAGTTATTCAACAATAAGTACACACCAATGTTAGGGTGCGGTAGGTCAATATACACGGGTCTGCGCAACGAAATCCCTCATTGAGCAGATAAGTTTGTTGGCTCACGTGTAGTCTCTCTATTGGAGTGTACTTATTTTCAAGTACAGGGCTGAGATAGATCAAGAGCAGACAAGGAGCAAGGATGGGTCAAAGACTAGCTAACGGGAAGATAGACGAAAAATCGTCTAAGGAAAATTCGACGAGAATAACTATGTGATTCTCGCCGATTCGACTGGAATCACTAGTGATTCTCGTCGAATCGTCGAGAATCACTAGCCTACTCTCGCCGAATGCATCTGACTGACTCAACACCGTCTAGAATTTAGCTAAGGCAGAATCGACGTGAATCACTAAGTGATTCTCGCCGAATAATCGAGAATGACTTTGCATTCTCTCCGATTCGTCGAGAATGGATTGTGATTCTCGCCGATTCTCTCTGGATGGCTTGCTGTTCAGCTAGAATTCTTCTAAGGAGAATTCGACGGGAATCATAAGTGATTCTCGCTGATTTGTCGAGAATCACCAATGATTCCCGCCAAATTTGCCTTAGGCGAATTCCGTTGGCTCGCTGGACTGGATCTATAGTATAAATACTCGCTTATTTTGAACATTACAGATCATCCCTACACGCGAAATAGATACGAGCCGCCGACTTGACCTAGCTCATCACGGAACTTCTTCCGCCTCCGTCGCCATTCAAAAGGTTGTTGCCGCCGCTGGTCTTGGATTTTTCTTGATCTCCCGGCGACAGAAACTCAGCAAAGCAACGTGTCTCACGTTTCTAACTTGAGATCCTTTGTCTCTTTGTTGGTTGAATGGGAATACTTTCCCCTTCCAAATCGATTGAGACGATCGATCCAAGTAAGATCGTTGGTAGACCTTACTAGCTTTGTTACGAAGTTTTGATCTCGAAAGCATCGCCGCCGCAATCCTTGCCGCCACCAATCTCGGGGAGATCCTCTACAAGAGAGTGCTTAGGTCATGGACTCTTCGTCTTCTTCAAGAACGCTTCATCAAACGAAGAGGGACACCGAGCGCTCCAAACA